>VZRF01013004.1:410376-498186 GCA_013396875.1 Vireo altiloquus | reverse complement strand
TCCTCTCCTCTCCTCTCCCTCCCCTTGTGGGCAGTGGAACAAGGAGGGATAAATGTAGGACAGTGTTTATGGGCAGTAATTCTGGTGGGTTCCACACCTTGAAAACTACTCTGCCTGGCAGGGGAATTCCATCCCAAAGGCCATTTGATACCGCCTGGAGCAGGGGGCTGCACAGGACTGGCCACTTNCTCAATGTAGGACAGTGTTTATGGGGGGTAATTCTGGTGGGTACCACACCTTGAAAACTGCTCTGCCTGGCAGGGGAATTGCATCCCAAAGGCCATTTGATACCGCCTGGAGCAGGGGGTTGCACAGGATGGCCACTTCATTATATTTTTCGAGGTCCCCCAAATCTTCTCCCACTGTGAGTGAGAGTTCATTACTGCTATAATTTGTTGCAGTCTCTAGTGTGACCCATCACCCAGGGGGTTCTCTCATCACCCCGTGTTGCTGGAGTCCCTCAAGTGAGGCTGTGGCACAGCCTGATTTTAAAATGCCACTCGCTACCTCGGCTGTCTGTCTTTCCAAAAAAGCCTTCAGATGGTCATTTATTGCAATGCATGAGACTCCCAGGAACAGAGGAGAGGGATCCTCCCTAGTCTGGGCTACAGCCTTTTCTTTAGTCTCCACCGGGCAGTCTCAGTCCCTGCTCACTGTGGTTTGCTCACACACAGTATATAAATACATTGTTCTGGCTGGATTTGCTGGGTTCGCACCTCTCCTCTCCAAAGAAATTCTCAACCTGGCCACTTCAGGAGATATTTCACTGAGCAGCATCTACAACTAAAACATTTCAAAGGATTTTCCCCTGTAATACAGAAAGACAAAACCCATATAGAACTGTTCTTTTGTTTTTCTTTATAAATCTCTAGCATTTAAAAATCATAAGAACACAGCATTCTGTTTATGAAATTTGTTAAAAATAATTCTCACCTTTTTGCCATAAAATATGTTTCAGCTAAGTGTCTTATTGGTGCATTTTCCCAGTTGTAGTCAAAAAAGACCTATTTTAGCACAGATGTCACAAATTCAAAAGAGCAGAGGCCTATAAAACACAGAGAATGTGGTTTCAGTTTTATCATTACAGGCTAAGGCACAGTGTGTCCATTACCAACAGCTGGAAAATGAGACAATGACTAAAAGTGGCATCATTTTGTTTCTTGGATGCTTTACTGGCAAAGTTCAGTGAGGTGAAGACACTTGTGATGGAGACAGCTCAACAGGGATTTTTCACTTCGTGTCACATGATAGTTTAAAAAAAATTCTGCTAAGAGATGTCAGAGGTGAACTGAACAGCTTGAGTCTAGTACAAAAATCAATGCACACAAATTGTTTAGGTCCCAGTTTTGCTCTACAGTGTGTGTGTATGCCTACAAATTATAAATATGGCTGTCTAGGAAATCATGCCTTTGCTGTTTGTCACCTTCTTTATCTCTGCCACGTGTTTCAGTGAGGTCAATAGATGTTTGCATAGCTACTGCAACCTCTTCTTCTCAGGAGGGGATGGCAGCGTCCTGGCTGGGCACAGGGTGTTGCAGGGTCATTTAGGAGATGGAGATTTCCTCCCCCCTCCATTTCCATTTGTTCACCTTGTGTTCTGCTGAGCAGCTCCACTCTCAGTCATCTGCTCAGTAGGGATATTTCTACACAACGCCTTGTTCAGGCAGAAGCACCCACGCTGCCCATGTGCTGGGCTGACAAAAGCCCTAGGGCCACCATGACCCTAAGCCCACCATCCCTTCTCTTATGAGAGCAAACATGTCAGGCCTTGGCAGCTCAGATGGAAGGCAGAAAATGCTTGTGTAAGCCAGGGAAATGTCACAGAGGCTGTATCTTAAGTCTGTTGCAGTTTCCACACTCAGATGACTTCTTTAGTGTTATTGTTTCAAGTGAAATCTAACCTTGATTATGTCGCAGGGACCCATTACATCACTTGACTGTCAGGTGCTAAATGCAGTTGCAGTGCAGTATTTGATTATGAAATGTTAACAGCATTTATTTATTATGGTATTGCCATAATAGCTACAAACCCCAGCTACTAACGAGGCCTTACTGTGCCAGTCATTTTGCAAATCTGGAGCAAAAGACAGGCCTTGTTTCTGAGACCATGGAGTTTAGAGAGAATCATGTCTGAGCACTGAACTTAAGCACAGAGGAACTCAATAACTTGCCTGAAGTCTTAGCAGCCAGTCAGTGGGAGAGCTAGAGGGAAAAAGCATGTTCCCTGAACTCTGGTTGTGCTGTGCTCTCCTGATCACTTTGCTTTTAAATAAAATCTGGTGCTTAAAGTGCTGTTTATGGCTATCGTTCCAAGGCAAGTTGATAAGGTCAGTGCACAAGCCCCTAAGACAGAGGAGAGTTATATTTGGAGGTGCTGCAGTGCACAGGCACCGCAAACATGGGCAGGGGTGGAGAATTTTGAAGAACGGTGGAATAAGGACATGAGTTAACCTGTGAAGTGGGAAAATTATCAAACTTTGTCCAAGCAAGTGTCAGGATGTGGGGGAGTACAGAAGCAGAGGAGGGAGAAGCAGAGGGGAGAACATACGGATGTGTCTTCTCTTGCAGTCACAGTCTCCTATGCAGGGGAAGGTCGCAGTGTTCTTAAACACAGCAAATGTGCTGCAGCTGTAAGGCAGACAACCAGAATAATCCACTAAAAGTTGTATGCATGTATGGAGATTTAAGCATCTCCATATACAAACACAAAACTTTCACTTGTGGTAGAGGGTTGACCAAAATGGTATTTAATTTCATTTCCTCATTTAGTTGAGGGTATGTGATTCACATTGAAGGTCCAACAGAAGCTAAACCCATCTAATTTAACTAAACCACAGTGGGTGTCTGGTACATCAAAAATGCATGAGTAACTGATGGGACATTCCAGGGATCTGGTGACAACTCTTCTCAGTGCTGACCTCAGCAGCAGCTCCTCCTGTGCACTAGCAGGGACAGATCAATGCTTGAATTTATTTATGGCCTTCAGTTTAAACATTAGCAGTATTTCAAATATTTTCCTAAATATTGTACTCTCATATAATCAGGTTTTGAGGAAAACAAAGTGTAGAGGATTTATTTGAGGAAAATGGTATTTATCTTAATGAAATGATTTCTAAATTAAAGTAATTTTTGAAAATACAGTTTGCAACCGTGAAACATGGAATTCAGTCTTCTCTCACTGAAGGTGCCCACAAAGCATTCCCTGACTTCTAGGTAAACAATGGTTTCCTTGGATCTCATTTTAGCAAAACATTTGTGTTCCATCTTAACTAAAGGTGGGCTAGAGTCCTGTTGTTGTTAAACAACCTAAAAGTTGGTGTAAAAGCTTTGATGAATGAAGATTAACTGTTTAAACAGTAGAAGAAAGCAAATTCCTTTATGAATTGCTGGAGCTAGTCACCTTTTCTATCACTGTGGACAGAGGTTTCCAGATTTCTTTCTTCATATTACCAGAAAAATCTCTGGTTTAGAGTGCTACTTTAACCATTTTAACTTTGAATAAATGTGCATGCTACAGGCAGGCAGAAGTCATTGGGCTCAGAGCTATCTGTAGGCTTGCCTTCTTACTTGTGCTGACAGGCAGCTGTAGTAAGGTAAGGGGTGTCCATGTGCCATCTGTTCTCTTCAACTGACCATATGAGAAAGTTTGCTTTCAATGTGATTTTACTGCTTTGATCCCATTCCTCCATGTCTTTTACTGCTTCTTACTTTCCAGTCTCTATTACTTTTCATTGTTTCCCATTATTAATCCTTCCTTACCCTTGATATGTCCCCAGGGCTCTTATTCTGTAGGTGGTGAGCACTGTCCCATGCATGAAGCTTCTTTTGTCATAAGGGGCTGACTGATGAGCCTTTTTCTGAAATCCCATCAAAGCTCAGAAAACCATCTCTCATGTGTGCCCGTGTAGAACAACCCTGACACCTACCAATGAACTTCTTAATGTTTTGTTTACTCTAGTTATTAGTGTGCAGCGGGGCAGTGGCACACCTAGACAAGAGTGGCAGAGGCTTTCCCAGCGCATTTCAGGCTCTCTCTGTGTGGATCAGGTGTGTCAGATGTCATGTTCACCTGGCAGTGTCCTGCCTCCTACAGCTTCTGAGTACAATGGTGGAGAACTGGTAGCACTACAGGCTTTCAAAAAATGAATAGAAAGCGTGGCTGGACCCTTGATGTTGTTTTCAGTGTGTCCTGGGGTTGATAATTCTCCACCTCACATTCCCATAGGAAATGTCCTCAGCTTTGCTCCTAAGCTCATGTGATTGTTGGCTCTGTGTCATTCTCTCTTCTGATCCTGAAGAATGCAAAATTTCTCTCTGCCTTTCCTCTGGTTCTGCTTGGAAATATGAAAGGTAAAATGAGATGGGCAAACATGATGCCACCCTGAAGAGTGTGGTAACCTTGAGGAGTTATAAAGCCTGAACAGTGAAGATACCAATGCTAGAACCTGATGTTGCAGGAAAATGATATTTTCTAGGTAAGTATTTCAGCCTTCTGTCTGTTACAGATAGACCTTTTGATGTCTCTTATAATTGAAAAGGTATTGCTTCTCTGTGGTAAGAAAGAGACAAAGGACCAGGTTTTCTTCTTGGGCTGTGTCTAGATCTGTGCTCTCAGTTTCAGCCTGTATGCCTTGAAATACTTTCCTAAATTGGAAAAGTCAAGTTTACTATGATCACCTGGGATGTAGCTCACACATTCACAGTTTTTCCCCATTGCTGCCAATTTAAAGGAGATGTTGTGTCCCTCTGCTCCCCTGGGGGCTGGGTTGGTTCCAAGCCATTGCAGCAAATCACCCAAATGTGGGGTCTCTCTGCCTCTTATCACTGAATTTAATTTAAACTAGCAAATACACTGAAATATCTGACTTCACTCCTCCAGAAATGCAGCCTCTGAATGCACAGCCATGACCTCAAAAGTCAAGTTTCATGCTCAGAGGCCAGGCCATTCTGATGTTCTCAAATTGCAGGCAAGTCAAGAGTAGCTACAGAACTGGACATTGTTGGATTTTGGATGGAATTCGGATGTTGACACATGATAGGCATGAAGAGGTGACACCCTCTTTGCTGACCATGGATCACTCTGCCAAAGCTCCAACCATGCAGGGAGCATCCCTTCAGACAGCATCTCCTGTTGATATTTGCAGGACATCAAGGAGTTCCTCTCACAGCTGGGTGTATGAAACACAAAGACATGCAAAAATAAGAACAGATTTGGCAGAGAGGTGGCTGAGGTTGCCCTTTCAACAAAGAATTCTGAGACTGACTTGTAAGTGTCACCTCGCAGCTGGATTGTAATTTTAAAGGAATTGGGGGCCAGAGATGTCCACCAGCCTGTATGCATGGTCATATATTCATTTGGTGGAAGGAGGTATTAATAATATTTATAAATAATATTTATTTTGGTAAATTTATGGTGAAAATATCTCCAGCTTTACCTAGAGGGGACATATAACCACACAAAGTCATAATATATATATAAAAAATACTCCTGGCAAGTATTTTGTTTGCTGTGCTCTTACTGGCACTCACTGACATCAGAATTAACTTTCCTAGGAGGAAGACCACAGGCTAAATGGTCTTCTGTCTGGAATTTCATTTCATTCAAAGGTTGGAATGTCCAGGTGAAGCTCTGTGAGGGTATAGAGAAGCCCCCACTGCACAGGATACGACTTTTTTTATCACCAATAGAATTCACATCCAGGCAAGAGAGTCACAACCAACCTGAATAAAACATAGATGGTTTCTCTCTGTGCATGACTTACAGAACTTCAGTTCAGCTGATGACCTCTCAAATGCACAGATGACTGACTCCAGCCATGTGCCATGAACGTTATACCCTTCAAAAATGTCTTTCCCGAAATACATGAGAATATAGAAGAGCACCCCAAGTACTCAAATATCTGGGAAACTGGCTTAGTATTGCTTGACAAATCCTCTCTGCTGAGCTAAATCAGCCAATTAGTCATGCTAATGCTTGTTAATGGCATTTCTGTTAGAAGAACAGTGTAATTTGGCTCTAAATTCTAGCAACAAGAAACTCCAACATGTATTGATCCTATATTGCAAACGAATGGTGTTTCTATGCTACTGAAACTCAAAAATGTGCGACTGGTTACATCTTGCTACCATCTACCAAGGCAGCAACTCAGTAGTACTTTCACACCTTCCAGTAAAATTTCGTGATTTGGATCCCAGCAGAGACCATTAAATCAAACTTCATACAGGCATGGCTACTTCTCTGAGAAAAACAGAACAGGCCTAAAGAAGCACCAACAGTTGGCTTGTGTGATCTGAACTTGTTCAATTGCACTGGCGTCCACCTCCTTTGTGCTCAATTATGAGCCCATTTTGAAAAGACAGTTTGTCTTTAATGGGTTAACGGAAGGACGCCACATTAACAGAGGAGCTATAACACGATAAACAAATATAGTTTAATGCACCCTACTTTGAATGCAGAGTTCATATGTATTCCAGACAAAAGGCCAAACAAATTTACAACACTTCATGCATTTCTATAGCTGAGCGTTTTTTACTGAAGGATATGTAAATCCTGCACTAATCAGAGGTTCTGGGATTCCAAATGCCACTAAAGGTTATGACCTGAAGCCCTGCTAATAGATGACTGAGGGCGTAGACTAAGTAGTTCTGAATGACAGCAACCACAGGGTGTTTTGCATGAAAAGTAACCTCTAATAAATGACCTCTGCTTTTTTCCTTTCAAAGCTATGACAGTAATGAATATGAAAGGGGGAGCTTTGTACACACCGGGTGTTATTTACACCTAAACACTGCAAGAGTGTGGATGTATGTGAGGGTTTCAGTTCGGCTGAAAAAAGGAGGAATGGGTGTTTTCGCTGCCTTAACAAACACTGCTGCACTTCTGCTGGTTTCATTAATAATCCCTTTCTTAAACAGTGGTACAAAACAACAAGGTCATGCTGTTAAAGGGAGTATTTCCTCCTTCATTGTGTGTATGTGTGTGTATATAAACATCTGTATATCTGTATGTTGTAGGTATGTTTACTGGATGGATTATAGGCTTTATGTGAATTCTCCTGGATTGCTAGAAGCATTGATGGAAGCATTCAAATTTCTGCTGTTATGTGACCTTTAGTTAGGCAGAACACTATGTCTTTGGTGATATGAACAAAGCAAGAATGGTTTTAATGGCAGAGTTGCTACTCATGGATGATATTTACACTTGGACTTCTTGCAGGAAAACAGTTCTAAGATTTTTTTCTTACATGCAAGCAGAACCAGAGCTCTGAAATTTTTTTTTCCTTGAATGAAGGTGATCAATTGCTGAAATCTTTCACATCCTGATGGAGAACCTGGAGGGGAAATAGGGCAATTATGAGTGGACTGTGTTGTCTGTGCTCCTACCAGCTCAGGATTGTTCCCAGACTCACCCATTACTTTTCCCTAGACATTCTCCATGTAAAAATCACTTGCAATGCATTGCTTTGGGAGCTCCCTTGCTCTCCCTTCCTGGTTTCAGTGAGTAAGAGCAGACCAGGATAGGGGAAGGCAGGCAGGCAAGAGCATGCCTGTTCCTCTGTGCAGCTGGGAGCTGAGCTGTGCAAGTCTCCCTCTCTCCCTCCCTCCTCTCCCTCTGCAGCACTGGCAGAGGGATTGTGTGGGGACAAAGGAAACCACAAAAACTGGGGTCACATCAGAGGTGCCTGAACTGATGTGCTGAGGCACAGGCTGTATGTTTGGGACACGAGGTGCAGATGTGCCTGCCTGGGATCCAGCAGCCTACAGCCAGCTCAGACAGTGCCAGAGGGCACCGATTAGCCCTCCACTTTCCTCTGCCAGCTTGCAGTTTGGGGGCTTGTGTGCCTAAATCCCATAGCAGGCTTTCTTGACAGTCCTGCAGGAGTCGTATTGAGGGCCCAGCATCTTCTGGGTGCTCAGGTGCCAGCCTTGCTGCTGAACAGCTCAGTCCTGTACGGTGCTGCCACTACATGCTGCTGTGCACAGACTGCCTCCAGACACGTCACACATGGCACTAGGGTGGCTGTGACACTCCACTTGCCCCTGAACCCTGTTAGCTTCCCTGTATAAAGTCTATTTATTTAGGATTCAGGCATGTCAGCAAGCAGCATGTGGCCTACAAAGAGCATCTTGATAGCCAAATGCACTTCATAACCCAGGAAGCTTTTGTCTGATGCACAAGGTTTTTGCTTTTCTTAATATTATCCAAATATTTTTTCATTAGCTAATTTTTAATACAGGTGTTTTCTGTGCAGAACATAGTTATGTTTGTTCAGGTATGACTGCCATTTTGTTAGGTGGCAATTTTGCCCGAGTAAGAAGACCGAAGCAGGGCTTTAAAATGCACTCCTCATAAAAAATTAAAGAGCTATTCTTTATTTACATATTTACACAACACTCAATCCATCGTGTAAAGCTTTCTCTGCCTTAAACCCAAATCTCCGGAGTGCACTCTGTGCCTGGGGAAATTGGATGGCTCGGAAAAATGATAAAGAGGTATCTGTCCATCCACCTATCTATCATTTCTTACACCATACTCATTACCATGGTCTCTGAGCTCCTATTACACGTATGGAACCTTTCCCATTTCGGTACAGAGCTGGTCAGCAGAGACAGCAAAGCCATCATTATTTTCTGAAGAGTGCGAGCCTGGGGAAGGACCGGCTGCTCACTCTGCAGTGGCCATTTGGCAGCAGCCAGTTTGTACAGAAGACAAATCCCTTTTATTAGCTGCCTGGGAAGTCCGGTTTGGCTTCTGGAAGATGCAGTTCAAATGGACTATGTGCAGAGAATTAGCCTTAGGTATCAACATTGCTGCTCCCACATTCACTTCATGTCACCTTGAGAGAGAGGCTACCTCTTCCCTGCCTTCCTGACAGCTGCTTACCAGGAGCTGGACTTCAGCTCTGAAAAGGCATCAAAAGACCTGGCAACTTTAACTTAGATAGACTGTCCAAGAGACTCTTCAAATTAACAGAAATAGCAACATTTCTCATTCTCTTGCATGTAACTGTTTGGCCACTTTCAGGCCATGTCATCACACATTTGTCTCATTGTTACCCTGGGGCCCACCTGTTTCTTTGCAGAATTCACTTATTGTCTTTTGACTTGTGCTTCAATTTCAAGCTCTGGAGGATGGCAGATTTTTATTAGGTTGTATTCAGGGCCAGCCATAGTGGGGACCCGATCCTTGACAAAGACCTGTGGGCATTCAGCAGACAAATGTTAGTTAACAATGATCATTACAAAGAATAAAGTAACATCACCACTCTGCAGCTCGCTTCAAGGCTGACTCTATTACAGCTGCTATTGCCAGTGATTGTACCAGCACCATTAGCCATCCTGTTGCCCATTTGTTTTAATCTTTTTCCCTCCTGTGCTAGGAGGAGAAGTTTCAAATCCATCTTAGTTTGCCCTCCAACTCTGTCAGACATACAGCAGCAGCCCCCTGTTCTCCCAGGAGGGCTGTTCCTGGGATGTAGCAGCGTGGCCAGGGCATAATGCTGGGGTGTGGGTTCCAGGATCTATAGGGTGGATGGATGCTCCAAACAAATACATTCTTCTCTTTCCCCCCTTCCTGTGCCATAAAGCAGCAGAACAGCAGGAAGAGTGGTAGTGTTGTTCCTCTTTTTTTGGTAAAGGGCAAAGTGGTCTGTCCTAAATCACCAGCCCAAGAAACATAGAGCCTAAATGTCTGACTTGTCCCTTCTCTACTGCAACCATCCCTCTCATTCAAGCATCCCTCTCATCCTAGCCTGGCTCAGGCATGCTGTGGTCTACTCCTGGCTTTATTTTGGAAATAGAAGCAGACTTCATCCGTCAGTCATCAGGAGTGGCAGATGGCCTTCAGTTCACTAGATGAGTCTAAGACTAAAAGAGAAGATAGTGTTTTTGAAATCAATGTAAGGGAAAAATTATAAGCGGTAAATGAAGAGCTGGAACACCCCTCAGGCCAGACTCTGACAGGACTTCGCAGATCCTCTTTATCTAAAATTGGATGATTTTGATTCAGGCTTTCCTGTTCTTCTCTTACAGAAACCTTCTGGCACAACTACAGGCCCCCTTAGTAGAGCCAGGACAAAACTCAAAAATAGTTTAACTTGAAATGCTTCATGGAAATGTTCCAAGTTTGACAGATTTGTGGAGGCAGTCTGCCTTTTTTTCCTGGTCAGTTGTTGGGACCCTGGACTTTTGGCTGCAACTTCGGGATTCCTGCAAACCTGGAGTTCTTTGTAGCCTTGGAGGACCTTATTTGAGGACTGATGACGGACTGATACTCCAAAAAGAGTCCATGGGACACAGCACAGTACTTAAAACATTTTATTTTCTCTTATTTTCTTATTGTTGTCTTATAGAGGCAACAAAAATTAATTTTCTAATAATGTGCAATAGAAATGCACTTTCTTTTAAAGATTGCAGGCTAGATTTTCATCTCTTCCCAACCAGCCTCACTCAATTGATACTTCTGATTTATGTCAGCCCAAGGAAGAAATTGGGCAATTTAAATTTTAACTTCCTCTCTTAGGAACAATCCTTTCATTCCTGAAATCTGCAGATGAAGAATGAAACTCTAAAAAACCTGCTCAGTCTGGCCATGGCTTGACTGCAGGACTCTGGCAGCAGCAGTCTTGCACTGCGGTAAAGAGGCGATTAAAAGTTTTACTATCCATTTTATCATCTCGGTTTTTACAATAAAGAGAGCTGTCATTGTTTTAGGATTATTTTACTTATGTCTATTCATTTTGTTTCATTGTCTTTACAAGTCTCACTCTCATTTCATACTGCTTTTGGTTCTGCCCTTTTCAACTCCTCACGGATGAGTGGGGAAGGAAGAACAGACTGGCCAAAAAATTGGGTAGGGAGAGTGTGGAAATTGAGATTCCATGACAACGTCTTACTTCATTTGGGAGGAATGAGAACATCACATTTTTTTTTCTTTTCCTCTCTATTTTTACAGTGCCTTTGCATCTTACAGGTACACTAGAGCATTGTAGCTGCTTACATGATCAAGCTGTGCAGCAATATCCCTCAAGACTCTTTTTAATGGTCTTGGGAATTAAGGCAAAGGTATGGTCAGAGTGCTGAGACCTTGGTGGGGAAAGCAGGAGGGAACTATTTTTAGTCTGGCATTTGGACGAAAGTAAGGGAAAAAAGGCTGCCAATGGAGACAATGGGACAAGAGAAGACGGGAGATGGCAAGGCAGAACACAGAGGGACAAGCAGATAACAACATTTTTAAATGCACTTTCATACAATTGTGGAATTGCTAAGGTTGGAAAAGACCTCTAAGATCAGTGTGTCAAATCTCTAACCCAATCTCTAACCCATGTTCACCACTAAACTATATCCCCAAGCGACACATCCACATACTTTTGGGGTGTTTTAAGCAGCTTTGGTAGTTTTGAACATCTCAGTAAAAAAGAAATTAAATCATTAGAGGCTTAAATTATTTCACAGTTCAGTATATTGCAGCTTTAAACTTTATGCCTAAAAATTAGGGATAATCATGCTTGAACTTACAGGCTTTTCCTCATATAGACAGGAAAATTTCCTGGTATACTCAGTTTGTGTAGACAGAAAGAATGGTATGTTTTCCAGGTGACATGCAAGTTCAGAAGTCTTGCAATTTAAAAACACAGCTAAAAACTGAAAATTTGTTCTGGGAATATTCATTCCGATTTATTAAAGAATTAGGGTCCAGCTGTGCTTACTTTCCACAACAGTTTGCTTTTGGGACATTTTTCATTTGCTTTTCCAGCAGTTTCTGTATCAGAAACATTGTTTTAAATGTTTAAATGTCACAGTTGTCAAATCAATGAACTAAAACAGTATCACATGGCTTAATTTGAACAAGTAATGCACTTGGAATTTCAGATTTGGAACAACAGGCTTCCTGATCTGTTCACTGTCCCTCAGCAGATGAAAACAGAGAAACTGGAGTAAGGTTAGGCTATGCCCTATCCCACAGGGCTGCGCTGAAGGAGGAGGGGAGGACATTTGTGTATGCGTTTAACCTGGAAGTACTTATCTGTAATGGAATTTCAAATCACAGAAAAAAAGCCCTGTTCTATCTATCTATCTATCTATCTATCTATCTGTGTATCTTTAATTCTTTAGGTTATATCCAACATCCAACATCCATTTTCCGTGGACTTTGATTAGAATTTAAAGAGGTTCCTATTACTGCCCACAGAACAAAAAAAACAGCAGGGAAAACTCTCACTGGCATCAAGAGGAGTAATGTTCTCTGCTTTAGGTTGACTATCTGATGCCACTATAGAAAGAGCCTTTACACACAACTTATTTATTTAGGACACTAAGAAGTAGCTCAAAATGGACACACACAGCTGAGGTACCCATAACCATGTCTACATCTGAAATCTAGATAACCAGAGCTGGAGCCATGGCTGAGGGTTGAAGAGCAGTCCTTCTTTCTCCAATTTCCCCCCCACCTAATCCAGTGGCTTGTTCTTTGCTTTTTCCTCTTCCCCTGTTTTCTTCACAGCCCTCCTACCCCCAACACTTGGTGTCAGTATGGCCCTAGAGAGCACTGGAGAACTTTGAACAGTGCCAAAACTTATCAAGTCCCTCTCTAAGCTGCTCTGTTCTCCTTGCTGAGCATGGCATGGACCCACCAAGGGCAGCTCAAACCATAAAGAAGTAAGGGATGGTGAGACTGGTGGGATGCTTTCAAAAAGGAATTTTGCTTCAGGATTTTCTTCTGTGCTATAGAGTATGGATTAAATAGGAAAAAATTATAAGTACCTGGAAAATCAAACTATTGGATAGGATATGGTTTTTGGTTAAAAATCACCTTTACCCATCCCTCTGGTTTAACCTTCACTATATAAGGGCAGTATCAGCAAAAGAATTGTCTGGTTTCATAAAAAATGCCTACTTTGCAGCCTGTCAGGTTTTGGGTTTTTTTCTAGTGAGTATAATGGACTGTCTAGGTGTGTTTTCAGAGAATAGTTTTAAAAGAATTATTTAAGTTATGATGATAAGGAAGAGATTACAGAACTGGTTTTAAAATTGCAAAGATTTGGATTTATTTTACTTATCTGCAGCCATCATAATCTTAAGTGGTCATGCTTTCAAGTTTTAGCTTGTAGTCATTACAATTAGAAATTTATGTTCAAAAAACAACATGTCTGCCAGACATCCTGGCAGATATTTGCAATTGGAAGTTTAAAAAGGGTAGTGACACAATATGAGTATTGCTTAATTATGAGATGTTGGTGGAAGAGGTTCTTTCACTAAGGAAATGTTGGGAGCACATATTTTATTAGCAGTAATAAGCATACTCGTTGCAGTCACAAAGTTTCTCTGCCTCACTCTAGTCACAGCTCAAGTTAATCCACTGAAGAATTAAGTTTGTATCCCATGACATGAAACAACTGAATAAAGCCATCCATCATATAAAACTGCATATCATTTTACCAAATTTTCCAAATCTTGTCACCTACCTGCTCTACTGTAGTTACTTATTTAGCATCATTAATCCCTTAGCAGGAACAGGGAACATTCAGGCTGGTGTACCACTACTATAGAAAGTATCTTGTGAGCAAAAATGGTGTGGTGTACCAGGACTTTGTTCTGCTGATACTGCTCCCCTGAACAGGGCTTACAGCTGCTTGAGAGTTCACCGAACTCACAAGAAAAACAACCAAACTACTAAAAAGTGGGTTTGATACAGGAAATAGTGATAAGGCAGTCTTCTTAATTTGAGGTAAAACTCCTGAAGTTTGGCCATCAATAGAGAGAAAACACTTTTGTTTGAGTTGTATTTAGATTCTGACTTAAATCTGTAAACATAAAATCATACCAAAGTGACAATCTGGCCAAAATTTTTTTCCATTTCTTTCTGTGTCTGCAATTTTAATATGCCTTTGACTACAAAAACATTTCTGCAAACTCTTCTATTTTAAGCAAGCTGTGCATTTAACATTTGAAAGGTGGCTAATGTTCAGTTAACTTTTTTATATATATGGCTTTGGAGAATGGATCGTCTTACCAAACTGGGAACTGTTATGAATGTGTGTTTGTGCATTGTGCATTCTTAGCCTGTCTCAAGGTAAAAGTCTTGAAAGGATTTTATATTTCCTAGATACGTGCCTAGTGATTAGATCACAATAAATCTGAAAGGATCATAATATGCCTAATATAAATTATTGTGTTTCAAAGGAATTATTTTTTGTGTGGGTAAATATGCAGCAGTGCCTTAGGGAATAACAGAAATTAGACCATGAAAAGTATATAACCTTGAAGGTCTGAGAAACATCCAAAACACCAACAAAGAAGGCTGAATATTTGGTCTGACACCATCTTTATGAAGCACTATGCTTCCTTTCCATGCCAAAGTTTCCGAAATGTGTGTGATTTAGTTTGATACAATATAAGGGCAGCTGTTAATTTGGGATTATGACAGCATGTGTTAAAGGACAAAATGTCAACCAGATTGGATTTTCAGCTTTGAACACACTCGAGGTTATGGTTTTAAATCAGGGTTTAGCTGTCAATCTGATAAAGGACTATTTTTTTTGTGTTGGCATGTTTAATTACATGAAACCAAATGCTTAGATGAAGGAGAAGAACTGGTAAAACTTTCCTCAGCCATAGAACTAGGGCTGCCTTTATATCCTGCTAAATTCTAGGCTGGACCAGTAGCTGTGATCAAGAATAATGGTTTCATTTGTATGTGGCAAACACAGTGCATATAACATTTCCTTCCTGAGATGGCACGATCGTTCATGGTTTTGACCCTTTTGGAATACACGGTATTTGAATTTGCAAAGAAAGCTCAAGTTGGTGCAGAGTACTAGGGGTCTTAAACCATGTGTTGGTAGTCCTGTTGTCTGAGCTGGGATCCAGTCAGTCTTCAGCTAGAGTCAGTGTTCTGGTTTTTACTGATGCAAATCTCAGTAGCTGAGGGGCTTGCTTAGCTAAGTAAGCTCCTTAATAAGGGGTAGGATCTTCCTCATGTGAAGATTGCCATGGTGTACATTTGGGAGTGGCAGTGGAGGTGCCACAGCTCTTTAGGAAGGGGAGACAAGTCCAGACTTGCAAGGTTTCTGGAAGGGTCCTTCTTCTGTAATATTTTTTCCCCACTGGTTTTCTAGGTTCTGATTTCACTTATCTGGAACTCCCTCCCCATGCTTAGATAGGCAGCCCTCTCCTTTGATGGGTGTCTAGATATTTCATAGCCATGGGATTGGAAGAGCAGTGTAAACCATTTCGTGATCTAGCTACATTGTGATAACTCCGGACATTATCAACTGTCTGCTTTGAGGCATAGACAGAAGGAAAGAGCAAATATCAAGGAGTTCCTTCACCACAAATCTATCAACAGAGGGCTGATTTCATCATTCAGACTGCCTGAAAGCTCTCATGCACAGTGACATTATTTCAAGCGCAGAACATAAATTCAGGCAGGATAAGAGTTAGGAGAAGACCAATTACTGAGATGAAAGGGTTGCTCCAGCCCTCTGAAGACACTGACCTCCAGGCCCTCAACCAATTCCTCTGAGACCTTCCAGGGGAGCCAAAAAACCACTTGTGTGAACCCTGCATTCAGTGGCCTTTCACTCCACATTAGCCATTGAGATGGAGAGTAACATGGAGCAGGTGAGGTACTGATATCACGATTCATCATGGTATCATGATTGATCAGTAACATCATGATTCTGTCTGCAATATCAAAGCTGTTGAGTGCTAATATTATATCAGTATTTGTAATACTGGGTTTTTTTTTGTCGTGGCCTTCATCAATCTCTCTCTAAAGAGCTGGGGCAATAATATCTCTGTGACATCTCTGCTTTGACAGAGAGGATAAAAATGAATGGACAATATTAGTGTCTTCCCCCAGCTGGCCACACTCGTCTCTCTACCCAGGAGCAGATCAAAGCAGACCAGGCTGGCAGGGAGTCAGTGTCAGTGGGGTCATGAAAGTGAGGGAAGAAATTCCATGGCAGGGGGTCCCAACACTTTCCCAGGCCACCAGCACAATCTCCAGGTGTTTGTCCAGAAGAATGGGAGCCCTCCTGCAAGAATTCTAACATTTGAGTCATCAGAGTGCTGCAAAACACCACACAGAACAGGCAAACGTGTTCCTGATGGATCCACACACACCAATGCAAAAATCAATGGCTTTGTGGTACATTTAGGTGCTGACACTTGCTTCTCCTTCCATATCATGGCATAAACTGAAGGCATTTGCTGTTGTGCCAGTCAGTGGAGCAATCACCAGTCAGGGAAGGCAGTTTAAACTCAACTATAATAATATAAGTTCCTATATTAATCTTCTTTTATTATAATATTGTATTATATGGCATTATACTACGTTTCTTTATAAGATACTTTGATAGTTTCTCTATACTGATCCGAAGATGATGTGGCTTTCCCATTATAGACCTAGACACTGGGTGTTAAGAGAAGAGCTCTGCTCTGAAAAGCCATATCTATAAATACTCTTCATTATTTCTCTGTTTTGTGACCTTGTTTCCAATTTTATGATCATTGCAACTTACATTTTGATGGAGCAAAAATACATTTTTCTGGGGTGCGAGTAATTTTCTTTCTCTCTTTAAAGTTAGTCTGAAGAGGATTTGGATTTGGACAGCGGGTGTTTTGTTTGACCTGGTTACAGCTAGTGGTGGACAGTCTTCTGGTGTCCACAGCTTGAGATGGGGTTTTGATGGCCAGGAAATGTGTACTCTCCTTCCACCCAACTAATAAGGTCAGTTTAGGGATTATGGCAACAGGACATAAATGTGTGGAGATGACTTTTCCATTGCAGGCAAAATCCATGCTGAAGTCTTGGAGCACGAGCAGAGAAGTCTCACTTGTCCTAATTCAAATACTACCTGAATCTTGGTGATCTTCCACATGTGTTCTTTTCAGCTGCGTGCTGGAGATGTTTAAAACACCCCAGATTTCTTGAGTGTCTGTAACTAAGAGAGGTTATGAGGAAAAAAGCTGGGTACATGGGTGTGATAAAGTTGCCTAAACATCCGTTTCTAATATCATTTTAGGTGTTATGCTCTGTTAGCAGCCTTCCAGTTCGTAAGGAGGGCCTAGAAGACAGCTGGAGTGGGATTTTGTACGAGGGCGTGTAGTGACAGGACAAAGAGGAATGGCTTTAAACTGAGAGAGGGGATATCTACATCAGATCTTTACTTTGAGGGTGGTGAGGCACTGGAACAGATTTCCCATAGAAGCTGTGAATGCTCCATCCCTGGAGGTGTTCAAGGCCAGGTTGGTTGGGGCTCTGAGGAGCCTGGTCTAATGGAAGGTGTCCCTGTGTGGAACTAGATGATCTGTAAGGTCTCTTCCAAACCATCCTGTGATTCTATGCTCTTGACCACCTACCTGGCAATCAGCCACTTCTGTGGAAAGATACGGATCTCCTGCAACTCGTTTGTAATCTCTTTCAGGTCATGAAGACATTTTGGAAATCCCATACCATGTAAAATAATGATAAAAAAATAATCTATGTTCAGAAACCTGAGACTTTCTTATGGTGTTTAATACAGAGAAAGGCTAATTGGGAGATTTACCATTATGCACAAAACGTTTATATTCCTTACATTTAATATCCTTATCATCCCAAGGAGGGTGAAGCATTTAGTCTCCTTTTTCTACCTGTGAGAACTGGTACATTACAAAACTTTTTAATGCTTTATTTAATATCTCTGGGGAGAGCAGGTGCCAGTACTTGAACAACTTCACAAGCAGGAGGTCCATTAGCAGGGGTCATGACTCCACAGCACGCCCTTTCCACCACTGGCCTTTCTCTGTCAGCAGGTCAAAGTTTACAGGAATTTTGGGGGCCAAGGAAAAGAAGGATTGTTTTTTTCTTCACTGTCTGTCCTTACAGGGGCCTGTTGAAAGCTCATTTCTAACAGCAATTACAACTCTTTTGGCCCCTTTGGCACAGGGATGTGCTGTCAGATGAGGTCTGGAGTTTGAATTCTCGTGCCTGTTCCTGTTCCTGGAAGAACAAAAACATGAGTGAAGACACTCTATCTGAAAGACTTGGGGAAGCACCAAAACAAACAAAAATAATTGAGGACAGACTCACAAAGGCGCAAACCACATGCATTGTAATTCTGCTGGCCCAGCACATGCTATCTCATCACCACCTACTCTGTCTAAATAAAACCATCTCCCCGCGAAGATGTCTGACCCAGAAATGCGCGGGCACGGGCTGGAGAGCGCCGCGCTCGTCTCTCTCCTCCGGCGCTTCGGGCCTAGGAGGCTGCTGTGAGGAGCCAGGGCTGAGGAGGGAGAACCCTTCCCTCCCCCCGGCCTGCTGACACAGGGAAGGGCCGCACCCAGACTTAGTTTAAGGCAAGTTCTGTCTCCCGCACTCATTTAACTCCCAAGAGGCAGAAGCGGGCTCCTCTCCCGCGGCACTTGGGGAGCGCGGGTGCGGCTGTGCCCAGAGGAAGGCGTGAGGGCAGGCAGAGGCGGTGTGCCCCGGCCGCCGCCTCACGGCCTCACGGCCCCGCGGGCTGGGCGGGCAGGGGCGGGGCGGGAGCGGCGGGGACAGTGCCGGCGGCGGCCACACGGTGTCACCCGCGCCGCTCCGTGCGCCCGCCTAAGCCCCGGCACGGGAACGGGGCCGCGCTGCTCGGCTTCATTTTATTTTATTTTATTTTATTTTATTTTATTTTATTTTATTTTATTTTATTTTATTTTATTTTATTTTATTTTATTTTATTTTATTTTATTTTATTTTATTTTATTTTATTTTATTTTATTTTATTTTATTTTATTTTATTTTATTTTATTTTATTTTATTTTATTTTATTTTATTTTATTTTATTTTATTTTATTTTATTTTATTTTATTTTATTTTATTTTATTTTATTTTATTTTATTTTATTTTATTTTATTTTATTTTATTTTATTTTATTTTATTTTATTTTATTTTATTTTATTTTATTTTATTTTATTTTATTTTATTTTATTTTATTTTATTTTATTTTATTTTATTTTATTTTATTTTATTTTATTTTNGTTTGTGTTACCTCCTTTCCTTTCCTTTCCTTTCCTTTCCTTTCCTTTCCTTTCCTTTCCTTTCCTTTCCTTTCCTTTCCTTTCCTTTCCTTTCCTTTTTTTTCATCCTGTTTGTTTTGTTGTTGTTTTTTTTATTGTTGGTCGTGGTGGTTTTTTTTTTGTTTTGTTTTGGTGAGTTTTTTTTGCCTCAGCCCCAGTATGTCTCAGCCACGGCCAGAGCTTTCAGGGTTAGAAAGGTAAACCCTCCCCAGGAAAGGTAAACTAGAGGACAAACACAGGGTCTTTGGTGCCTGTGGGACAGTCACAAGGGGGAGAAGACACAGGTTCCTGCTGGTTAATAAAGTTTATTCGCAACCTTAATTCTGGTTTATTAACTTTAGGTATAACAAGTTGTGCAGTAATTGTGGTTGTTAAGGGAGCACCAGGCAGTTTTTTCCTAGAGGGTATCAAATTCTGTGTTATTATTATACATGCACTAAATCTCCATTAAAAGGCTTTCTGTAAATGTTTCACGGCTATGCCAGATAGAAGAGTACTTCGTCTTGGTTTCCAAATGAGGTATTATCTATTTTAAAAACCTTGCAATAACAGTTGCTTTATTTGTCTCCCACCTAAAAATACGGTGTCTTATGAACGCCTTGTTTTGTGGGGAAAAGAACGACATAAATTGAACTTTTGTGACTGCTGTATCAGTCATTAGTAAATCTGGGTTCAAATGTGCACGCTCTATAGAGCCTGGCCGCGGTCTTTCACAGCCTAGCAAAATAAGGAAACTACAGGATGGAAACTCAATGAGCCTAACTATTCCGCTTCCTTTTATTTTTTCTCCCTTTCTCCCTTTCGAATAAATCACACTCTTTTGAAGCTGCTGCTTTTCTTTTGCAGGCACAAACCCCTCATCTTTTAAAGTCTGTCTTTCAAGCTAATTGTTTCAACAGGCCAAGCAACTGGCAAAAGGCAGCCTCAGCCTATCTCTATATTGTCTCCCCAGGACTGTTTATGAGAGAAATACACATTTATACAATAGACTCCACTGTTTAAAGGCCGGCTAGTGAAGGAGTATTTTTCACGAGATTAGTTAATGGGTTTGTTCAGTGCCTCGAAGGAAGTGCTCACTGCTGGCAGGGTAGAATTGCTGTGGTGGGGCCCAAAGCCAGTGGCAGGTATTGGATGGGCTCCCAAGGATTTCAGTGGTCTTTGAATGAAGGACTCAGCGACAGATAGAAGAAGTTGAAAAGTGCAAGCGGCAGCGCGGAGAAATAAAATGGAGAGCAGCAGGACAGATGCAAGCGAAGAGCAGTGATGTGTGAGCCTCCGGAGGTGCTATTTATGTTTGCGAGGAAGGTCTGTGCTATTAAGTTTCAATTTGACAGTACGTTTTAACAAACATTTTAGAGAAATGTGTTGGCAGGAAAGATTAGAGATACCCAGATCTCTCACTGCAGTGGAGCATCAAGTGAAGCTCAGCATCTTAAGGGAGACCTGGAAAACTTGAAATTAGGAAGAAAAAAAAGGATTGGGCAAGATTTTATGCTGTTTTTGCAAAGGCAGAAGGGTGAGTGATGTTGTTCCTGTGGGATTTCAGACCTATCTGAAACTGAATCTACCTGAGTCTCATGTATGTTTTTCAACATGCTTTTTGCATCCCAGAAATCCTCATTCCCTTAAAAAAAAAATCAAATTTTTATTTTTAGAGATATCTTGCTAGATGTTTTAGGATCCAGCTCCATCACTCTCCTGGCAGTGGTTTTCAGTCCTGTTGTTGAGGCCAGTGTTCTGCTTGTGCTCTCAAAGCCAATATGATTACTCACCCAAGTAGGACTTAAATATGTGAATCAGCATGGTAAAATGTGTCCCGGAGTCTGTAAATGGAAAATGTTTGCTCCAATAGGCAGGGCTCTGTGTCTGGTTTAGCTCTCAGGTCCATTAATATGTCCATTACTTAAATGAGTGAGATAGCAGGCCTGCCCTAGAGTAACAACTTCCCTGCTATCCCATTACAGGAGGCCTCAACATCTTGTTTTCCCCCCATTCAGCAGCCTGTGCAATGTGGAATAAGGCTGCTGGTGATACTTACACAACTTATTTACAAGGAGTGGGATTTTCTAAATGTGTCCACTAGATAGCACAATAAACTTCCTTCTTTTCCTGATGAAAAACTTTCTCTCCCACCCAAGGAGCCATTAGCCCTTCAGTCTCAGACTAATGGTGCTTCAGAAGGAGATCAAAGTTTCTCAGATAAGTGTTCCTTTACACAATGTTACCGACACTCCACTTTGTAAACAGGCTTCTTTTTTATGGTTAAGAAGGACATATAAACATGCCAAGTGAGATGGATAGACTGCCACTTTTTCTTTTTCTTTTTCTCTTTGTATTTGCGTGTGTGTTAACTGCTCAATGGGTATCATGGTTGGGTTGCACTGATACCGTTGAATGTGGTCTGTCTTTTGTGTAAACAGAGAGAAAAGAGAACGGCAGGAAGGAATCCCAAGTTTAGATTTCTTACTAGGGGCACTGCAGCTCCAGTCCCACTTTCTGCCACCTTTAATGAGAAAACAGTGGTGTGTCCTTCTGAAAGATGATGGAGACTCAAATCCATGTGTTGTATACCTGCCTGTATGGACATGTTAGACATAGGTTCCGCTTTAGGACCTAAGATG
Source organism: Vireo altiloquus (assembly GCA_013396875.1). NCBI lineage: Eukaryota > Metazoa > Chordata > Aves > Passeriformes > Vireonidae > Vireo > Vireo altiloquus. The sequence continues at coordinate 476,509 of VZRF01013004.1, read as the reverse complement.
AGTAGCGTAACACCTAAAAATGAGGTTTCTGCCTCAGTTAAGATTTTCAGGCTGCCTCAAGTCCCCTTTAGGTTGAAGAAAAGAAGAGCATGAGTCAACTCTAAAGGCTTTTGAGAAAAGCTTAAGCCTCCTGTAATAGACCTTACAGAGGGAATGGTCCCTGCTATAGGGCAAGTCAGCATGTCTCCATACTCAAGGGAGCGCCAGCTAGAAATAGCTGGTAGGAAACCTAGGAGGTAGATGGGAATGTTCCAGGTGAAGCACTGTGAATACCTCCTGTAAAAGGCATAGCACAAGTCATCTTTTATTGAGGGACAAAACCTGAATACAAATTTGAATTTTGACTCCATTTAAAATTAAGTGAAACCTGCAGCCGAGACGCCCCCATTCTTGCTCCTTGGGGCTTGCAAATGTAGATTCAGCTTTTTCAGCTGTAGAAAAACATGTACTGTGGCCTCTGCTCATGTCTTGTCTTCTAGAAAACTAATCAGTACCCTCCCTTGTAGCTTGGTTAGTTGTTATACTTCGGGTAACAACTAACCAAGATGTATTTCATGGTTCACCAAATGCCATATATAAGGTATTAAAAGAGGGAAAAAAAAATTGAAAAAACCAAACCAAACCAAACCAAAAAAATTCCACCACAACTGGGAGGCTTCTCTGAAGTCTCCCAGTAAGATTGTTGCCTTTCTACCCAAACTGCAAGCTCTTTAGGGCAAGGACCAGAAATGTGTGGCAGCCATAAGCAGTGCCATTGCAGTGTGATCCCCCAGCGCATACATGGAAGGTGCAAAGCATCTGCTTGCACCTCCCCTTTCAAACCAGGGGACTGAGATTTCTGGATCCCTAACTTAAGGAGGTGATAACAAGGCCCATCTTGTCTTTCATGTTTCAGAGCTAACTGTAGGAGTGTAACGCGCATCTTTTAGAGCAGGTGACACAAGGGATTTTCCATGACAGTCTTTCAAACTAAAGCAAAAACCCTCTGTTCGCAAGTTGAAAACACTCTTAATCACGGTGCACAGACTCCCTCTGACATGAATGTGCTCCATCTCTTCTGATTAGACATCCCTAATGTCTAATTATTAGGGTTATTGTTTCAATAGTGGCATCTAGAAAACGCAGCTATGGGTTTGGGCCTCAACCTTATCTCTGTTCCAGAAATACAGGTAAAACCAAACCAAACCAAAAGATGAGAGACCAACAGCAAATATAAACAGACCTTTAACCTTGCCATACATTGAGGAGCTCAAGGGGAAAGTGAGACATCAGTGGCAGGGGTCTTGGCTCAGTGGAGACTGAGTCACTGCTCTGGTTTTGTAACAGACTCAGGGCAGAGAGTGCTGCAGAGAGATGTGAAGGAGAGCTTAGGAGCAATTTGCAGACGACTGTGGAGAAATCTACCCTGAAGAGCCCTGTGCATGTTATTTCAGATGCCTGTTTATAACACAACATTTCTTACTTTTCCATTTCTTTAAGGAAAAGATTTGCCTATTTCCTTTAAGCAGGAAGAACAGTGGTATAACCAGCCCAGACAAAAGCCTTCTGTTTTTTTCTTTTCTTTTTTCCTATCCTTTTGTAGCCACAGGCAAGACTGCCTCAGATCTCATCTTTTAAGTGCTACAACTGATCCATTAAATGTCTTCTCATGGACATTTTTTTCAGCTCCAAGGAGTAGAGTTGCTGAGTGAGAAAGGCGTGAGTCGGGCTCTTGCTGCTGGGACTTTCTCCAGACCAGCTTGCAGTCCTAAGAAAAATGAGTTGGATGGTCTCAGCTCTGTCCCCAATGAGCAGCAGCAGTAGATCACTTAGCAAAAATGAGCCACGTGTAATTTGGCACCATTGACAGAAGACTCACTCGCAGCAGCTCAGGGCCTTGCAGGCTTGAGATAATGTGCTGCTAAAGCCACCTCTTGACCCTAACCCAGGAGGTTCCTCCAGGTCACAAGGGAGGGGGCGGGTAGCAGGCCACTGTGAGATACCTTGATAAATGTACCAGCCCCTGCAAGCCAGCCTGGCATGCCTGCACCAGTGTGAGCTGCTCTCTTTATCACAGGAAGAAGAATTTGTTTCCTGGGTTGTGTTAGAGGACTCCAGACTTCTCATTTCGGCTGCCTCCTCCTCTTTCCCCTCCAGTGCAGCAAGCCCACTGTAGGAGCTGGTGGCCCTGACGGAGTGCAGAAGCAGGCTGCATGCATCTCCTTGCATTGGAACTGGCAGAGAAAATCGGACACTGGGACAAACAACCATAAATCAGGACTGTCCTGATTAAATCAGGCATGGCTGGCAAGTAAGTTATTAGCCGCCTGTGAAACTAATTGTGATACTGATACACTCAATTTTGCTGTGTCTTTCAAACACCGGTTGTGATGGGAAACAGCTGTTAGAACCTCCCCCCCCCCCCAAAAAAAAAAAAAAAGGGAGAGAAAGGAAAAAAAAAGAGCAGGCTTACGATTCAGTATCATAATAAAGTCTGTCTTCTCTATTCCCTTGCACAAAAGCTCTTATATTCTTCTATTCTCCTCTAGACAATTACTCCCAGCAGGCAGGGTCACTTAGGATGAGCACTATTGCATTTAAAGTTCATCTACTGAAGGGGGGAAAAAGGCAGAGAAATAAGAAAAAGAAGACAAAAAATTTCTTCCCATTAATGTGTGAAAAAATGGCAGGTTTAAAATGGGTTGGAAATTCAGGTTAAAGAAAAAAAGAATTGTCACATGACATCAGTGGGAGAAAAGATTTTATTCAGTGATATTGTTTGACTGAAAACTTCCTTCACAATAACACCAATGCCAGGATGAAAAAAAACAGTGTTTATTTGATGGCTGGATGGGGCAACTGTTATGAGCAGTTAGCATAGAATAAAAGGGATGTTTTGAAATATGTCAGAAGGGCCTAATCCTGCTTTGGTGGAAGCTGGTGGTAAGCCCTCCACCAACTCCCATGTTGACTGGCAGGCCATGCTTCACTGGACACAGTGGGCTGGGCACTCACTGGACAGGGAGGGCTGGGAGTGTGACCCTCTGTGTGGGCTGCAGGGAGAAAAGTGTGTGGTTTGGCCAGCTAAAACCTATTGCTGTCCGGAGTTTGCTCAGTCACTCCAGCCAGGGGCAGGTAGTCCGTAGTGCTGGAGTCATTGTAATGACTTAAGGATAGAGCAGGGTTTGTGGAGAGGTTGTTGCTGGATTGAGAAACATAGCTCAAAAACCAGATAGGATTTTGAGTGTACAGACCTTTCTTTCAGGTCTGAAAAGGAATCAGAAAAGCCTAGCTTGAAGTCTGCTGCTTGGCTTAGTCTCAAAAAAGATTTTTGAGACTCAAACTCTGGATTTTCTTCCAGAAATACTTAGGCTAGTATGAAGTACTACCTCTCTTTGTACTCTTCTAACTGCCATGATGACTACTCGTGTCTGAAAAACACCTCCTGTAAGAAAGAACATACTTGCATATGCAATATATGGAATTTGAAGATGCTTCCCTCATCAGAATATTAGTTCTCAGAGATTTTGTCCCATGGCTGAAGCCACTACAATGGACCACTCTTGGAGATTAGACTCTTCCAGCACTTGGTTTGAATCCCTCTAGCCTCAGATACTTTATACCTCCCATTTTAGCTTTTTACCACATTTCCTTCTTATCTTGTATATATCTAGTCTGTCTTTCTATTGCTATTAATTTTTTTTCCAAGTTATATTTTAGCTATAACAGTGGAGAAAGAATGACATGCATTATCTAATAACAATATGACTGCACCATGAGTTTGGGAGAGATGGAAGGAAAAAACAAATCACTCACGTTTCAAGAATCTAACCCCATCCTCTCAGCTTCCACAGTAATATCTCTGGCTTCCTGTTTGCAAACCAGAAATGTTTATTTACAACATCTTTCTAGACAGCTTTTCAATGTATAATGCTCATGTCATTACATAATGGGTCATAAATGATGTTGGTTGTCATAGAAAAACACAAAGTCATCAAATATTTTCTTGGTTTTTTGTTTGCCTTTTGTGGCAGGATTCAGAGTTGTCTGCAGTTGGGAAAAAGTTAAATCATCATCTTTCCAGTAATTCCAGCCCTGGTGTATTCAGTCTGTCAGGAGTTTATGAGTGAGGTGATCCTGATGCTGAACATTCTGGTTGTATTTTTTCTCAGTGGCCCTGCTGTTTCAGGCAGCTCATCAGCTGTGTGCCTTGAGAAAGCCAGGTAAAGGCTTGCTTGTCCATGGCTTTGTGAGCAGAATTGGAACACTTCAATAGAAATACAAAATACAAAACCCCTGACCATTTTTTTTTCATATATAAGACTATGTACTGAATCAGATCCTGGAAGCTCCTACTATTGCCCATGAAAAACTGATAATGGTTTCTGAAGGTGTTCGTGCATTTTTCTGAGCTGAACTGTAGGGACGTTATGTGAATGCAATTTTTTTTTGCAGTGTTCAGATGAAGCTGCCTCATCTAGTTTCCCTTACCTGCAGATAACATGGGGACCAGAGAGATGTACATAACATGCCCAGAGGATGCTGTCCTTATTCCCAAATTAAACTAAGACCTGGCTCTCTCACAGACTTTGAGCTCTGCTAATCCCCATGCCCTCTTTTTGTAGGGACTTCATTTGGCAGCATTACAAATTGTTCCTTGTCTCGGAAACCTGTGAGGAGAAGGAGAGGAGCCCTCCATCCAGAATACTGAGTTACTGAAATTTTGCCCTTGCTTACAACACTGTGTATTGGATATAACTCCTTTGAAGCTGGTGGTGAAGCTGCTATTCTTTCCTCTGAACAAATCAATTCCTATCTCTAAAAATAAGTGAGTTAGAAAAGAAGTAAAGCTACTGCGTATAAAATAAATGTGTTTATTTGGTAAACATTGTATCCTGTGTATGAACTTTATTGATACCAGCTCTACCTAAATTCTTCTTGATCTTATTAAGGTAAAGGCAGAAGGATTTTGCATACTTTGGCTAAATCTGGGGACCTTTTTGTTCTCTTTGCCACAATAATGACAAATAAACCACTATCAGGATAAAAGGCATTGACAAAATAAGTCCATACAAAAGATACACAAAACTTTTCACTTTTCACTTTTTTTTTTTATTATTTGGAAGGGCACTGAGAGTCATTTCTGAACTGCCTGAAATAGATGAGCCTCCTGGATCAGAAATGCGACTCCATTAATGTCAGACAATACCCATCTTTTGTACCTTGCCACCTAGAGAGCTTATGGGTCCCTATGCAGAAAGAAGAAGGTTTCATGACTAATTCTTATCAGCACCAGAGGTTATTTGCTGTGATCCTCTGCATCAGTGCACAGTAGGGTGTTGGTGAGCACCCAATAAAATTTCCAGCCACACTCAAGGAAATGCTGGACTAATAAGGTGTTCTTTTAGGGAACTGCAGAGACCAAAGGCTTTATCTTCCCCTCTAAGGAAATATACAGCTGTCACAAGTAATACTGCTGAAAAAGTTTTCAGTTACTATGCAAGGTCAGATTACCTGCATGTTTCATTATCTGGGGGGGTGATGAAAAGTCATTGAGATCTATCAAAACTGAGCCCTCAATTTGGCAAGGTGGCTAAGCAGGTAGCTGGCATTGCTGGGACTCTCTGCCTACACTCAGCCAGCTGTGTGCTTTAGTAGGCTGCTGAATTTGAAATTAAATTACAAGTAAAGTTCTTGAATACTGTCTTGGAAATTAGATGCTCACGCTTGAAACCAGAGATTGTAAATTACGTTAATATTATGCACAAGACTGGGGTATGTGTGTGTTGGTGTGAAAGGAGAAAAAATGTGCAGAGAAGAGCAGTAGGAGTAAACACCCTTCTGCAACACTGTGTGCATTTTGCATGTATACATTGCTTTTGTGTACTGTCTGAAGAAGCCTTCAGAGATGTACATAGCATGAAACCAGTACCCATTGTCTATGCTAATTTTTATTGCATAGCTCCCAGTGTGCTAGGAAAAAACCCAAATAAATCTAGAAGTACTGGCTTTGCTATGAGTTCCAAACACAGTTCTCATTTCAGGATCCTGGCGCGCACTTGTAAAACATTTAAATACCTATTGGTGGATAAGAAAATCAATATACTTGTGAGGTGACTAAGTAACAAAATATATTAGAATTGATGTTACAATTAGGAAAAAAAGAAATAAATTGTTTTTCTGCTCATTAATATTTGGATAAATATTTATGAATGTATAAGACAAGCAAGCACTGCCAACACTAGATCTTTATTATGCCAGGCATGGGAATAATTCAAGCATTTAGGCAGCTGCAGGTTGAACTTAACCCCACTGGCTGTTGAGCTGAATTTGATCTGGCCCCAGGAAAACGTTGCTTTGGAGGTGGCTCAGGCTGTGTGGTTTCTGTGCTGTTTTTGTTTGCAAGAAAAGGAGTGAGGCAGTCTGCAGGTAACAGGCTCCTGACAGTGAGCTGTGTTTGCCTTGACAGATGTGTGCTGGGTAGAGTGATGCTCAGGGTGGAGTTGTTTGCTCCCTAATGGAGGGGTTAGCAAGACAGGAAGGATTTGCAGGAGCAGGGTAGGCCAGAGAGTTATTTCCAGCCTGGAAGCAGTGGTAGACACTCCCTTAGGACAGGTTTTTTACTGGGGTCTCATTTTTTGTCCCTTCTGTTTCTCATTAAAGCCCTCAGGTCCAGGCCCCTCAGTGCACATGGTGCCTATGAACCCTTTTGCCCAGGGCTGTGTGCAAGCCTGCTTGCTCCCTGTGCAGGGTGGTCATCTTGTTGCAGAGGGCAAGGCCTGCCTGTCTTCCCCTGCACAGGCAAGCTGGACGCTCTGCTGGTGGCTTTTGTGGCTATTAGGGGAGGAAAGGACATTTCCTTTATACAGTGCCGTCCTATACATGTGGGAGAGGGGAAGGGGTCATGGAGAAGAACTGGGATGATCTGACCACCCGCAGCCATTTCTCTTTTCTTCACGGTGAGCAAGAGCCTGGTGTTCACTTTTTCTTTTTTTTTGTTTTTTTTTAAAAGGAAAAAAAGAGTGATGGCTTCATTATGTTCAGGCAGTTTTTGTAGACCTTGTCTCTTGTTCAGGACGCGAACCAGAACAATAGGTGTTTTGGAACCTGAGGAAAAAACCAGCTGGCCGACGTGGCTCAAAATGTAATTTTGCAGGGGTGCGCATCAATAACGCGGCTCGGACGCTGTGCGGATATTACGCAGGCAGCCTTAATACGCTCGTATGGCATCCGGATTGACAAGACAGACCATGATGGCTCCAAAGGGTCAATAAAACATGCGCCATGAAGGACTTACACAATAGACAGTAATGGCTTCTTTGGAGCTGTTATGGTCTATTGGGTCAATAATAATCCACTTTTTAAAGAGTGCCAAAATATGAATTTACACAACAGGCTGTAATGGTTCCTGATCTATCAGATAAATGATATGAATTATCAGCATTAGAGCCCACACTGCAATGCACGTTTACCTATTAGAGTGGATAGAATAAATATTATGTGCTTCAAAATATACTTTCATATTCAAAGGTCTAATTTCTTAAAAACATCTGTGGGGAAAAAAAAAAGAGAAAAGCCCAAACTCCAGTCATTAGACCTGTAAAATAAATAGCATAGATCAGGAAATTTAAACCTGAGACTGTCTCTAGAAGGTTATTGTAAGTTTTCACTCGATGTTAGTTTTAATTAAATATTGCAGCAGCATTTGCCACGTATATTAAAATTTTAGTTATTTATTTTTCTGTTCAGGCTTGTCTGTGAACGTTTTCCCATACTGGTAATGTTTTCTATGCAATCGCATCTTTCCTCCTGTATTCAGAGCTAGTTACCTGAGTAATGGTTTGCAAGATCCAGATTGCATGTTATACAAAGAGGCTTGGTCTGAATATATGCATTCAAGACCAAAAATCTGTTTAAATAACATATGTTCTGTTTGTGGCCACCTATCTGTTTCTATCAAGGAAGATAAAAGTCCTTGTCTACACTGTTTTAGCTGCACAATCAAGACAGAAACCCTCAACTGATGTTTGCCAGCAGGTGGTGACACACAGCAACAAGCTCCAATGGCAGCAACATTTCCCTGAAAAACTTGGAGAAAATCCAGGCTTCAGGAAAATGAAATATGCCTTCAGTTTGGGAAGAAATAATGATGAATGTCCATCAGCAACACATGCAATGATTTAGTTCTCGTTGCATGGCAAGAAGAAGTATGTTCTGTCCGCGGCAGGTCAAAAGTTTTCCTTGCTGTTTCTCTGCGTTTCCTTCTTGTTATTACGAAACATTTGGCTTGGCTGTGAAATATACTTTTAATTAAAAGATAGGAAAATCATAGTAAGACAGCAGCAGCAGAGAGCTGTTAGAGAGCCTGCTGTCTTAGCTCTCGTAATAAACATAACGCGAAGGATAGGTGCATACCAAGTCTGAAGTGTTGTGGTGAGAATATGTATACAACGACTTGTCCAAGTCCTTTCAAAGAGAAGTGTAAATAGTGTTTTCTGCTCGACTGTGATTTCCCCGTGCTTTTTAAAACTTCGTGTATTTTCCTTTCTGGTCTCACACCCAGGAAAACTTGTTTGAAAGACCTGCTGCTTATACTAAACACTGCCACTGTTTGTAGTAGGTTAGTGGGAAAATAATTCTTTTGTAATAGACCAGATAAAAAATTAGTACAGAATCGTGGCTGGATCTGTCACCTTTCGTTTCTATCATGCTGTGATTTCCAGGCATTTAGAATTCCCTGGATTTCATGCATACATTTTTTACACATGTTACTCTACCTTAAACAACATGTCCTTGAAAAGAAATTGGGGTGCTCACAGCATTTGAAGTGCAATAACTTAACAGAGGAAAAAACAAGTCTCATCCTGCTTAGCAGGGAGCTGAGAACAGGATGAAAATATAAAAATACTGAGAATTTTTTCCCCCTTTGCAGTGTCTGTTTCCTGCAAGTATCTACCATCTACAATATTGACTGGTTTATCAGGCAGCAGGTATCTCTATCAGTCTATCTTGAATTGTCATCCAACAGGAGATTAAACGCTGCCTGCCTCCTTCTTGTGATTTTCAGTCTTCACATCGCAAAGTTTTCAATCAAATTTCAGCGGTGTACATTTAGCTTAGAGAACTCGTGGTACTTATCTTCCCAAAGCAGGTGATTTAGACCATGTTTACCTTGTACAGTTCCAAGATATCTCTCAGCAAACCTGTCCACATCTCAGGCCTTGAAATTATTCCTAAGTTAGGGTTTTGTATTTTTTTTCTTTCTTTTCTCTGTTTCCCTTTCTCTTGCCCTCCACAGGCAGGCTACCAGCCAAACAACACAATAACAGCATGGCCAGATATGCGCCAATTTTTGGAAGAGTTATATCAATGTGGCGACTTTCTGTTGTTAGCTTTTTCAAAACAAAGGCAACGTGACCACTCACAGCCTCATTCTGAGAAGCTTCCTCCTTAGTAATCTTTTCAGTGCACTTCTCAGAGTGTGGTTTCACCCCACAAATAAGCTCGAGCCCAGGAGGATGTCAGCTGGGTGAGCATCTCGGTTTGCATCAGACACCTGAGGAAGTTGTGGGCTGGGAGGTATCCTATAAAATAAACTACAACTCCATTTGTAAGGAATCCAGTGTGAGCAAGCCGACACTGAAAAAAGGACTTCTCTGCCAATTAGCATATTTTCCGGATAGGATTTTGATAAACAGACTAACCAGAATTTGAATAAGCATAAACTTGAGACTAAAAAATGCTGGACAGGCAATTCAAAACACTCACAAATGCCAGACTGGATTTTTGTGGTTTATTCTCCATGCAAAAGAGTTAGAATATAGAATAACTAAGAGTTGAAGAATATATAGAATAACTAAGAGAGTTTGCTAAGGTAAAGGAATGAAGGAATTGAAAATTATAGTTAGAGCCCTAATTGGTCTCTCACCACCTAATACTTTGAACAAACTGGCATACAGCAGTCAGGGCAAGGTCTGGGAGCAAGATCTGTCCACCTATTCTGGCCACTTAGAACTGCATAAGAAAACTGCAGAGGGATAAAATGGTCCACAGACCAGTATAGACCATATTTCTGTCTGCAGAAGCAATTGAGAGTGCAAGTACAGTTCCAGAAGGTCAGAGGTTGCCTTTCAATGACTTCCTGCTTGGAGTGAGAAGAGCACGTTCACTTTTTTTGGGCATGGGGCTGCTCAGCTAGGTGCTCCCAGACATCCAGGCAGCACCGTGAGCCTAGGGCTGGCATTTGGGATGGATGAATTTCCACAGCGTGACACGGCCTGGCTCCATCTGAGCGCTCACCCTAGGGGTGGGATGAATATGAGAAATGCAATTCAGGATACAGTCTTTTCGAACAGGGTGGGAGTTTAATCCTGAACTCCTACTTACTCTAGAAGACCAGAGAGGCTGTTACTGTAATTTGATGCCAGCTGGGAAGAGGCAAACACCTCCCAAGTCAGTGATTTGGCCAACAGCCTGATGACAACAGAGGGTTCCCATCAGGCAAGAGAAATATTCCAGAGGGTGATACCCACTAGAGTTCATCTGCTTCGTGCTGTCAGGGCAGCGTGAAAGAGAGTGAAGTGACAGGCGAGTTGGCCCAGCTGCTTCTTCATGAATATCTGAGATTCTTGCCTAGTGTAAGTGGAAACTATATGAACACATCAAAGAGGAAAAGACACTGAAAATTGAAAGGCAGTGCCTAGATGATTTTTAAGAGAGTGAACTTGGCTCAATCTAATTCACTTCCTCCATATGTGAAATGGAGTAGATTGAAGTGGTAGGAGTGAAACAAAATTGCTTTGTTGTTGAATGTGGAAATTAATTTTTTTTTAACCTTTTGCCTGCATTTTGTGCTTCTTCCTTCCCTTTCCACAAGTACATGCAAGCAAAAGTGCCTGGGGCCAGGCTGCAGGGAGAGGATTATGGCACAGTCCAACTCAAGCATTAGCTTGGCTGAACTCTCTTCAGGGGTACCTTGTTGGCAGAGGTCCATGGGCAGGGTGAATGAGTGTTAAATGCTGATGTTTATGGTCCCATCAGCTCAAAAGAGAGCACAAAGTGTGAGCTGATACACTCACAAAGTGTGAGATGTAGATTACCACCACTTTTAGAAGTACTACCCTCCTCTTATCTGAAAGCTTCTCCTTACCAAACCAAAATCCTGCTGGCAGGACTGTAATCTCAGAGTTTGGGAAGTGGTGCAGACATTTTTGGTTCCAAAAGCCCAAAATATATGATTGTGGCAAAATGAAACCCATTCTTTGTCACCCAATGCTCTCACCAGATAATGTCACAGAAGCAGAGCCCAGGGCAGCAGAGATGCTTCCTCCATCAGATGGGATGGATGGGTTGTGCAAGACAGAGGTCAGGGAAGCAATGGGGCACTGGGAAGGGCCTGGGAGGGGGAGTGAGGAGAGAGCAGATTCTGTGAGTTGGGAAAGGTCTGCTGTGGACTGGCACAAATGAAAAAGATAACAGATATCAAGAGTGGAGTAATATGTGTATGATATATGTGAGAGAGGCGAATTTGCACATTTTTGAGTGCTTGCTGTGCAACCTTGACTTATTTTAATATTTGTGTATATGCATGAATGGGATAAAGAGAAAGTAAAATTGTTGTGCAGGTTAAAATTGTATAGCAATTAGCCTATCATTTGCGTAGAGGAATGTTGGATATGTAAGCCCTTCAAAATGCTTAGACCAGAAGATGGGTGTGATTTCTATTGTTAGGATATGTCTGAGAGGAAAAAGTTTAAGAAATCCATGATTCGGGCTACTGGTTGTTTTTTTTCCTTTCCTTCTTGTTCTCTATGTTAAAGTAAACAGGACATTTCTCCTATAAACAGAAATTTTTGTGGTTTCAAATTTAGGTCTCAATGGTAGCATTATTACCAAAGTCCTGAAGCTCAAGCCATGGAAATCCCAAGATGATTTCCATTTCATGTCCCATCAAAATTCTAACAGCAAAATTTCCCAACACCTGCTGCACTGAGCACATTGGGAAGCTGAAGGACACAGGGATTGCACTGATTCCTCAGAACTACAAAGGCTCAGCTCAGATGCAAGCACCAAAGAGAAATGCTGAGAGAGGAAGAGAAGGGAGGGAGGAAGTGCACGAGCCCTTATGTGCAGAGCCAGCAGTAAGGACCATTTGTTTGTAGCAGCTTTCCTAAATTTTGAATGAAAGGATTTAACACGCTATGTTTTATTTGTGTTGAATCCTGCACTTGAGTCTTCTGGTGCTTCAGAAAATGCATTTGAAGGTGGCTGAGGTATTTCAGTTTGACAAATAAACTAAGCTGTGGTTACTTTCTCAGTATGTTTTGTGTCATGGTGCTAATTTCCCATTCACTTGATTGGGATGCAATGATTTCACGACAATGTCAGTGCAGGTCTATGGAAAAGACATTATGGTGTCAAAATGAAATGAAACAATGTTAATTTGTCTATGGAAACGGTGTTCCACTGCCAAATTGAAACATAACCCTCAGCTCAGCCACCTTGAGACTTGGCACTCCTGCGCTATTGAAGGACCCCGCCACACTGGGTGATTTTACAGCAGTGCACTGGGAAACTACAAATCTGGATTAAATATTAGAGGAGGTAGGACTATTTGTTTTGTTCTGTGAAATCACAACTGTATAGCATTTCCTAGTGTTACAAGGGCCTTCCACATGTGCTGCAGTACCTGAAGCCCAGGGAGAGGGTGGGAATTAAGGGGAGAAAAAACACTTTGGCAACATTTACTCAGGTTTCTTTTGGCTTCCATTGTCTCTCAGCACATCTCATTCCTAGCGTTATATTAATGGATCTTTTTTAGGTGAAAAATGTTATTAGATTTTACAGCGTTCACAGCACCTAACAAACATCTGGGACACTGGAGCTCAAATTAAGCAGTACTCTAAATCCAGTTTGGGTTTTAATTCCACCAGGATGTTGCATTTCTAGTAAAACAAGAATTTGAACATAAACCAGAATCCAAAGTGTAAGGAATACAGTAATGAAAAAGAATAATAAGCAAGCTAAAATCAAAAGACGGGCTGAGAGAGGAAAGAAGCAATATTTAAAGGGATATGGAAAAACATAAATAAATGTTTTCTCTTATGTTAGGGGTCTATGGAGTGATAGAATCTACTTATCAATCACAGTTTGTCTTTTGTTTTATGTTCCTGGACAGTATGACCACCTTTGGAAAAGGGTGATCTTTGATCTCCTGCCCTGGGGCGAGCACCAGCAGATGTTCTTTTGTTCTTTTCTCCATATTCAGTGTCCCTCACCTCCTAAAGCTGAAGTGTGCTCCCCAAAACTGACAGGTGTTTCTCTGTTTGATTGCAAAAAGATGGATTTAAGCTAAATGTGACCTGAAACCTTCAAAGTGGAAGGGCCTCCCAGCATGCTTGAGAACTGGTGGGAGGGAAGGCTGCTGTAACATCTGCGCTTCTGGGAATATTAGCAAATCACACACAGATGTCAAGAAGAAATAGGCTTGGCCAGCCTGTTAGGAGGGACTCTAGCACCCTCTTTCATCCTGACGGAATGTCTGGGGTGATTCTGCGTGCTGAGCTTCTCAGTGATTTTTTTCCTTATTTGTGGGATGTGTGTAATGGCACTTCCCTGCCTTTTAGAGATATTAGGGGAAAGAAATAAATTACAGGTTTTGTGGTGCCTGAGCAGTACTATAAGACAGTCATGTGAGTACATATGGCATCATGAGCTGGGGTGGGTGGAAAGGCTAATCACATGAGCACTATATCTTAAGCAAACCAATCCTTTCTTTACCTGTGCCTCAGCTGGCATAAAAATCTGACACTGGCTAATGAAAGCAATAAAACTATCCAATCTTATTGATGGCTATGAAGATTTCTTGGACATGAGGAGCTCTGTGTTCTCCTCTTGTGTATTGATAAAGTTGTCTCTGGGCTGTGCACAGCATTTCTAGACGTTCACTGAAGTCCCAGAGCTACAGGCTGTCCCGAGAGTCCAAATTACTGCTTCAGTCTTACTGTGTGAGGGGCGCACGTTCCCTTTTTTGCATAAAGCTCCTTCCACCTTTCATCATTCCTCAGGTAGGAAGAAGGAATTTGTTGAGTCTGGTAGATGTGGTCATGCCGATCATTTCCTGGAAGATGCCAAGTACTCTCCTAGACTTTGAGAGGCAGACTGAGAATGGCCATTAGTGTTCACATGAATTTTTAATTCTCAGTTGTCTTGCACAGGCTTTCATGCACCAAACTATGACTGGTATTGCTGCCCCATGACAGGACGGCATGAGAATCTTCCCCCAACCCAAGTCCATTGGATTCTCTTTTGTCTCCAAGTGATATCCATCAAATCACTGTTGAGAACTCCCTGTAACTTCTCCATGAGTTGCATGCTGCTCCAGTCACAATTTTTCTCAGAGATTCCCAAGCTATCTGAATGCCTGAGAGGAAGCTTTTGGCTCTTCAGGCACCATTTACACATTGTTTTGAAGTAGTTCATATTGCACGAGTTATAATTGTTAAGATGCGCAACCCACAGCCGCAATGCGCAATCCAACTTCAAATTTATTGGGAAGAACTACAACATGAAATACTGCAGACCTCCCAGCTTGTTTCAAACAGCAAAGAAAAGTCATTGAAATATCCTGCTATACAGGTTGAGATTAAAATATAGGAATCATTTGTGCTAAACGAGGAAGGCAAATTCACCATATTTTAACCGTGCTTTATTCAATGTAAGGCACACCCTCAATTTTTTTTTCTTTTTGGTTAAAAAGGAGGAGGATTTCTTACTTTTCAAGGTTTTCTCTCTCCCTCTCTCTCTCACACACACATACATGCTCAAGCACACACACACACAAGCACATGCCTTCTCTTTCTCTGGGTGTAAAGCATCTGGTTTCCAGGCTCAGCCTTCGCCCCCACAGACAAAGAACAACGTCATTGTTTGAATATGTTCTTTAGAGGTTGACGTTTGGGGAATGTATCTGCTATCCTCCAACAAGTGAGACCATTCCAACGCTTTTGTGCAGTGTGTGAACCGCAGATTAATTGCACAAATTATATGAATTATCCTAAAATTTTTGGGTAATGTTTGCCCTGTCAACACTGTAATTGAGATGACTGGGCATGTGGAAAGCCTGCATGTGGCAAGCAACAATCCGTGATGCAGATGGGAAGGCAATTTGCATCTACCTCTACTTAGAATTAAGTCCTGCAAAGACTGTATTCTGCAAGTAGAACAGGTAATGTGAGACTTTGATCAAAACTAAAAAAGCAATTGAGATATAGTCTTCCACAATTTTATGGAATATGGAGGAGTCTGCAGCTGTCTTCCAAATGCCAGGTGGACTTCCAGAGTGTGTGTGGTGGTGGTGGGGGAAAATATTGAAGTTACAGATTTTAGTGTTTCAGCACAAAAAGCTCTTCGTTGTTTGTGAAATCAGGCACAGTATTAAGTGGAAAAAAACCCCAAGCTCTTAATTGCTTTGTGTCCACATCAGCTGAACTCTACTGTCTGCAGTTTGGACCAAGCGGTGATGCCTCACACGATGCATTCCACAGGTCACGTCAAACCTGCCTTGTAATTTTGAAGAGGTGTTAGTGTAATATCTGAATTTGTGATTGAAGAGATTAGATCAACGACCCAGAGTATTCCTTTACATTAACAAACAGGAGCAAAATATGTGTAGCAGTGGAGTAATGTCTTGGATGTTATGTTTAAAGTGCTGAGAACTACAAACATAGATTCTCAGGCAATCACTTCCCTTCTCCTCCCAGTGAAATGAAAACCAGACCAGAGGATGGTGAAGGCTGGCACCAACTTGAGCTCAGAGGCTTCCGAAGAAGCTGCAGTTCTCACTTCACTTAAGTACTGTGTGGCATTGTGTTAGCAATCCCTACTTGCTTTGAAGTAAGGGCAAATCCAGACACTAAGGCTAATTGAGCCATCAAATATGCCATTGTTGTTTCATGTTTTACTTTTTTCCTTCCCAAAGAATCCTAAATACTAGTGTTTCCAGAAAGACTTAAATATGGACAAGAGGATTTTAACATGGGTTTATTTCTGGACCTCCCAAAAATTTCATTCAGGCTTTCCCAAGTCTGTATAAGTGCTCAGAGTCGTTGGAATGGGCTTATTACCAAAGGTGGAGGGGTGCCAATAGTTATTCAATACAATTTGTATAAATTAGGCCTTTGGGGAATGAATACAGCCTCTGATTTAGGGGGAGAATTCTGTTCTCTGAGATACTTGAGTAGTGAAGGAACTTGGGCTTGGAGCTCTGGAAGACATGGAGCAGAGTGCAGGACAGGAAAGGAGTGTGAATGTCTAAACCAGACAAGATTTTTTTCCAAAAGAGAAATTCCAGTGTGGCTCCAAATGCTTTTAAAGTGAGGGGCAAGTGAAAACTTGATTTTGTTACAGTGAAAAGAAAAATTCCCATTGTGTTTAACAGGGCTGGGATTTCATCCAAGACCTTCACATCATTCTAAGACATTCATGTAGCCCACAGTTAATCTTTTAGAAAGAAAGATTCTGTTTTCAGAAATTATCAATGTTTTCTAATTTTCTGACTTCATCATCTGCAATGCCCCTGTCATGACTTCTTTTCATACAACACATTTTTTTATTTTTTCTTTAAGTCTTGCACATACCATCGTTATTCCCCCAAAGATCAAAGATTCATAGCATAAGGCAAAAATAACTACTTGCAAATAATAGATACATCCTTTTAAATAAACTTAATTTTAGTACTTAATAAAGTAAAATACCTGGATAAAATCCGGAAGTTGAAGAAATACCAAATATGTTCTTGATTTGACTTGGGACAGGATTTCACCCCACATTTTGTGAGGAATATTTAGCACACAGGCATTCCAGCCCGTTCTATCTCCACCCCCATATATTTCAAAGCAAGAACAGAAGGTAACGCAAAGTAGCTGCCACCATCCACAAGATAATTCTTTCAAACATCTCTCAGCATTCTAAACCATAATCTAAACTTATGTCCACATAACAAATAACAGCCCTTTGAAATGAACTGAGAAACTGTAAAGCCATTAAGAAAATGTGCCATTAAGAAAAGGATTTCAGCATTTCCTATGAAAAAGGTTCCCAATGTATGTATTTCCACATGTTCAGAGAAATGATTAAAGTGTTTATAGCTTTTGTAATTGGTCTCTCTCAATTTAAAAATATAGGCTTTTTTTAACGTTACATTTCTCCGCCGCTCTTTGTCTAGAATAACATTAATGAAGTCCCATTTTCTGAGTTGCCGAAGGTAGGGAATGGGGAAGTGATGTGTTTAAGGGAATACGATGTTGAAGCACGCCGTCTGTCTGCCCATATTCCAGCAAGCGCGGCCTCCCGTTAATGTGTCCATTAGCCAACGCGCGCTCCTGCGCGGAGCTCCAGCGCCTGTGGCAGCAGGGAAAGGGCTCCTTGTCTCCCCCAAAACACCCTCTGCGTGCTACTGCCCAGCACAGTGCAGGGGTTCGGAGCAAGGCACCCAATGTTTTTTCACTCTTTGGGTCCAGCAGAGGGTGGTGGGTGCCCTGAGGAAGCCAAACCCCATCGCCAAACCCCCAAAAGCAGCGAAAAGAAGGAGGTCACAGCTAAAGCAGTCCCTTTTCAAAGTGTATCCAGCCCTTTCTGTGAGAGCTTTTGCTCTGCTCTGGTAAATGCTATAAGCATAGTGGCTGCACTGATAGAAACCACATGTATGGCCTTGTGTTCACTGAGTGAGAGAATCAGTAATGGCTTGGTCCTGGAGGCCAAAGCCACTTTCATCACCTACAGATCATGGCTTTTGGAGTGGTTTGTGGCTCCTCTAGGTCAGTCCAGAACAGAAAGAGAAAGATTTTCACCCAGATTCCAGACAAATACATTTGTTTTATAGATAAGAATATATGCATAGATATAAAACTTCTTTTCTTTTTGATAGCAACTGTCAATCAGTTGTAAAATTTTCATTCTATTATTTTCTTTTATGCTGTTAATATAAAGCTTTAGGTTTTGTTCCATTTGTAAAAGCATATATCAAATGTTTCGTTATTTCTTTTCATAATACCCCAGGAGAGGGTGTTTTACCTTTCCTTTTGTAAATTATCTTAACTAGAAATTGTCAATCTGGAATTGACAGGTATTTGTTACAGAAAACAAGGCATTGTTCCCACTTTGCTTCATCCATCAACACAGGTGCTGCTGTCATATGTCACAACAGTGGGGAAACTTATTAAACTATAAAGAGCAATAATACTATAATATAAAGATATGAGGATGAAAAAGTCTTAAGATGTGTTGGCTGGCTGGAGGTACAAAATCCTATCCTTCATGTAGTTGATCTGACAGTGCTCTGACACTCCCACAAACCTCTTCTTTCCCAGCTTCTTCTTCCAGGAATGCCCTTATAAACTACTGACATTTTCTTTCTCTCCCTCCCCAAAGCTATCAAACAACAGTAGGACAGAAGCATAACTCGATCAGTAAGGTTGTTCCTCACCTGTTGTATTGCTGAAGGAGAAAGGACACTGATTTTGTGGGAGACAGGATTACTGTGGTCTAACTACAGAAAGTCTGGGCCAGTTGGATTATATTGTGGAACGTGTTGTGACCGAGGCAAATATCCACAGGCAATTCTTCTGTCGAAGGCTGGCCTAGATACAGGGAAATTCCTAAGTAACTTGCTAAAGAGTCCCTGTTTTGTGAGCCTGTCAAAGGAGGCGACAGTGGTCTTTGCTGGACTGGTGGTGCCACCGACCCTGGGTTGTGGCACTGTTGGCTGGAGAGAGCTGTAGTCTCGAAAAGGCTTGAGCTGCAGAATCTGGGACAGGATTCAACTCACATCACCCGAATTTGGGGTTGAATGTGAGCAAATTAGAGCATTGCCATCCTCTGACTGGCAGCAAATCAAATGAGTTCTTTGGGCTTTTTTCCTTCACCACAAAGAACAACAACAGCAGCAAAAGCTGGGAGAGGAGAGAAAGAAGTGACATCATCTGCAGAAAAGTTTTCCTTTTTTTTTCTACCTGAAGGACTGTTTTGATTTCCAACTGCATCTCAGGTAAGAATGAAACATGATATTGGGTTGAATGCACCAGCTGAGTGTAAATGGAAATACCTGCAGTTGAGGAGAGGAAGAGACAACACTCTGCTGTGTTTTTGATATCTTTCTGATATTTGTAGAGACTAAGCAGCTCCTGGCCTAGCTTCAAATAGCTGAAACATTGGTCAAATAATTTTAATTGTCTCAATCTCAGTGGGATCATGGCTGTGGCTGGGCTTACACAGAATACTCTGTAAACTTCCACTACTCCCACCCCTCAGTACTCTAGCCCTTCCCCTAAATCCCATCTTTCCTCTTCTGTGGTATGGGAGAGCTGGTGATTTGGAGCCAGCTACATATGCTTTATGTTTCCTGAAGATTAAAACCCATGTGTAATACTCCATAGTCTGTCAACAGCCAGCTTGGGAAAGAGACCAAGGACGAGAAAGCCAAAACCAGACTGTTAGATCAATCATGGCCAAGATGTGCTTCTCACTTATAAAAGCTAAAAGAAAACCAGCCAGGCAAGAAGTCTGTCCTTTGCAATGTTGGAAGACTGCTGCCCCCCATCCTGTGTCTGATTCTCTGTGTGTCAGACCATACACAAATCTGCGAGAGAAGATATTGCATGTGTGTTTAAAATACTTCTGCCATCGGACAGGGAGAAGACTGCTGTCTACAGTAAGTATCCAGGCTTGGGATAAGTAGCCAATGATTTGTGTTCCATTTTTCCTTTTTTTTTCCTTTTTTTTTTTTCTTTTCCTTGGGGTAGTATTAAATAGTAGTCTGAAACTATCTGCTTGTACAGAACTGAACAAAGTGGTATGTATTCCCAAACACTAAAACCAAGTTGTCAAGACACACCCTCAGAGACAGAGTGTCTTTTTTGTTGTTGCCCAAGAATGTCTTGTTTAAAATGGCATTCCTTGTAAAGATGCAAATGTTGTTTCTTTTAAAATGTACCAGTACTGAGAATAAAGCAAGCAAAAGAGGAAATTAAAACAGTGACAAGAGAAGGAGGTCTGGCAAGTTGGCTTTCAACCAAATGACCTCTTGATAGATCAGCTGGGAGCCAGGAATGCATGAGATTAC
Organism: Vireo altiloquus; assembly: GCA_013396875.1. Classification (NCBI taxonomy): domain Eukaryota; kingdom Metazoa; phylum Chordata; class Aves; order Passeriformes; family Vireonidae; genus Vireo; species Vireo altiloquus. Next base: position 456,411 of record VZRF01013004.1, on the reverse strand, counting down.
GATGAGCTAGAAAGATTTATAGTTCTTTGTTTGGTCTCTTGGTAAGTTTTCACATATAGTATAGTCAGCTATATGATGGGCAGTGATAGGGTAAAATGGTGGGCAAAAGCAATCTGGAACTCGAAATATTTATTGTGATTCCACAAACAAACATGAAAGGAAGGATCAATCTAAAGATTTAGAGCATTTGTTCATTTTGATTAATAACAAACTCCCTTACTAAGGAAAAATTTTGCATAGCCCCCAAATCTAGCTCCCAGGAGAAGCTATTTGCCATCTGTAAATTTTGCTCCTATTGCATTAGGCATGTACAAGTAACAAAGAAACTCTCTGTCATGGGAATGGGTGTCTGGGTTTCTGTGACCACTACACAACCTTTCCTGAGCTGACCACCTGCAGAGGGAACATCTCTCTGTGGGGATTCACAGTGGGCTGCACTAGCTAAACACATCCACAGAGCTTCTCAGAAATTTGCAACTCTTGCAATTTCATCTCCATAAGTTTGAATGAGTATTTCTATTTTCTCATCATCCAGGTGATCAGGAGCATCTGAGCATTTGTATGTTATCCAGATTAAAAACTAATATTATGGTGCATTAGATGCCAAGGACAGTAAAATGTAAAAGCAAACAGATTACAAATTCTAATTTATGAAAAACTCTGAGATTAATAGGTAGTGCTATCAACTGGTTGTTATGTACTGGTTGTTACACCCAAGTGTATCCTGAAAGTCTGACCAGTAGAGTGAATCCAGGAAGATGTAATAACCCCAGATACGTACACCTTGTTAAATAGCAAAGCACACAATTTTACATTGCATAATTAGCAAATCCTTTTTGCTAATAAAGGGACCCTAGAATTCCAAAACAAGAAGACCTAAAACTTTAAGCACAAGTAACAAGGAGACCTTTAGACAAAGTAGAGATTCTAGCAACACTTGTGTTTTAAAATGTAATTATTTGCTTCTTTTCCCTATGCAGTGTATATGCCATATGGGCATGTGGTATGTTCACTACATTAGTTCATTATTATTACTTATTTATTTCTTTTAATTTAATGGAGTTGTGTCCTTGTCTCTGTACTGGGTAAAAATATATGAATAACCTTATGCTCCAGGACAATATCATCTGTAGCACCACAATGATGTCTGTAATGTATCATTTACTAGTGTCTCTACATGCTAACTTATTCTCCCTTTCTGTTAAACCAATGAATTATATTCTTGTAGTAATTTATTCACTTGTCAAAACTGAATGTTAAAAAACCCGGAGGTTTGCCTTAAACTTATAATGGAATTTAAAGGGCAGGTATTCAAAATTCAGCTTCAAGGTGTGGACCTTTTGCACAACCTTACAAGTGCTTTCTGAGTGTTATCATTTTGTCAGTACAATTCTGACCTGATTTGCATTCCTCACATTTCTCTCTTTAACAGGCTTGAGTTTGCACATTGAAGTTGCAAGTTACTACAGGCAGCAGTTGATTTGAAGATACCTTGCAAATGCAAAATAGACACCATTCAGCTTTGAAACAAGAGGAGGACCAGTAAGACAGAAAGGCTTTGCCAACAGAAATGTCATGACAAAAGGCTCGGGGAAGAATTTAAAAAAAAATACCAATAATTTCTGATACTGTCAGTTTTTGAGAGTCCTAATTATGATTGGGAGATGCTGAATTTAAAAAAAAAAAAAAGTTGAGAAGTCCAAAAGGAGAATATGCTTTGAAAATACTAATTTGTGGGAACTGGATGGTTCAATGATTTGGGCAGCTCTGGGTGTTCTCTTCATAGATTCCTGGAGAATTCTGGCTAGCATGAAGAAAACCCTTCATTTCCAAGGAATTTGGAAATAAAAGAAATTAGAAGTTTAGAGGATAGTGAAGGCCTTGCCACTCAGTAGAGTACAGCCATAAATATTAAAGAATATGAAGCTTATTATTGGAACACTGGAAGGTGAGAATTTTAAATTGTCTGTTCTGAAGGGCACTGATCCACGAGAAAACACTACATTTGATCTGAGGCCTTGGGATAGGCTTCCAAAATTGAGTGATAACATTAAAATCACGTTTGTATAGTTTGAATAGAAGGTGTGGTGTCACAGGGTGAAAAATTTGAGATTTAAGGTTTTGGAATATAGTAATACATATAATTATATATCTGCCAAGATGGAGGTTCTAGGGTGGTGGCTAGATACTTCTTTTTCATTTTCTTCTTCCTTCTTCTTCATGAGTTTAGATGGTGTCTTATAACTGGATAAGAAAATCTGCACTGCTCAACTTAGAGATTTGAATATTGGGTTAGAAATAAAAATAATTTAGGTGGCAAATCATTATTGGACAAACTGTTCTTGAAAAATCTCTGCAGAGCCAGAGAATCGCCATTATAGCTTTGTGCCACAAAAGCTTTAACAGAGCTCACAGCTTCTAAGACTGTAACACAGATAAGAATTAATAAACAACTGAGTCCAAACAAGAAAAACCCACATCTCCTGTATTTCATCCCAGCTACAGGGAGTGAGGGTAAGGGGCAGAAAAGAAGGCCACACCCCGACAGTTTATCTTTAAGCTCATTACATAATTCTAAGCCAGAAAGAAAACTAACTTCTGTATTTTTAGTTTGATACTGTGTACAAAAGCATATACTGTATTTTTATCTAGCAAGGAGTCCATCAAATACAAATGTAACACGTACAATGATCCTTCATTCTAGCTCTAGCACAGATGGTTATCCTTATAACAAATAAATAGGAAGGGTCAGAATTGAGAAAGGATAAGAAAAATTATGACCAAGAGAAAAAAAGGCCCAGTGCAGATGATCTTGTGAGACACTACTTGATCCAACTCCCCTTAAGACCTCATATCTCAAAATCACAGTGGGATAGCAGAGCCTAGGAGCACTTACTGGGGAATACAAATATGGATAACTGCAAGTCCAAACTACCTGTTAAACACGGTCATATAGTATTCTGTCAGGCAGGTTCAGGGCAGTTTGGAGTGCTTTGCTCTGCAGTATACTCTCCAATTTCCTCTAGAGCCCTCCAAGTCCATGTCTTCAAGTGCCTTGAAAACCTAGGCACTCTTGAGCATCTTTATTTTTTTTAAATATAATTACTCTTTATTGTAATATTTATGTTAGGAATTAAACTAAAGCAAAGAAGAACAGCCTCCCCACTTTCATAAACTTGGGCATTTTACTGTTCATTTTCCTTCTGCATGGAAACATTTCTGCAAGGTAGTTTTATGTTGGACCTGCCAATGCTGGCAAGCCTGTGCTGTTGGTGCAGCATGGAGAATACAGAGGTTAAAGTTTACACCCTGTCACTGTTCCTTCACGTGCCTCTAATTTTTCTTCCACATTCATCCCATGACTTCTTAGCATTCTCATCACTAGAATCATCAGTGTTTATTACTACTGCTCCACGAATGCTGTAAGATAAGATGAGATGAAGATATTAACATCTTTTTTTTGGGTAATTTTGGGAGAATCAGGTAAATGTAAAGGAATTCTTCATGAGAAGTCCTTTCTTCTAAGCCAGGTCTGTAAGCTCACAGATTCACTGCAATCCCTTCCTCAACTCCAAAGTATTTAAGGCAAATCCAGAAACCTTGTCAGCTCCTACAGATTATCACAGTGGGCTACAAGGCAGGTGCATAGTTAAAGCATTTCCTGAGCTTCTGCACAAGCCAGTCCTGTCCTTTGTTGCCAACTTGTGGGGTGCCCTTACATAGGTTATTTAAAAGCTACTTTTCAAAAGCTTGCCTGGAAACATGGTGACAGAGAAAGGTATTCATCCGGGAATGCATAGAATAAGTCAACTGGAGTCAGGATTATTAAATTCTCCTGCTGTCAATGGCTTGCTCTGCATAACTTGCACTGATTTGAGTAAGCTGCTTCATTGTGGCCTCTGTTTATATTCTGGTCTTCTGAACTTTTAAGACTTTTATTATGCAAGTTTCATAACATTTAAAAGGTAAATTAGTGATAAATACGTCCACACTTAATAACGTTGAAGTAAAATCTTCACCAAGCTGCAAAGATTGCAGGGATAATTCAATCTATAGATTTACAAATAATTTATTCCGTTTTTATTTTAACTAGTTTTTGCTGTATGAATGAATTAAACAGCTGGCAGCTTGCCTGTCTGTTCATTGCTCTGCTCCTTTCTCTCCCATTTCTAATGTTTTGCTCTTGCCCTAGCTGCAAATATGGCATCCTTTTTACTTCACAAACATCCTCTCCAAACAAGTTAGACTAGGGAGATGCTGAAGTGTGAGGTGATGTTTCAGGGCAATTCAAAGGCGTGTTTTCTTATATGATTTACTAAGTGTTCTCAGAAATATTGTTTCATTTCATAACATCTCCAGTTGGGTTATTTTTTGGAGTTAGTTTTTTGTTTTGCTTTTTTGGCAATCTTCTTCCGTAGTACAGTGGAGCAGATTTCTGAATGGGGCTGATGAGATTTGTAATATACCCCAAGTTAATTTAGACAGCAGGTTAGCCCCTCTACAAAGCTGTGGACCATATACAAGTCAAATCTGCTTTTTTCCTTGGGCAATGATTTATTTCCCTCTTAAATTGGCTGGACCAGTTAGTTTTTTATTTTTATTAAGTCACACTATTCTTAAATGAAACTATTGATTTAAAGTCAGCTTAGTGAGGATTTAATTTGTTTTCAGGGGATTAGAGCAGGTAACATGGGATAATTTTACAATAAAGTGGAATAGAAGCATTCCTTCACATTACCCTCACCTTTTTTTCTTGCCAGGCTGCACAGACATTACAAATTTTCAAGTGAATTGTGGAAATACATTCATAAATCAGGCCTAATTCCTCTGCCTGCTTAAAGGCTATTCTAAAGAATATTTTCCTTTGACCTTGTCCATGTTTGTCCTTCCATGGGTGGATGCATCTGATAATTCCACACAAACACAGATTCACACAAAATATTTTTGTGTCCACAGTAGGAACTGTAAACAGGGACATTTGTTGAGAAATACAAGACCAGACATGTCTTTTAATACAGTGGCTACAGAGTGTTTTAAAACACCACTGTACTGCTAACAAACAGGGATAGTGATTTTTGGTATTCCTTGATAATGTATATACTGGATATGTCTGGGATTTTTAATATAGTACAGTGATTTTAATCTCTACTCCATGTAACTTTGTGAAACCTCTTCCTTCTTTGCCATTCTGTCTTTCAATCACATCTAACACATTATCTAACAATTTCTGGGATTTTACCTGGTGCTATGCAGCCTGCTTTTGCTGCTTTGCACTCAGTGACTTGAGTAGGGGCAGGTTCTACAGCTCTTACTAACCTTATACCAAGATCAGGCATCCCCCTTTTACATGTTTCTTGTTTTGGTGGCCCTGCTTGTTTTTCTTTGCAGTCCTCTGCTTCTGGCAACACATCCTTGCAAGAAAATATTTGAAAGTTGTTCTACATAGCAAGTTTCCCACTGCTCACACAGATGGGCCACATTCCTCCCATCTCTTTTTTTTTCAGCTTATGTGCAGCACATAGGTGCTCCACCAAGTTGTGAGAAAACACAAGACCAGCCCTCATTGCAGTGCTATCATTTCCTCACTTGACCTCTTTCACTTGCGTTCTGCCTCAGTTTCCCAATGCCTGGGAAGCAGAAGGGAGCAGAAGGATAACTCTACTGACTGCATATCTTCCTCTTCCATGGTTTTCTGTGGTCCCTGTCTCCCTGTCTCTGTCTTTTGAGGACTCTTTCTCTCTTCTTCTGTGAAGTGTAGTGAGAAAAAAGGCTCAGATTTTGTTACTGTGTCCTTACAGCATGGAAACTGTCCCATTGTTACTTGGCTCCTTGGAATAGAGATTTTTTTTTTCCTCTCTCTGGAAATCCCTAGATTTCTGGTAGACATAGAGATGAATATAGATGGACTTACCTCAAATATTTATAAGGGCAAAAGAGAACAGTAAGGAGAATTGGAAGAGCCAGCACAAATACCTAGTTACAGAAGGGCATCCTCCCTTCCCCAAAGCATGACAAGCCAAGAACAGGAAACACCTGCCCTGCTGATGGCATTATGTGGTTTTCAGGTCTCTGAATGGTTATTTTTGGAGTGGGAGAATTCTCTTCCTTTCCTCTCCCTTTATTTATCTCACCAAGTCCTCCTGCAAAAGAAGGCTCCTTTTGGTCTATTCCTCTTACAATACCTAGCTTTTTAGGTTATTTTTTGGTCTCTGTTAACACAGTTGGCTTCTGATTAGACTTTCTATTGTAGGTGTTGCTGATAAAATTTCAGCAGGCACACAGACTCAGCTCTATATATACATTAAACCAGATGCAGTTCACTTGCTGTTTTTTTTTTGTCATTTTGTTTCTTTCTCCTTGCTATGTAAATGTGAGGTCATAAGTTGTAGAGAAAGAAGATAGAGGTGTTTCTTGGAAGACAGAGGAAAAAAAAGCATATACTCTCCATTCCACTGCTTGTGCAAGGACTGTGTTTTATTATTATTTATTTAAGGGGGAGGGGAAGACCAAAAAAAAAAAAAGCTTTGCACACACCACACTGTACAATTTTATGAGATCCACATCTGGAATCCAGAGCATCTCAGGAATCAATCTATCAGACCCTAGTCAATTGTAATAATGCACCTGGGGTGAAATTCTGGCTCCATTAAAGTCAGCTGGAACTTTGCCATTGCAATGCAAAAAGTGATGGCTGATGTAGGCTACTCCGCATAAACTCTTGGGCAGAGCGAGATGGCCTCTAAGTTGCCAGTATTTCCAGATTTGGCTTAACATTCAGGAAAAAACCAGCATCAATCCCATGTCTCTATACAGAGAGAAAAACTATGAGTTATAATGAGGTCATAGTGCTTGTACATTTTGGCTGTTACTAAAATAAATAGCCTAAGTGCTCATGAACTTTTTTTTCATAGGTAGAGGCTTTTAGGATTAAACAGAAATATTGTTTGTTGTGCCTCAAGGTCAACATATATATTTTTGTGTGTATGTAAGCCATCCAAAATCCTGCTTATAAATATCTATTTTGTTGTGCTTTTCCAAATCCTTCCACTGGAAATGCATTTCCAACTGTAAATAGTATATTCCCATTACCTACCCATCAGTCAAATCAACTCATTTCTGAAATTCAATTAAAAGAATCTCGTTGCCATAAATCGAAAAGGATATTTTATTGTTACTTTGTAATTTGGAAGAATGAAAATTAAAACAGTAGCTCTGATGGAAAGAAATGGCTACTAAATCATAATGATATTTTTCAGTTTATCTGCTCATTGCTATTTTATTTCAGCTATTTCAGAATGGAAGGACGATGAAGTGACTTGCACACTCTATACCAGTTTTATTTATTTTTTTGGCTACTCCAAGCACTTGTCTAAATCTTTTTTATGATTGTTTATCTAAGTTTCTCCCAAATGTTTCATCAATTGCTATCCCTGTTCTTTTATTCCATATGTTAACTGCTTCCTGTGTATAAAAGACAGTTTGCTTAAATTCCTTTGGCTCTTGACCTATTCTTACCCTTGGCAGAGATGCTCTGTAATTTTGGGGATTTTTTTTATGCTGAGCGTCAATTGAATTGTCTTAGTGTCAGATAAAATGAACAGAAAGGCCACATATGTGTCATTTAACTTGTGAACTTGGCTACAGATACAATAGATTTCATGAAATGGGTGCAAGGTGGGGGACAACCAGAGGTTGAAATTGAAGTTCCCATGCTCTGACTACTGATGAAAATTGAAAAGAATAAGCATGTTAAGAGGCATTTATAACCAGACACAGTGACTAGTAGTAAATAATGAAAATACTGCTGCTCTGAGGAATATGCAATGCCAAACTTGTGAGCCCTCTTTAAGATTTAGCAGGAGTTTTACTGGCTGTGGGAAAAAAAAGATCCATTTCAGTTCTGTGTTGCTTCAGTATAGATATTACAAGGGGCCAAACTCATTCTGTCTCACTCCCCTATTCCAGACCCATTCAAAAACCATAATGCTGAATGTTTTACTTCAGCTCCACTGTTATGCATTCTGCCTAGAAACATCTGTGGAAAAAGAAGAAGAAAAGAACCACTGGAAACATGGAGTAGAAATGAATTTAGCAGCTGGCAAAGTGAAAAATCACACATACCAAGGAGATTTTGTGCAAGAACAAGAGATGAGAGCAGGGCATATTTATTTAAACAAAAAGAAAAAAAGAAATGAAACCACATAAAATATACATAGTGTATATTTTACATATACAATATATATAGAAGAAAGACCTCAGCCGGTTCAGTAGACATTAACCAGAATACTATAAGTAATTAAGTTTTCATTTAAGCTGAATACAAGTATTTGTAAGTATACACATATATATAACATCTCTAAGCAATGAAAATCAAGTTTTAAATTTACCCTGGAAAAACAATTTATGAAGCCATCCCTCATTGGTGAAAACTGGTGCAGAACCATGTAAAAACCACCATAATGTTTAGTTACGTCTAGATACCAACCCTCTTGAAAGAAAGATCTTTGGCAGTCAGGCAAAGCCTGAGAATCCTCTTTGTTTGGCTCCGTAAAGCAGGACAATTCCTGTTGACTTTAATGGAAGCTATGCCTAAATTAGGGCTATTGTCCAGCCCCTAACGAGGAGAGTGCAGTAACTTGGGTCACTTGCAGTGCTTGGCACCACAGCTGAAGTCTGTGACTCCTTTCCCTTCCCTTCCCGAGTCCCCACAGCAGGTGAGGCTTTCCCCTCCCTTTGCTCTGAAGATTAAACACAACAAAGGACGTTTTCTGTAAAGCGAGGTACACAGTGCAGTTTTGCCTTCTCTCTAGTTGATGTTCTAATGTGTAACTGTAGGGTTTAATTTTACTTTACATTAATCAAAGAACAATAAAGGCCATAAAAACCTCACTAAGAAGCATTTCAAGTTAAGATCCAAAGCTAAATGCCATGGGATTTTGCCTATTGTCTTGTTTAGTCCCTCTGTAAAAAGAGCTAGAGAGCAGGAGAAAGAAAGAAAAATTGAGCCCGTGTTTTTTGCATAGAGATGGAGAAAACACATAATAAATTAGGGGGAGAGAGGAGTGAAATAAAGGCCAGAGGTAAACGACGTTTAATTGTGTGAGCTGCTCTTCCTCTTGTGGTTCCTGCCAGCTGCTGCTGCTATTGCTACCTTCCTGTTTTAAGATGAAAGCAATGATGGTAGACACGTGCAGACACACAAAAGAACCTATTTGGACTGGTGTGTCAGCTCATCTTTATCAAATGTTGCACAGGTATATTTTGTTGCCATGCTTCATTACCCCAGAATGGCGTGCCTGAAATGTTTGTCTCTTCTATAAACCCAATAGCTTTCCCAGCGAGTCACATTTGACAGAGCAATAGACAGGTATTCGCTTCCTGGCATCTGTTTGTAAAGCCCGGGCAATTATGTATGTATTATCCATATATATGTATACACACATATACCCACACAAGGGAACACACACACACATATAGATGTGTACATAAACATGCATACACATGTATATATGTGTCTATAATCACAAAGAACATGAGAGGGAGATGTACTGCTATGTTATTTGTATATGGAGGGAGACTAGGCATCTACATATGCAATACAAAAGGGATGCTCGGTGCAGAAGTACGTGCACGCTTGTACTGAAATTAACATATGCACTTGGACAAAATTAATAAGAGAAAACTGGAGTTTTAATACAAATTTCATGTTGAAATACAGACAAAACTTTAGTGAAGAATAAAATATTGGAAAAATAGGTGGATGGTCTCTTATGAATGTTTTATTTCTAGGGTTTTCCACTGAGGGGAAAAAAAAGCCCAACGAAATATGAGACACGTCACTTTAGCCTGGAAATAGTGTTAACAGTAACCCTGTTCAACAGAAGGAGGAAATGAGACTAAAAGGAAGAATAAAATGAAGCTGGTTTTTTTGTTGTTGTTGATGGTATATTGGGTGGGGATTTTTTTGTTTGGTTAGTTTTATTTTTTTCCCCTGGGGAAAAGGCATTATTTGGAGGAAAAATCTCTGAGGGGAGAATTCCGCCCCAGTGTGTGCCCTGGGGCCCTTCTGCACGAACAGCCAGCCATGGAGGGTTTGCAGCCACATCTGCAGAGTGAGAGGAAGATTCAATATCAGCGTGGCCACCTTCATTAGTTTTAAACTAATTCACATGCTAGTGCTTGGTGTATTGCTTAAATGTGTCTGATTGTTCACCTGTAACATGATAATATTTTCTCCCTCATAGGAGGGTGAAGCTGAGGGCTCATGAGCTTCTCCCTGACAGCTCCTGCTCCAGCTGTGCTGAAGATGTGCACACACCAAAATGCATGTGTGCTTATAGAGGAGGGAGAACTAACTACACTGCCAAATACTCCTTTAGATGGAAAGAAAGCTGCAGGCTTGGGAATTGCAAGGTGGGTGCTGCCTGCCCTGCCGTCCAGAACAGAGGGCTAATGATATGGGGGCGGATGGAGTCTGGGTGTAACCACACAGGATTTGCAGGATAGTTCCATCCCAGGGTGGTAACAGCATTGAAATTACTTGATGGAGACTATTTTCATTACTATTACTTTAATGCACCATTGTGGACACGGTCCTGTACTGTGAAAGAGTAACGCAAGCAAAACACAGGCCTTATATATGCAATTACATCCACTGCAGCTCAAAAAGAAGACAATTAGTGGAGTGCATTCCCCAGAAAGCCATCCACAGAGGTCAGAGTTCGGGAGTAACATTTCCTTTCTCATCTCTCCCCCCAGAAAACTAAACATTATCAGCATCAAATCATCCGCAGAGCACTCTAACTAAAAGGAGAACATTATGGGTAAGTAGCAGGCACTGTAATTGCCTAAACAAACAGAGTTTAGACAGAAAATCTGTGATTCTAGTGTTTCTAAGCTGTGGTTGTGTTTGGGGGGTTTGTTGGTTGGTTGGTTGTGGGTTTTTTGTCTGTTTTGTTGCATATTTTTTGGTAAGTTTTGGGTTGGGTTTTCTTTGGTTTTTTTGCTGTATCTAATACTGATAAATAGCATAATGCAGAAAATGCTGCCTTGATTTATTGCCAAAATTAAAATATGAAACTGCACCTTTTAGTAAAATTACAGTGCATTTCTGCTAACAAGAAAGTGAGAAATAAAAACGATCTGGATTCCCAAATTTAAAACTAATGTCTTATTTTGAGTGCTGAAAGCATTTATGGTGCTATCTTTCCCCCCATTTTAGCATGTGCTAGTAATGCCCAGCTGGAATTGGAAGTGGCTCAGCCAGCCTGTGAGATATTGTCCTTTCTGCAGGAGTGGAAAGGGGGCCAGAAATACCAGAGCTTCTGTCTCTCTGCTAAATTTCCAGTCCATTTGAGCAGACAGGCATAGTTGTGATGGGGTTTGGCTCAGTGTTTTTGGGGCACTCGAAGTCAGTGATTACCCCCTCCTCTCCAGCTGCCATGTTGCAGAGCTCCTCCAGAAACATGTGGAAGAAGCACTACCATTACTAACGACTGCTGAGCAGCTGCTGCCTTTTACTTCTTGGTCTGTTCACCACAGCCTGGCTCGTGTGAGGAAGGTGGCTTGTCCACACCTGGGTTTGGTACAGGAGACCCCAAATAGCTGGGGATAGATCTCCTTTTTATGAGCACCTCCTGCAAAAGGACGTTGTGGCTCTCATGTAACGTTGGCAGCAAAAGTGCTGCTTGCTGTGCTTGGAAGTTCCCTCCATCATTTTGTTTCTTGTGTCCGTTTTCATTGCAAGACTTTCAGGGGGCAGAGTCAACCCCAGCCAGCTTATTCCCAGCACCAAGTCTTCTCATTTTGGCTGGTGCTCAGGCATTTCTGTACTTTATATGATCAGTAATAGTTTAATAAGCCTGAGAAACTTGAACCCCCCCACGACCCTTGACCACTGTGGGGCTTCAGGAACTGACTGACACCAGTTCTAGGTTTGAAAGGGATGCTGCAGCATCCACCGCAGATAATACCCTTAGGACTCCTGCCCTGTGTAAACTTCTCATATAAACTGCACAAAATCAGCAGCAGGGTGGGTACAGGAATAAGGGGGAGAAGATCATGGTCTGAGGGGACAGGGGGAGCTGCTGAAAAGAAGCAGCAGATTATATGGAGCTGAGAGCTGGGTAGGACCTTTGGGTAAAATAATAGTGCCCACTGTGCTTATATCAAATGCCATGGGGATTCCCATTTTTTCGTTTGAGGAGATTTTAAAAAGTGTGCAGTAACTGAAGCACTGGAATCAAAGGCAGGGGAGGAAGAAATACATCTGTAGGTGCCTTGCAGCTTTTTGGTCCAGTCTATAATATTGAATGAAACTGTGCAACTGTATATTACCTTCTCTTTAATGATATGTCTTGTGGTCATATTTTTGGGGAGCATGAGGGAAATTGGTGTGAGCCCCTTCCCAGGCATAGATAATGGCATAACTGGGTCTGCCTATTGTTAGTCATCAGCCCTGTATCTGACCTCCATGCATGTGTCCATCTAATAGGAAAAATGTGTGTTGATAAGCAGAGTTTTATGAAAGAATTATTTGCTTAATATATTATTCGGACTTAACATCTGCATGTGGATTGGAAACTGCAAGAGCAAACCAGAGTAATTTTAAAAGGTATATGACAATATAAAGATGGTGTGAAGTAACCTGCTGGGACAGTTGTGGTGAAATCAGATTGGCGAAAATAAAGGTTGACCTGTTACTTGGAAAAAAGAGGACAATTTGTAACTGTAGTATGTTATCGTGTTAAATAACTCAATTTACTTTTACTTTATTCTGAACGCTTGAAGGTCTTAGAAAATTAGTTAGAAGTCATTTGGTCTCTGGTTTGTGCTAGTTTATGATATTTTTGTTTCTTTTCTTTTTTCTTTCTTTCTTTCTTTTTTTTTATTCTTTTTTGTAAGCCAACATTGGTTGAATATCTCCAAGAAAATGAAGTACTGGTAAGGGGGCAGAAAATCGTGCCTGTTATTTCATGTAGCTAGAGAAAGAAGCAACACCTTGGAGGTGAATGATAGATATTATTATAAAAGAGTTGTAGCTCAGGGCAGGTTAGCGGTGTGTTAATGAGGAGCCACCTCCTGCTTTCTGACAGATGACTGTCATTGTTCAAATGCTTCCATCAGATTGATTAATAACTGGGTCATCCTGCCCTGCAGTTGGAGTAGACTGTCTTCATTCTTTTGCTGATTTCTCTAATATGCTGACCTGGAGGTGACCCAGTAGAGGTGGAGCTGAGATTAGCATTTCACTTCTTGTAGAACAACAAGAAAAAATTCACAAGGAGGCGGTGGGTGCAGGGGGAACACTAACCAAAAACTCAAAGAATGTTCTTATCCTCAGAGCAACCCCCAAACTTATTCATCATGTGTGAGAGAAAAGGTCCCTGAGTCATGAATAGGCAGTTTTAGTATTTGATATACTTATATTTTTAATAAAGATTTAAAATAGTCAGGTTCATTTCTGCAGTGTCAGCTAAACCTAAATGAAAAGATGTTTAAGGTCTCTTCAGAAAACACAAAGAAATGTAAAGACCTGTGCATTGAAGGGCAGGGGAATGAGCTGATATAACATCAAAATTCCTGCTTTGCCTTAATGTCTCTTAATGCTCACCAAATTCACTATTAAAAGACCAAATAGTAAACAGCATGCTTTGACAAGTGAAATACAGGCATATTATCCCAGATGACTGTTATTATGTGGAAAGAATGGCAATTCTCCTTCAAGATTTGTGTAATTTTCTCTCTTTTCTTGATTTAAACTCTTCTGAAAGCAATGGCATGGTGAGTTTACCTTTCTCCTTGTCATATGTTGGCAAGGTGTGATGGCTCTCATCTGCTTCAGGAGCATGGAGCACAATATAATAGTCAACTTGAGCCAGAGGGATACTTACAACTAATTAGGATTCAATTTTCAGACTTTTTGGAACATTGCTTTGGCTAAAAGTTACATGAAGATATCCTTCAAATAGCTTGTGAAATTGGCTCATTTCTGGCACTCTTTTAAAATTACTGATCCTTCTATTACATGGACCAGCTCCGCAATTTGAGACTTTTTTATTTAAATGCAACATTTGTAACATTTTGCAAGAATAGGTGCTATTCCTGCCATCTTCCTAGAGAGTCCCCTCCCTCCTCCTTTCTCATTACTTATAAAAGCTACCAAACCTTTCTGTCCTGGGACTCCACAGCAGAGCAGAACTCTCCTATGGAATGCAGCTAGCCGAGTGAGCAGTCCTAGAAGCATTCCCATTTGATCATGCATGCTCTGCTCATGTGCTCATGCCACGTAGAGTACCCTCAGCTCAGTTAAAGCATTAGGCTACTTGTGAATTTGTTGTTTTGTTTCTCTAAAAAGGGACAACCTTCCCTTTTCAACTGGGGCTTGTGTTTTCTGATATAAGCGGTGAGCAGCCAAAGCCAATAATTATCAGCTTCAAAAACAACTTCAAATCTCCACACTGAATCATGATTTGTGTTTTAAACACACTCGGCCTTGCAGAGTTCAAGATTACTTTACACTCACAAAATTCAAAACTAGGGGCTAGAACAAAACAAAACCCAGTAGAAAAAGAAACAAGAGGTTTGTCAAAAGAAAAACGTAGCCAGCAGTTCATTTTTAGTACTTAATACCATAGTTCAAGCCACTTCTGTGCTGTGGAGCCATTTTTGAACAGTTTTTTCTGCCCGCAGAATGTCGCTTAAAACAAGAACAAAAGCCTTAATGTAGGTCAACCTCTAGAATAGTTAAGGGGTTTTGAGCATGGAAGATTCCAAATAGAAATCATAAATCAGTTCCCCTTTGCCTAAAGCTGCATGTCTGTGAAGTATTCACCATGTCCTCTGCAATGTTTAGAACCTGATTCTTCATTCAGTGAGAGACCTCCCCGTGTCCAGACATGCAGTTTTGGTAATCTGGTGTTACTTTTGAAGTAACTTCAGCTTGGAAATATTGGATCTTCTCATTAACAACCAAACAGATAAAAAATGTGAGACAGGGGTTCCTGTCCTCCTGTGCAAAACAGTGGGTCCCAAATAACTTTCAGTTTGTGTAAAACAACAACGAGGGCAGCTATTTTGCCATTACAATAATAATATTCAGCATAGACCTTTTATGAAAGTGGCTGCTCCTGGAGTCCATGAATAAGCACATTATTAGGAGGCACATTTGAAAGGGTGCCTTGGAGTTCTGTGAGGGGAGGTGAATTTCTGAGCCTCTTGAAGTAACTGCTGTGGAGATTCTCCATTTAGCTATAGCACACTGTTAAATCTATTCAGCTACACAGGGCTCTGTCTGAGTAACATTAAAAGTTGACATTAGAACCATAAATGCCAGGAAACTTGGTGTTAAGGCTGAAAATGCTGGCTGCAGCTCTGGTCTCAGTGCAAGGTCCTGTGCCAAAATGATAACAATAATGCAAAAAAATTTGCATTAAGGCTGCAGTGGCATACTAGATTTCAGATTCCACTATGGCCTTTTTTCTTTACTGCACCCTTCTCTTCAGTCACTTTTTTTACTCTTTTTCGTTACAGCAAACATTTCTCAAACGCTGCTTCAGAAACCTGTGGTAACCAACCTGTAGGTGGAAGTGGTGATATCACTGTAATGTAATCTCTGTGAAATGGCAAATATCTTTTCAGCAATGCCCACTAAAAGACCTTTAAGATTCCTATCTTGGGATATGTGTTGACAAACTGGTGTGCCATGGTATCTGAAGTGACAAACTGGTGTGCCGTTATATCTGTAAAATGTTTTTTTATGTTATCTGGTTTTGTTCCTTCTACTTAAACCATAATTCAGGAAGGAAAGAGATCATTTACGAGTTCCAGAAGGCAGCAGAGAAAAAAAGAAGTTTTCAGGGAGATAGCTGAGTTGTGGGTTTCTGGTAAATAGGAGGCTTGTTTGATTTCTGTAGTGGGAGTGGAAAGTCAATACTGGGTGAGGAGGAGAAGTGACAAGATGTAGGCTGCAGAGGATTCAGAATAATCCTGGGTCCTGTTCCTTCTCTAGGTTCCTTCCTGTTCCTTCTCTCCTGGTTCCTTCTCTAGGTCTTCTAGAGAAGGATCCCTATTGACTTCATGTGGGTAAAAATTCCAGCTTCAGATCCAGAAGTTCCCCAACAAAATGGTCAATGTGGATTTTGTGTACAGACAGTCTTCTAGTCCCTCTCAACTTGTTTTAGCTTCCCTTACTGAAAAGATTTTTATTCAAAGAAATATGGGGGGAAAAAACCAGATGATATTATCTTCACGTCTTCCAAGATGGTTTGTTTAACCTGACACTTTCTATACAGGCATTGCAAGTACAAGCTAAAATGGTGTAAAGGGAGACAGTGTGTGGAACCTGACCTGAACATTGGAGTCTCTTGTAGTAACTAGCTAAGTATTTGTCACTGGTTTCATGAGGAAATTGATTTGGCATATTTAAAGTTGTTTCTTTATTTTATAGGTAATGGACTATTCCCATAGCTCTGCTAAAAAATAGTGTGCATATATATATATATCTATCTCACAGATTTACAACTCTGCTTTTTCACTAGGGATACACTTAATGTGGCATAAGTCTCTGGATATGACAATTAAATTCACATGACCCACAGACTACCTTACAACCCAAAATTGCCCTTTGCATATTATGAGAGAACAGTGATTACCCTCTAATCACTTATTAAATCTGCTTTTCCAATGAAACTTTGCCTTTCCAGGGCCTAAAAAGATGGAAGGGAAAAAAACCTCGTGTTTGTAACAAAACCCAGTAATGTCACAGTGTCCATTATCTGTACTTCTGCTAAATATGCTCAAAAGAACAGTGTAGCGTTTCTCCATCACAAACTTATTGAAACAAGAGAACCTTTTGTTGAGAAGAATGTTATATGCATATAAGTGCTTAAGTAACTTTGCAAATGGATCATTTGGTGTGGCGAATAACACTGCTCTGGAATAGCATTGAATTAGCATGTTTGCTGTGTGTATTGATCTCTTGTCCCAGATAAACGTGAGTCATTGTCCCAGTGCTGATGAAAGTGATCTCTTTTTTTAGCTGTTGATGGGGTGTGGATGAGCAAAAGTAATAGGAAGAATCTAAGCTCTGAATTTGCCATCACCTTGTGGTTTTGGAGAGCTCAAGTTCTTGAGAAATTCAAAGTCCTACTTGGTCACTGTTTTGTTGCAACTTTTTAATATTATTGCTATAAGCTGTAAGTGCAGGAGCATGGTCCTTTCTGCATTATGCTTAAAATGTCCAGAGCCTCTAAAATGAGAAATTGAGGCTTGGCTGAGTCAACTCCACATTTCATTTTGCTGAAGCAGATAAATACACTTTCATTTAATTTACTGTGGGAAAATCTTTCAAAGCTAGCTCCCATGGCACTTTCGGTGGTAGCAGATTTCTGTACATGAGTTTTTGGCCAAGGTCACTGTGTTCTTGACTGCCGCTCTTTATGCCAGAGGTGACTGAATTTCAGTGATGGGTGAAGTAATTTTTCTCTTTTAACTTAGGATATCTTTGGACACAAAGTCTAAAATAAATGTGAGATATAATTAAACACACAGTGCAGAATTCTGTATATGCAGGAAGGGATAGATAACCTGTTTCAACCTAACTTATAAAGGGAGTATGTTAGCCATGCTTTCTTTCTTCCTTTGTTTGTGTTTTTTTCAAACAAACCCCACTATTTTCCTAAGGGGCAGGTAAACTATCCTTGCCTCAGCAGATCTTAAAATTAATAGGGAGATCTCCCTATCTAGCATGCAAATAAAACTGTTTTGTTGTCCATCCTATCTCAGGGCTGACAATGATAAACTCCAGTGTCCCCAAACACATAATTCATGACTAAATGAAGGTCATCACCTCTGTCCAAAAGTCCAGATGGACACCTGCTAACAATGTCTGGGAGGTAGAGCACTAAATCCCTCACCAACCTCTTAACTTTGCTTTCATCTTTTACCTGCAGGTTAGATCAGCACTGCAGCCTTTGCAAACAGCAGTGGGAAAGGAGATTCGGTATTAAAAGTAAAGGCAAAAATTGAAGTTCTTTTGGGGTGAAACTACCATGTTCTCCAGGCTTCTTTGGGACTGAGCCAAGGATGTGAAATCTGAATGTGCTTTTGACCCTTCTCATAACTACAGGGAAGAAGTGGTCTAGTGAATGAACATAAAACTCAGGAGAGCTCCTTGTCCTATTACAAACTATTTGTGTTATGCTGGATAAATTCTCTGTGGAAGCACGCACCCTCTCTCTGCTTGGAAGAAAGGAATGAAATAGCATTTCCCTTGTCTACAGAGCTGAGGAAAACCACACTAAATACACTGTGTCTTTAGACTCTGATGAGGAGGGACAAATTAAAGCCTACATTTAGAACGTTAATGCTACTGTGACTAAGATTAACCTCAGCTGAGGATTTAAATTGGGATCAGCTACAGCTGCAACACCTGGATCAGAGTTTCACTGGAGTTCAGGGCATAGGGGAATCAAACTGCTTTGGCTTGGGCCCCCTACTGTAGCGTGGAGGCTTTTTCACTAAGCTGACCCAGAGTCTTTCAGGCTGGACCCTCTGTCACTCTGATTGCATGCTGTGGCAGATGTTGAGATGATGCAAAGCTGGACCACACAAGCACATCTCAAAAGAAGAAAGTTCCCTAAACAAGACGTGCTTATACCTACATACTTACATTTTTGGTAAATCAGGAACTCACAGCAGTTGCTATTTCAAAGCAGTGCTAAGAGCATATATTTTACATTTGTACCATTATAATTAACAGCAAATATGAATGAGGACAAGGATAGGGTCACCAAGCATATAACCCTGCTATCAACTCACCCACCTCAGTTTTCTTTTTCTTGAGCCTGAATTCAGCTCAAACCCTTATTTTGAAAACATTCAAATTTAACTCCAAACTCACCCTTTGTATATCCTGTTGTTGGTTCATGGTATTCATGGTATTCAAACACAACCAGTGATCCCTTGGCTGGGCCCTGTTCAGCACAAAATCCATTTTCACACATCAGTCTGCAGGTCAGGGTTAGACTGCAAGTCCCCTAATCGTCCCTGCCACGTGACTTGCCAGCACCTGTTTGAAGTGTCTTTATCTGTGTCTACCCACACTTGGCAAATGTTTGTGGAGACCTGTTCAACATGGGAATGAACCTGTGCTGGTTCATGGGAATGAACCTGTGCTGAGCTTTTACTGCTGGTGGGACTGTCCCATTTCTCTCTTCCCAGTAAGAAGGAAAAGAACTCCCTTAGTGAAGAACTGTGGCCTTTGTCATGCCTGAAATTTGTCCTGCCCTACTAACTTTCCAGGTTTAATGTCTACTAATAGAAATCCTGTTAGTGCCCCATCCTGTTTCCCACTTTCATGCTGCAGCACAGACACTACTGTGCTCCCACCTCTGCTTCTTGAGATAGTAAAAGGAGTGGAGTTAGGCAAGGAGCATGAGATGACATCCTTCATGGCAGAGCTCTGCCTGTCCACCCTTGCCCTCCGACAAACTGATTTGGCACTGCCAACCTACTCAGCACCCTGGGTTTGATCTGAAGCAATGTAGAGTTGAAGCATGAAGACACAGCTCAGCCTGAACCTCCAAAACCTCCTTGGGTTTGTCAACCCAGAGGATGAGGCTGGCACCACATGAATGGAACAGACACACTCACGTGAAGCCATCCATGCTGTCATCAGGCTGGGGTTATCCAGGGAAAAGATGCTGGAAGGCCCCATGCCTCAAGTACCTTGCAACTGATGTCCATAAAATTTTCCCCAGCCTTTTCAAAGTGTACAGATGGATCTCTTCTCCAAGGACATGGGAGTTCCTCAGTGCAAGACCCCTCTAATATCAGGAAATACTCTATTTATCCTGCTCAGTGCTGGGGAAGCCAAGACAGGAAGACACCAGGGCCAGGAGTCACGCTGGGGGCTGTGAGAGTGCAGCAGTCCTACTGCTCACCCAGCCCCCTCCACCCAGCTCTGGCTGCACCCCAGCAGCTCCCAGAGTCTGATCTCAGCCTGGCTCCTGTCCCACTGTCTGTGGCCAGTGCTCCCTGTCCATGGGCACCACCTCTGAGCCCATGGCGGCAGCTGGCAGCCGGCACTGGTTACGGGATCTGGATCTTGTGCTCTACCCAAACACAGCACAGATTCATTTGCAAGAATCAAGCAGGAATATTTCAGCATTGGCACCACTTACTGACAGGCTTTCGGAAAAGAGATTTTTCCCACCTGCATGTTATAAAACCATAGTAAATGGAGACTGTAATCTCTCGACATTAAACAAATGAGGAAGCTGCATTCTGAAACTCATAAGTCACCACCAGCCTTTACCAAATAATAACAATTGCTTTGCTGATGGCCCTGTCTCTTGCTGTTAGCATGCTGAATGACAGGGAGTAGTATGTGCTGGTGAGAGTACCTCATTTGTTCCAAGTACTGCAAGCATTCCTGCAAATCCACAGAGGCTCTTCATAATCTTTTGCAGGTGGTCAGATTTTAAATATTAGAAAAAAGTGAACTAACATACTAAAACAGGAAGATAAGCATTTCCTTTGTTTGTTTTCTATTCATTTGCTAAACCAATGCATCTTATTTGTGTCACCTATTAGCTGGTTTTGTAATATCCTGATGGACTGATGTATTTTATTTTGTTTAATTCTCATTTGCAACTCCACAAAACACTATCTCTAGCACAGAGAATAGACAGGAAAAGCAAGATAAATACTTCCCCAACAAGGTCTGATAGCTTCTAGAAACAATGACAGTAAGATCTAATCTGAATAAGTAGCAAGATTTTAAAATGTGGGATAGAGGTTATACAGATAAATACTATTTTTCCCAGCAGGTATGCACAAAGGAACAGGCTGCCTATTGGTAATTACTAGAAAATTGCAATCCAGTTGATATGGCTTATGGACCTCTACCTGATGCACACACAAAGGACACACACATATCTAGGAGGCCATGCTGAAATCTCATTTGATGAGACTGTGACTTGGGTACAAAGAAATCTCTCCATTTCTACCTTACCTCTGCAGCAAACTCTGCTTAAAAAATCTACCTGGGACAGATGATCCAAGGCCAACATGGATGTAAAATATAAATGACAGTTGTTGATTTTTCTCTTTGAAAATGCTTCAAATATAACCCTTTAAAAATATCCACCTCATCTTCATGGAATAGACCCTACAGACAGAATTTTCTGGATTTTGGGTTAGTTTGCATTTATTTTCATTCAGCTGCTAGTTATGATGTCAAGTATCCTCTCTGTTTATCTGTAAGCATGGTTTGTTCATGATCAGGGCTACCAATGGGAAGGAGTGATTGGATGTGGGTTTTGCATGTGATAGTTACAGGTACTCCCTTGATGTGCTCTTTAACTTGATCAGACATACCTGATACATTCACCCCTCTAGTCTTTCGTCTAACATGTGATACACCCCAAAAAAGCTCATTAGCTAAGTTTATTCCAGAAGCTGGTAAGGAATAAAGTTTCTGGCACAGTCAAACAACAAAGGGCAAGCTGAAAAAAGATGGCGCATTAATAAAAATAATAATAATAATAATAATAATAATAATAATAATAGTAATAAAAACAACAACCGGAATTAGTTCTTTATTGACACAGAAAATGGAAAATGCTTTTCCCCTTTAACTAATGATTTTGTAAAAACCCTTCCCATATTTTTCTTGCAATTTAACTATGAAAGGAAGGATAGAGATGTTCAGTGCTTCCTGTACTGATTTTTCTGGATATTTGAGCGACATTCCAGAGCTAACCATTCCAGAATGGTTAGCTTCTCTGAGATTTACCCGGGTGTTGGCATGCTGAGGCCAATGCAGTATATTGAATTGTTGGTTTTACGCAGAGGCTGGCAACTTACATATGAGAAGCCCTTTTCCGAAACTCTCTGGGCACTTGGGGCCTGTTAAGATCTTTCTTGTTCCTTTCTGTTCTCATGTATCATCATTTGGGGTTATACAGGATGCTCTGGGAAGGCAAACGGCGGGCTGAAGGTCAGGCCCTCCCTGGTGAAGCAAAATTGTTGCTGCCTCCTGCTGAGGTGTTCTCAGGAAATCAATATGGCTGCTAAAGTGTCTTTGCTTAGGAAGGCTGCCTAAGTAGCCTTTCCCTCATCCCTAATGGCAAGTAACCTTCAGTTTATTAATCTAAAGAGCCATCAATATGTCTCTCTATGTCCCTGTGATTGATCTATGTACCTGATAGTGTGAGCTATTAAAATCCATGTTTTCTGGCTTTCCTGGTCACCTGGAATGAGTAAAGCCAGTTTGGACATCCTTATTGTGGAGCTGGGAAAGAAAAGCAGGGGAGCATGCTTTCTTTTTATCTATCTACCATTATTAATTTGTCTTTAGCACTGGGTTATTCATATCATGCCTTCCCCTCCCCCTACCTCCCCACTTAAATGCTGGTTCTATTGTGCTTCTGTTGGAAGGTACAGCTAGTAAAGCTCCACCTTAAAATCTGGACTTTTGGGGAAGTGGTTTATTTCTTGGTTCTCCCCGAAGCAAGCCATTTAATCATTCAATGTCTTTCTTCTCACTACCAAAAGGAGATACTACTTTACTCCTGGCTTTAATCTGCCTGGCATGCCAGGGAACCATTTGGAATATGAGTTACTTTTCACTGTCTCTGGCAAAAGAGGAGTTGATTTTCAGGTAGAGCTGTGAGGCAAAATTAATCTTAAAAAGTCTCAAATGGAAAGACTGAAGAGCAATCATTCCATCTTTGTTCCTTGTTCTGCGATGGGCACAAGCTCTGTTTGTGAAGCAGGAATTGAAAACCACCTGTTTGGAAAAACAGCTACCCACATATGAAACACAGGTCGGAAAAGTCATCAAGTCCACTAGTGCCTCTGGAGCAGTCATATGCATATGGGGGTACAAAGTGGGGGAGGGAAGAGTGAGAAAAATTATTTAGGATGTTGAACATATAAACATGTACCTTTTAATATGTGCTGTAGCATTTCAGCAGATGTGGAGGAAATTTTGAGGTCAGGAAGGAGAAGCCACCTCCTACTCTAACTGTTTTAGTGTTTTAGAATTGATTAGGGAGCATACATTGTCTGGAGGTGAAGGTTAGTGCAGCTCTGCCAATCCTCTGGCTTCCTAACACATCACCTAGAAGGAGACTTCCACATTCTGTGGAATAAAGGAGATAATGGTGTTTCAGCCATTTTGTTTTGTCTCTAATCTGGTCTCTTATGAGTGCTATTGAGGGCAGTTTTAAAAAATGGGCTTTTAAAAGGCTTCTTTTCATGATATCTCATAATTAAACTTCAGCGAATGAGTTGAGCAATAACAGGGGAGTTCTGGTCTGTTTTATGAGGCAATACTCTAGTTCCTAAGTGGGTGAACTAGGAGACCTTTCTCTCTTGCATGGGAATTGAGTAATTGCTGGGAAAACCAGACTTGTGCTTCTCTTGTTAGTGTACTATAAGCTCTTTAAAATAAAATAGCTGAGCCCTCTCTAAATAATGACTTTCATGGAAATTCTGGTTCCTAAAGTTGTGACCTTCAGGCAACTGAAATCACAGCCTGTGTCCAGATCCAGCTTCCACAGCTGGTCAGCCTGGCTGTGGCTGCCCAAACCTCTGGATCCAAATGCTCAGGAGGTTAGAAAGGTTAGAGATTTTTTGCTTTAAGACTTACTTCTAATTAGAAATGAAATACCATAAATAGTTTTTAGGGAAGGAAATGGAAGCCTAAAAGCAAAATGAAATTAAAGGTCAATCTTCAACTTAGCAGGCTGATGTGGAACGTGGATTTAATAACAAGAAAATCCATTCTGAGAAGGAAAGAAAAAAAAAAGTCAAAATTACCAGACAGGTAAAAGACAGAATGGTTTAATATGTAACCTCATCCTCCGAAATATAAGGCAGGTGGAAAGCGTATATTGTTCAATAACAAAAAATATAAATAGAGCTAATAGTTGAGAGGCACTGGAAGAGAAACTGGCTACACTTGGAGGCATCTAGAGTGAAGTAAAGCAGCAATGGAAAATTAAATATAATATAGAATCAAATTTTGACAATATAGTGGTTTTTAAAAGAACAAAGAAACAAACCTGCTCTCCAGAATTTAATTTGAATCCTTCTTGCTTCCTTATAGCATTTAAGCAAACCCTGTACAATTTCCCATGCACAGTTCAAACTAATCAGAAGAAGATTTATTAGGAATTTTAACTATTTCTAGATTCTTTTGACGTTTTGTTAATATTGTTTTCCATACCTGTACAGTTTTTAGTCCAGAGGGCTTTTAGGTACCAAACCTCTAAGCAGGCTTTAAGTAAGTGTGAAGCCAAAAGAACGCAATTATTTACCTTTATTTTCCTTTAAGGACAATTCCATCTCCCTTTCACAGCTGGTGAAGCAGCATTAATAAATTCTGAATTCTCTGCATTTGAGACAAGCTGTCATTACTGCCCAATATTTTGGGGGATAGGAATTTCCCAGCTCTCATGCTAAGCCACATGCTGTAGCCTCATGAACATTTTTTGCTGTGGCCTGTTAAACTTCCCTCCCTGTTCCTAGGCAGGGCAGAGAGCCAGTGAGAAGTGATGAGTGCTTTTCATGGTAAGAAACAATACATGAAGACTTTCCAAATTAATTTAACATTCACAAGGAATGCTATTGGCTGCATCAGTTTCAGATACGCTGGCAAGCAGGAAATTGTTTTCCATGTAGATGATGTTTCTATCCCTTTCCCCCCTCAGGACCCCTACAGTGAGAAGGAGGAAGAGAGGTTTTGTCTTTTAATGAAATCTAATTTTGGAGCACGGTCGGGGAGGGGAAAGGTCAGGGGGAGGCCAGCCACATGAGCCTCTGCAGAAAGGCATCTCCTGGAAACAGCTGATCCTGGTGGCTCCATTGGGCACCTTTGGTCCCTGCTCTGCCCTTGGAGGCAGAATGGCCTTGTGGAAGGAGGTGGGAGCTGAGCCGGTGGAAAAACATTGCTCCATGCTGCAGTCTATGGAAGGGGGCCTTGGATCTCATCCTCTGTTCAGGCTAAACTCACTAAAAGCTTACTGGTACAGATGGTTTAATTTCCTTTATCTCCCCAGAGGGTCCCTCAGGCTTTGTTAACTAAACACACATAGAATCATAGAATGGTTTGGGCTGCAAGAACCTGAAACACCATCCTGTTCCAACACCCCTGCTGTAGACAGGGATACTGGACCAGGTTCCTCAGAACCCCATCCAACCTAGCCTTGAAAACTGGCAGGGATGGCACATCCACAACTTCTCTGGGCAACCTGTTCCAGTGCCTCACCACCCTCAGAGTAAAGAATTTGTTCCTAGTATCTAATCTAAATCTATGCTTTTTCTATTTAAAGCCCTTCCTGCTTTTCCTATCACCGTGTCCCACAGTACTGCCAAGATTTGCCACAGTTTGTGAGATTTCCATTCCCGAGGAAAGTGAACTTCTGCGTGCACTGAAAATCCACCATGGACATGGCTGACATCTGTACTAGAAGTCTGCAGCTATTCTGGTGCCCAGGGTCTTTTGTGTGGGATGTAATGACTTCACCTGAAAGCAAAAATGGAAAGCAAGGTTAGCTGACACTTTGCAAGGTGAAAATAGCAGGTGATCAAAGAAAAAGAGATGTGTGCAGAAGGTCCAAAGTGTGGAAATTGTGAAGATCAAGTGTGAAATGTCCCAAGATTTCTAGGGGCTTTTATGATGGATTTTATCTCCAAACTGTATGGAAGATACCCTGTATAATAGCATTAGGACTGACATAAAACCTCTGTAAATTGGATCAAGAAATTTTGATCCAAAAAATTGGATTTAAGAAATTTTGAGGAAATCTGATATGGAAGTAATAAGGAAAATAAATAATAATAAGGAAAATAATTTACTGCTTATAAGGATGTAGCTATGTGTATATTTATATACCTGCTGCTATTCATCATGTAAAACATACAGATCTCAAGATACTTATGCTCTTCCTAGTCATCCAGTCAATGAAAATACCAACAAATACTACATAATCAGACAGAAAAAATGCAATTTCTAGATCTTAGCCCTTAATCTTATTCCCCCCTTTCTTCCCACTACTCCTGTAATTCTTGTCCTTGTAATGGTGCAATTGCAGTTCAACTTTAAATAAATTCTGGGCTCTCTCAAAAGCTTTGCATTTAGTTATTTGAGTCCTGCAGACCACAAAAGTTTCTTAAATTTGCAGTGGGAGCATTTCAATCATAAGGGGAGAAGACCTAAAAACTTCAAGTTTAATTCAAATGTGCAAACTTGTGCAGGCATTTCCATGCCTGGTTATGTCTGACTTCAGTGAAACCATGGGGCAGGACTTTTGCTCATGCTATGGGTGCTTGGAATTGTTAAGGTTCATGAAAAAAACCTACTGAAAAGTGACATGCTTCGTGTCTAGCAGTTCAGCCCTTCTGAATGACTGCAGGTTAGGGCTCAGGCCTGCAATTGAGTTACTGCAGTTTAGCAGGTTACCATGCATCAGCTAAGCTGCAGGAACAGTCGCGTGTGTCCTCCTCGCCTTTGACAAATGTAAGGTGATTTGACTTAGCTTAATCTATTTTCATTGCAGGCTAAATTGAATTACCTCATATTTATGATGGGCTTTAAGGGCACTCAGAGAGAGTTATCTGGGTTCAACTGATCCCTGGTAACTTGCTTAGCCATGGTAGCTGGGCTGTGGGTGTAAACCCTGAGCGGCCTTGCGCTCACAGGAGAGAGCTGACGTGAACTTCAGCAGACACAGATTTATAACTCGCGATGATGTAGTTTGGGATGTGGTAAGCCATTGACGGAATGGCTGGAATTGGCTTTTAAAGGAATAGACTAGCTGGCAGGGCACTTTCTAAATGGGTTTCTGATTCTGGAATATAGTTCCTTTCCCCTTTCAGAGTCTGTATTGGTTTGAGATACAACAACAGAGAGGCTTGCTTGCCTTTCCTTTCTTCCTCAGTTTTTTTTTTTCAGGCAGACATGTGGGATGGCACTGGGATGATAGCTTTAACTCCCTGTGGGTTTTCTGTGAGGGTGCTTCGGTAGAGTAAATTAGTTTTAAATTTGGTTGTTCTACCATAACCTAAGTATTCTTAACTGAATTGTAAATTTAAATGTTAAGTGTTGCACTGAATGTTTAAATAATTCTAAAAGCACTTGGAGCATGGGATAAGTGCTGTAAAAATCTAAATAAATGAGTAAATTGTTTAACAGCATATGTGGTAATGCAAAATACTACATGTGTGCAAAGAGTAAGAGCTGTGCTCGAAATGGTTGCCAGAGCTTAAATTTCCTTGCTACATGCAAAACCTTTTCACATTAACGGGGTGTTTTTTCATGTTTAGCCTACTGTATAACTGGGAGAAGAAGATGAAGTTGGCAGTTTAGACTGTCAAACAGAGGTTTCAGCTCAGCAGTGAGGTTCAAAGAGATTAATTTGAACTCGACTGTTTACGTTACTGATCTCGTACCAGCTGGGTTTGTGGCATTAAGATGTCAATAGTACAACAGAATTTAACTAACAGTTTCATCATTGACATCATCTTTTGAAGGTACAGATGATTGCTTCCTTATGTACTAGGACATATTTCTTTAGGACAGGACTCTTTGTATGCTTTCATCTGGGAGGGCAAAGAAGGAGAGGGAGGTGGGGAGAGAGCCTTGAAATGGAGCTAATTAGAAAATGTCTTAGTACATAAGTGGCTTATTTAAGCAAGTTCCAGCAAAAAGATTCCCATTTCCATATGGCATAAGAAGCTTTATTTTTTATTTTTGTCCAGTTTTCTCTTCTTTTTTCAATTGGCACCAAAACAGAGCAGCTAAGGTAATAATAAACTGTCTTATGTGAAGTGGCACTATTATTTTTAGTAGTTCAACCTTGAATGGAGGAGAGAAGCCTCTTGGAAGGGCAGGAAGAGTTGATAATGGAGATTCTTTCACACACCCTCTGCTCCCCCCAGCTCCATACAATAATTATTAATCAAAGGTAGCTGCTTTCACTGAGGCTCTTTTGGTAACACTTTTGGTCAACCACAGGCTGTACAAGGTTCAAAGTTGGTTAAGATATCATTGACCTGGCATGTTGATCATTGGACAGGAAAAGACAGGGTGGGAATGCTTAAAAAAAAATAAAATAAAGTGAAATGCATCTGGCTTAATGACTTGAGAAGTTAGTTCTTCGGGGGAGATATTTCCATTAATGAAGTTTACAGGATTGGTCCCTTGTTGAACAGGCTTTTCTACTGTCCCTTGGTGCTGTGGGTCATGGTGGGGGCCGCAGATGAAGGGGGGGGTGATAACCTTTTGGGGAAAATAAGTAAAGAATCACTAAAAGTGAAATGGTTTTGTTTCACAAAATAATGGTACGGCTAAATCTGACTTAAGTGTTCTCTAAAAGCCTTTCCTCCTGTGCTCTAGTGGCTGCTGCACCCCCTTGAAACCCTGTGCCTTTGAAGGAAATCACAATGTAATCCTTTGGTTTGGCACGTATTGTCGCCTAATGACAGGCATTACATTTGCACAGTACCGTAAATCAAAGCTAGGGGCTGTTTTAAATAGGCTGCAGATGCATGTGGACGTTTGCTAAGTGGCACTTCACTGGAGAGGGGAGGGGGAAACTATCCCACCGCTGCAGCTCGTGGTAGAACAGGGCCAGCCAGAGGGGGTTCCCATGTCCACAATATTTTCTCTTCACCTGGGATTTAACTCTACATGAAGACCTGTTTAGCAGAAGGAAATGTTTTTTGAGCACGACCTCTGAAGGGTTTAATTGGGATTTAACTGTTCCTATTTTTTCCACTCCATGTGGGAGTCTGGAGCACTGTTTACAAGGTGTGTCATATCCTCTCAACCCCAGAGTCCTTCTCCCCCTCCTTTCTTTTTATGTTCTGGACAAATAGGGAGAAAGATACTTTTAAAGCAAATGCACATAGCAAAACCCACAATTACTGTCCCTGATTTCACTGTGAAAACTTTACAACAGCAGTACTGAAAAATCTTCCCCTACCCCTCCTACTTCTTCTAAGAGAACGAAAAAATCCATCAAATTAACACATCAATGAGTTGATTGTAATCTCCAGGGTTCAGTGTAGCACTTTCTAGCCTCTCAGACAGGAGGCCAGCATGATTTATCAATGCAAACCTAATAGCATCAATATGAATCTAACTAAAAATCAATATTTCATTACCAAATTGTTAGTGAGAATGAAGAAAAATTGCCAGAGTCAGAGCATTCTCTAGGGTAGGAGCATCTGGAGTTCAATGTGACAAGATGAGTGATGCATGACTCGGGGCCTGGGGAAGGACACTGGGAGGACAGGCCACTACGTAAGGCCGAAGATTCACGAAGAAAGCACTTTTTTTTTTCTTTAAAGCTTTCTCTAAGAAGAAAGAAAACGTCTGAGAAAATAAAAATGGAAGGCACGCCACTATTTACCTAAACTGATGCAAATTAGCTCAAATAACTGAATCTGAACAGATTATTCTCTGTTAGGGACACCTACACAGAACTGGTTTTCACAAGACACAAATGGGGAAAATAAATTCAGTGGTCCAGATCCTGGTTTCACCTACAAAGGACAGAAATTTATAATAGCTTGCACAGTGGAAATACTTTGGTTTCATGTCCCATGTACCTGAAAATGGATTTGGTAGACTTTGGATTTTCCAAAATTTCAGATTTTTGATGGATTTCTGTAGATTGCAACTGGAATGTGGACTGAAATCTGCTGTCAAGAAGGCAGCAGTACTCAAAATAGTGTGTTTGCTTGGAATGCATCCTAGTAATTAACATGCTTCCTATTTAAAGAAACAGAGCAAGAAGTGCATGGAAGAGTGCCAAAAATAGATTCAAAGCACAACTTTATAGTACGTTAAGTCATAGGTCCATTCTGGCAGCATGGTAAGAACTTAGATACTTAGAACTGTGGAAAAATAAGAACAAAAGCATTGAAATGTAACAGTGATTTGAGATTCTCAGAGAGCCTTGTTATTACTCAGGTTCAACATCTTTTGGAGAATGATGATTGGAGTTTTTGTGTCCCAGTACCTTTTCAGTTCATTTGGGATATCAGAAAGTTATTTGAATGTATAACAGCTGCTGTACTGTTTAACACCTGCATCTGTTTGGGTTTGGAACGACCATGTCGTGGGACTTTTGGAGTCCTCAATATTTGGGGTTTTGTAGTCTTCTGAGGGGAAAAGTAGCAACCTTTCTGTGGCCCTGAAATCTATAGCTTCTGGAATCAGATTATGAGTGACCCTCTCAGCTTGCAGGTTTTGAAGAAAAGCATTTTAGCTCTTGCACTGAGAAAGAATGATGAAAAAGTGAATTGCAAAGACTCAGAAACCAGGAAAAAAACAGAATCTCTCTAAAACTGCTGTGAAAAGAAAACAAAGTACTAGTTACTCCTTACGCTTTTTTTGTTTAATGGAGGACTGCAATGAATAGTCCTGAGGTTTCTCTAGTTCTTTTGTGTCCATATTTGGCTAAGTCTGCTCCATATGGCTCCAGTCAACATTTTTTTTTTTTTAGAGGGAGAGAAAGAGAATTTCCAGGTTAGTTGAACTTATTGCTTAGAATAAAATTTCTCCTAGCCCCTGTGTTTCTAATTCTGGCTGCCTGTGATACATCACTAATCTCTAATTCCCTTACTCCCTAGGAACTGTCATTATTTTAGGTATTGACTAATACAGTTGTCTCAGGGTAAATTTCCCCTGAAATCGAAGTTTACTTCTTGCATTAGAAGTGAAGCCTACTCCCTTTTATAAATGACAGACTCCTTTTATAACTTTGCATGTATTGGAAGCAGTCGCACTAGAAATGTATGGGATTTTGTTTGTTTAGGTTTCTGGTTTTGTTTTTAATGAGGTATTACCTGTACTTTAGACTGAGAAAATTGGAAGGCTAAATACCTATGTAATGATTTCAAGCTTCTTTTCTAAAAAAAATTCTGATGAAACCTGAAGGTATGAGTAAATAGGAAAGTTAGTATCTCTGTTACCAGGAATTCCTTAAAGGCATTAACATCAATAAAAGGTTCTTCTTTGTTTCCATTAGAAATGTATGTAGGCTCAAGCACTGAATGCAAACAGCATTTCATTTAAATATAGAGAAATTACAAGAAATACTTAGCAATACAATAAGTGAACATATTGTATAAGTAGGCATGCCATGTTAACTGAAAATTTACATTTTAAATGTAAAGATGTAAGTAATACCACCCATCCAGCACCCAAGCAGCTCAACAAAATTTTGAGGGGTGAATCAGTTTCTAATCTCTATTGATTCTTCTCAAATGGTTTCCACTTCACAGCTCTCTTCCTTTACAACATTTGTTCATACCTCTTCTGCAATAATCACAGTAAGTTTTAGTTTGTGTCATAGTTTAGAATTTGATAATGGAGCCTTTTCCCTCCTGTGCTGGTTTGGGCTGGGATAGAGTAAATTTTTGTCACAGTACCTGGTATGGGGCTGTGGTTTGGATTTGAGCTGAAAATGGTATGGATGACCAAGGGATGTTTTCATTGTTAGTGAGCAGGACTTACAAAGAGTCACAGCCTTTTCTGCCCCTCACCCCACCCCACCAGAGGGGAGACTGGGAGTGCACAAGGAGTTGGGAGGGGACACAGCTGGGACAGCTGACCCCAGCTGACCCAAGGCACATTCCATACCAATGGCATGGTGCTCAGCTTAGATCAAGGGGGAAGAAGGAGGAAGGGAGAGATGTTCAGAGTGCTGGCATTTATCTTCCCAACTCACCATTTCAGGTGTCCTGCTTTTCTGGACATGGCTGAACACCTGCCTGCCCAGGGGAAGTGGGTGGATTAATTCCTTGTGTTGGTTTGCTTGCATGCATGGCATTTGCTTTACCTAGTTTTCTTACTTTTACACTGCCAATTCTCTCTCCCATCCCAGCAGGGTGAAGTGAGTGATCAGCTGTATGGGGCTGAGTTGCCACAATAACTCCAAAACCACAAATGAATTATTGTTGGGAAAATTGAGACAGTAACTTTACTTCCACGTAGACATAAAATAGGGGCAAAACATAAATCAAATAAAACAGGAATCTTATATTTATTTATTAAGAATTGACATCTTTATTAATTTGTATGTCCCATTTCCTGTTGGTACTCTTCTTTCTCATACATGTTGAAGTTTTTCTTTTACTTGAAGGCAGTCTGAAACTGAGTGACACCTTTTCTGCTAGTGAACATCTTGAAAATGGAAGACAAGTTCCAATCAGACAGACTAATTAGGGCATCCAGTGAGGATTGAGCCTTGAATATTCACTGCACTTTTCTTGGAAATACAGTGCTGTGCAAATCCTTGCTCTGTCTGATTGAGACAGTCTGCCAGCCAATCACTCTTAGTGATCAGTGAAAAATAATGAAAAAGATTAGAAATGTAACATTCATAAAAGTTTCAGGAACTGCTTAACTTAAAAAAACTAACACTTAAATAAATGATGTAGCACTAGCAACTGTGCAATATCTTGACTGAAAGACTGAATTTATAACAGTACCTTGTGTAATCATTTGCTACAGTTTTGCAAGGGGAAGCTTCATTCAGAGGTCAGATCACAGAGGCTGAGCAACAATAGAGAATGGTAAAGGACAGCCACGAGACTGGAAGGCAAATGCACCCAGTGGAAAGAAATCTCTCCTGGCCTTTTTAGTCTTGAAACTTCAAAGTGAAACCAGAGTAGATTGCTTTTGCTGTTTGGATGTTATTTGTCTTTGCCTAGCATGTACATTGATTTGCAGATGCAAACCTGGTGCCTCTGTGGATGTGTCCCAGCCAGATGTTGATGGGGTATCAGAAGAGCACCTTATGACTGTGTGTCTGTGCTGCCTGGTTTCTTCATTTGCATGGTCTGGGTAGGTAGAAGAATATGTGCTGGGTTTGAATTCAAATATTAAAATCAAAGATGTGTGATGACAGCATGACCAATTGAGCTGTTGGCATTTTATTTCTCATTGCGTCAGCAATACATCTTCTGCCTACCTTTGATCCATCCTTTTTTTTGGACACCACCATATAGACCAAGCAAGTATGGAAGAATAATTTCTTATGCTTGCATTGGCTTCAAACCAGTCGAGTTACGACTGCAGTCACCCTTTTCAGAGGCATTTGAACACTTGATGTTCCTGTTCCTGTGGATGTGCACAGAAAATAGATACTGGACCTGAAGCAGGAATGAACTAAAAGGTGGATTGATCTTCCTGCTATAACTATTTGAAACTTGGGGGGGATGGAAAACTTTCAGATTTTCCCTTTTGATGAAGGAAGAACAGCTAATATTGGAAAATGTAGGGAAGCACATATTTTGCAGCAATGGCTGATCATAGATATTGAAAGCTATAATGTGACTCACAGACATGCCATGCAAGGAGTAACTTGTAGCCACCCTGCTCACTTAACACTTATCTGCTTTCATACCCACAAACAAAAGCAGGGGTCTAACCAGCAATATCTGTGCTTCTCTGATGTGCCTTTCAGTGTTGCTTGTGCAGTGGGTAAGCAAAAGGCCAGCTGAGAAGTTTATTCTCTGTAATGAGTATACTTCATGATATGATAGAGTCCTTGACAAGAGTGTTTTACAGAAGGAGTAGCTAAGTAGTAGTTAAAACATTGCATTCTCTAAAGAGTAAATGCTTTGGTTCACTGCCAAGTTTCTGTTTGATTACAAAGAAATTGGAAAGGGACATCCATCCTGGTCTAATAAAGCAATTGTTCATTTCTTTTAGAAAATAATGAGCATAAAAACTTTATTAGAATGGCTAAAACATTTGGCAATTTATGTATTTATTTGCATATTTGCAAGGCTTGTGGGTAAAATAGACACCTGCTAAATGTATGGTGTGACTGATGGTAAAAATGGGTTCTTTTCACAGGTTTGTTCTTTACAACCAAGCGGGCTTAAGAATTTTGCCATTTACATAACACAGCATAAATTGTTTCACAGTAAATCTGCTTAGCAACTTTATTTATGGAAGAATGACATGTGCATTTTCTATGACACCTAATACTTTGGGTTTTTATTTTGTCAAAACTGTTGTTTTACTCCCTTCTCCTCCAATTATTTATAGTTAAGATCTGTTTAGGCACTTTGTCTGAAAGGTAAGTTTCAATAGGATCCTGTTATAGTGTAGAATTTTGTGTTTGAAGTATTAATGTGTGGCACTTCTATGCAATGCTTTTTATTTATTCTTTTCCTGCAGGCTTTCAGATGCAAAATAACATGAGATTTGGCCTTTTTAAAGTATTTAATTGCTGGGATGGTGAACATGTCATGAAAAATCAGGAGACTTATATTATTGTCCCGGTTTGAGACAAATTCAGAGAAAAATATCCTCTGATAGAAAGCAGGTTGTAGTTACCCCTCCCCCTACCAGGTTCAGGAAAAGAAATATTTCCTCAGAGGAAAGTGAAGAAGAAAAAAACCTATTTATTTACCAAACACACAGGAAAAGAATAATGATGCTAAATAATAAAATCTCTTGCTGTGGAGAGAAACCTGGAAGAGTTTAAAGTCCTTCTGGGTGTGACACCAAGTCACACCAAGACAATTATGCACAGCTTTCTCGCCAGTTTGGACTTATAACCATGCTTCCAGCTCTCCTTTCCACTGGTGCATAATAGATAAATTTTTTTATTGTGGCAAGACTCAGGGTTTGCATTTGGAGTCTGATTGGGGTAAGCATGGGAAAAAAACAGTGAAAAGACATTAGTTCCCTATCTCTCCATTCTCTGGCCTGGGGAAAATTTTGCCTTTTCTTCCTATGTCTGCTTGATAGTTACTGCTGCAGTAAGGTTGCGGGATGTGCTTTGGCTACTTTCTTGTGCAAAACCCACTTGGAAGAATAAGTTAACCCTAGCATCCTTGAGCTTTCTCTTCTCCCTGCCCTCTCCACGAGCAATTGGCTGATGTGCACGTACATACCTGTATGCTTGAACTGCCACCCACCTGTCCCCACATGCACATTCTCCCTCGCTTGTCCTAGCCCAGAAATGTCCGGGGTTTTCTTGGATGCTTATTTGCTTTTTTTTCTTTTCCTACTTCTGTGCTTTATGTCGAGTTCCTCTCTGTTTGTGGCAGGTCACCGAAGAAGTTAACAGTGGGGTTCTTTGGCAGTTGTGAGTTATGTCCTTGAGTTCTTGGTTTTGTTGGTTGCTTTTTGATATGACATGGTCTCTTCCAAGGGCTTCTCAAAGTCTACAGTCAGTATCCAGTTCCTCAAATTGGTACTTTGCATGCCTGTCCTCAGGGATGACTTATCTTCTGGAGTACTGGAGGAATTCAGTGCTGCCCAAGAAATTATTCATGAAGATTTTGCAAACCGATCAGAACTTCAGTTGGAGGTACTAGTGGAAATGTTGTGCTGAGAAAAGCCTCTGACCACACTTAGCATGGACTAAAAGGGTTTTCCTTCAACAATTTTCATGTATTTTAGCTATTTTTTATTTTAGGTTGGTTTGTTTTTTTTTTTTTAATGTTTACTCACAAACAGAGTCTCTTCTTAAATCCAAGGGATTCTGTCAGAGGCTTCTTTTTCCTTGAGAGAGTAAATTAATCTGTGCTAAGGTCAGTGCTGCTCTGCCTGCATTACCGCATGTAGCCAAACCCTAAAAACCAGACTTGTCCTTTGGTCCTTCCAAACCATGGTCAGCTTATGGGACTGCAGGTGAGTTGCAGAGATCCCAAGGAACGAGGGCCTTGCTGCATTGCTGCACTTTGTAGCTAGTATATACAGTTTACCTTCTTTGCTGCTACGTGAAATTTAGCATGGAACAACAAATTCCACTCTTCTATGTTGGGATAAAACTGCTACCCATGGAGGTGTAAGGGTAAGCCTGTATAGTTAAGTCTCATTTCTGACTTGTACATTTCAGGTAAGTGATTTATCCAATATCACTCTTTAATAGACTGGAGGGAAAAGCTTGAGATTTCTGTAAGAGAACAGTATTTATTATTCTAATCTTTGTGGCATATAAGTGCACAGGGTAAAGAAGAATACACACTTTCAATTTTACAAAAAAAAAAAAAGTTTTAAGGGCAAAGTATTTTTTACAGTCCCTTTGACTAACAAGAGGATTGGATGGTGTGTTGCTCCGAACACAGGGTGTCAGCCTAAATTTCAGAGGTACTCTACTCAATGCATGTTACAATTTTTACTCCTATTTTCTTTGTTAATTTAGGCATGTCACTTTAACCATAGTGTTAACTACCTCAACAACTATTTTCTCCCTGTCAGCACTGCATTGCCTGGAGCTGCTTTCTTTATCACAATATTTGTTCACCTTGTGGAAAGCAGTTGCTAGGAAAGACAAATATCTTTGCTTTCCTCCTAATGGACTGATTTCTACAAAACTCTGACTGGGAGTCCAGTGGTATAGGAGCAGGAGGTCATGTGGATGGACACATTTTCTGTGGAAAGAGAATACTTATTGAAAACAAAATGAAAAAAACAATGCTTGCCATAGCAGTAAGACACTGCTGCAAGCCTTGATTTTGTGGCGTAAGCATCATGTCTAAAATATTTACTATCCTTGAGGACACTAGTTAAAGTTTAGGCAGAATTGGTTTAGACCTTCACTCCTGAATTGTAATAAAATGGATCTATGTGTTCTTTGCAGATTTAAAATGTGAAGCATTTTTGGATATGGCATGGTTCTTCTGTTTAAGAGAAAACATATAATGGACAATAGAAGATGAAGACTTTGCACCAGATATTACCCCTGCCCCTGCTTTTCCTATTAGCTGGT
Organism: Vireo altiloquus; assembly: GCA_013396875.1. Taxonomy (NCBI): domain Eukaryota; kingdom Metazoa; phylum Chordata; class Aves; order Passeriformes; family Vireonidae; genus Vireo; species Vireo altiloquus. Next base: position 419,653 of record VZRF01013004.1, on the reverse strand, counting down.
AGTTTTCTGGCCACAGAGTGAGCAAAGTGATTTGAACAGAAAGTCACTATTTAGGTGCAGAAATATGGAAACATGGCTTGTGTGGAGAAGGTTAGGAAAAAAAGAGACATTTTTACTCTACTGTAGTCTCTATCTACTTGCCTCCAAATTCAAAATGAGGGAGGGGATAAAAGCCTCTTCCAATTAATCTTAATAAGATGACATAAGTTGGCAAGTCTTTATTTTTATTACTCTGTCTACTCCGGCATCCTCAGCTAGAAGTCAAATTGTTGGCACAGAAATATCCACTTTTCTTGGTCTTGTTCCACTCTTCTTCCAGCTTGAGGACTCTATACAGGGTTAATCAAAAGGCAGGAAAAAAAGCATTAAGCAAAGCAATAAAAATAATTAATCTAAGTTTGAAAGAGGTATTTTTCCCTCCTTCTGCCATTCCTTTGCTACAAATGTGCAAACATTATTTTGCTACAGTGGGAGGCTGAGAGGTGCTATTTGCTTTACTGGAATATAGTTCCTTGTCATCCTCTTCTCTCCACTCTCTGTTTGCCCCAGTCTTAAGGGCTGTCATTAAGGGCTGCCTTAATGTTACTGGAGTCCACTGTTGTTTCAAGCTAATCTTGGCTATCAGCTAAAGCCATCAAATCAACCATGTGCAGCTGTGCAGTGAGTCTAGAGGACTCCAAGTTCTTCAGCCTTTTTAATTTTTATCTTTTGGTCTTGTTTTGTTCATGACATATTTATGACCAGTGGGATTGAGATGAAAAGTCTTTATGTACATACATGAAAAAAAATCAGTGCTATACTATTTTTTCTTTTTTCTTTTAATGATATTTCATTCCAACAAGCTCTTTCTATCTAGACAGGGTTCTGCTTAATTAGATATTTAAATGATTGGAGCAATGCTGTTTCTTTAACTCCTAACTGCAACAAACACATAGGAAACACACTGTTGGCGGCATTTAATCAACAGCAGTCAATTTATCATTTTCACAGTTTTAGTGAGTGGTTATGAATCACTAAAATCACAGGTATTGTAGATGCAGCGTTGTGGCACTATCATTAACAAATATACAGTGCACAGAGGGATGACTTGGTAATTGAGTGGGACTAATAAGAATACATCATTTAGCTGTATGTGACAAACTGTGCCTCAAAACACAACCATGGAAAATTCACGTTTTGCCTAATAAATAAATTACACAGCCAATGTATTATACATAATTTGTGTCCTCATGGATTTGAATGATATATAATGCATGGTCCAAGTCATTTATTTATTAAGACTAACTATATATATTGTAGGTGGGGAATTTTAAACTCTGGAGTAAGATCTGCATAGGTAACTGTTACAACTACTGAGTTTGATTGGGCAGCAAATGAGGCTGTACATTTGGGGACCTGCAAACACAGGCAAGTGTTTCTAATGTTACAAGCTCCAGTGTATTAATAAACTTCACTTTCCTCCATTAATTTGAGGGATAAGAGGACTAAAGTTGAAGCTTCACTGGAGAGGTATTCTACTTATTCAGCAATGGAAAACAAAGACTTTTTTTAATAAAAGGAAAAGTCTGATTGCAACAAGGAGCTTTACAGCATTTGGGTAATAACAAACACTTCCTCTGTAATGTTTTGGAAGAGGCAGTTTAACACTTGTGGGCATCTAGGCCTGTTGACCAATTTAAAGAAGATAGCAAATAAAACAAAATTTGATTCTCTTGGGCATCTTGGATAGCAATAGATGAATATTTGACCTACCAATGCTTTCAAAATAATTTTCAATAGGTGCTCTGAAGTTTTCCAGCAAACATGCTCTTCACCTGGTCTATAGCATTTTGTTTCAAGACTTCCACAATTCTCTACCTAAACTACTGTCTTCTCCAGATTCCTCTATTTTTTTGTTTGTTTCTTTTTCATGGTGTCTAGCAGTCTGATTTAATTTCAGGAAATGTTGTTTTCTTCTAACAGATTGACTAAAGTGTGGTAGTTTGTACAACCCTTCTTATAGCACGTAAATTTGAATAAATACTGGAAAAGCAACCTTTTGAAATGAAACTGGTTTCTTTCTAAAATATCATTACTGCTGTGAATCTCCAACTAAAAGGAAAGACTAAGTACTAAATATATAGCTCTTATCAACTTGCATTGAATAGCATTGATCAACCATCATTTCAGGTGCACATTGAGCAGTGTATATAGAATCAACAATTTCCACCTTGAGTTTCCCCTGAAACATTACCTATAGACTGCATAAATCTGCATATAAACAGTTTTTTTGCAGGGAGATTAGAACAGTCCTTTTTCTGACATTGGTGGAAAAGGTTGGCCTGCTAAAAAGAACAAGCTGTATGAAACCACCGAGAGCAACCCAGGCTAATCTGTGAGAGGAGGGAACACTAGCTTTGGGAATAGTGTCAAGGCCGATTTCTCAGCAGTTAATTATAAAAACCAACCCCAAAACCCCAGCAAAACAAAACAACCCTTTCCTTTCTTACTCCAGAACCAAGTGATTTTGTTGCTTTTTTTTTCAGATCAGGTATTTGTAACCATTTCTGAAACCTTACTGTGATTTAAAATTGTGCTTTATCCAGGTCTGAATTTCTTTGACACTGCAGAAGTGCCTGAGATTTCTGTTCTACTTTTGGGAAAAAAAATCCCAAACCAAACAAACAACAAGACTTAACTCCTTCTATGAATCAGGTTTTGCCTTAAAACAAAGTTCCTGAGAGGAAACCTGTGAATCTGCTTCAAGCAACCCAAGGCTGAATCACTCAACACACAACCTTGAGCTTCACAGATCTGCAGGCAACAAACAGAAAAAATTGACTGTTTCTGGTAAATTATCCATCAGGTTTGGGATGTTAGAATTTAAAGTGAACTGAATAACGTAAGTTGGATTAAGAAAAATGCGAAATATTAAGAGAGCCAACTTTCCTCACATAGTTTCCTTTCCTGGGCGTAGTTTCCTTTTTGGGGCTACAAAGCAATGTATATCAAGATTTTAATCCTACCTGATAGGGAGTGTTCAACAGCATGTGTAGCACTGCCTTGGATTGTGCTTGCTCAGCTACTGCTGCCATCCAAACTTGTAGTGTAATGCTTCACATAAGGAGCTCAGGTAGCTGTCAATGCTCCATTACTTATTTTATCCTTAAATATCATACCAGGAAGATATTCAATCCAGGTAACTTCTCATTTTTGAAAAATTGGGTTTTGGTCACTAAACTGTGGTTGCTTCAGGAAGCATTTCACAGCTGAGGGGACAGCAGAGACCTGGTAGCTTCCTACCATCTTCTTGCTCAAAGAGCACCATGCAAAGGGAAATACCTTAATATCTATGAGAATATCAGCTTCACATCACAAGCAAAACCAATGCACAGCTTAAACCTATCGACCCATTGTAAAGTATGACTACATGGATAACACAAATTTCCTACCTTTCCAAAAAATAAGCAAAAGGCCTTTGGAAATTTCACAGCCTGGCTGCATATTGTATCAGCTCATGGAATCATTGATTTGTTTTCTTCAACAGAGTTGTATCTTACTTGAGAGCAGGCTTTTCATCTTTTTTTTCTCTCTGGGATCAAGATGATCTTACAGCTGATTATGTAGACAACAATTTAAATTCAAATTGAAGCATTTTTCAATAATTTAGTTCAGACTGTAGCCACGAAATCTTTCCCAATTTGTACCATCAGTTCTTTTGGCCCTTCTGTACTCTTTCTTTCTCTCTGCTACAAAGCCAGAAGAGCTGAAACTTTTAGAGAAATTCTACTAACTACTAGTTATTTTAAGATAACTTTCACCTGATGTGAAAGAGCCAAAGTGCTAGATTTTCACAGCTCCAAAACACATCGGTGTGAGTATTACACATACGGACCCAGCCTGGTGAAACCAGCCTGGTGTTCACAAGTAGTGGGGCTGGGTTGCAAAAACCCTGCATGCCCTGGCACTAAATATGGTCTGAGGGTAAATGACTACTGATCTTAATTGTCTGTGAAACAAATGAGTGAAAGTGTGGCATGCCAGTGAACTTATTCACCTTCTTTTCCAGTATTTTTTGGACAGCTTTCAGCTGCATCTGTCTGCTTCCTCCCAACTCTTCTCAAAGAAACTAGTGAGGCTCAGGGTAAGAAATGGAATTAATTGCAAAGCGTAGTCCCCTCTTTTAATGCTTGTAACAAGCCAATGAGCACTGAAAGGACCCTTGGTATAATAATGTATAAAAAATATATATATACTGAAAAGGGCTGCTGGGTAATAAAACGTCCTTGGTATAATTTGAGTAATTTCCATTTGTGGTTTTATCATTAACCCTACAAGAGCCAGTGCCTGCATTTTGGTACACTGTCTTGTTATTCTAGCCTTTCTGGCCCCCCAGAATTAAGCTTATGCTAAGAGGACTGCAAGATAAAAATGCAGGCACAGGGATGGTTAGGCCCCTGCGGTCACCAAGATGAATTAAATAATTTAAATTGACCTAGGGGCCTGTGTGTAGAATAATCCTCCACTTAGATGACCCAGTGATTCTTAACTCATTTCTAAGTCAGTATCCAGTCAATGTGAAGGTGTTAATGTTCCTGTATCACAGTACACTGATTACACTTATCTTTTTCATACCCAATAACCAGAGACAATGATTATATTATTCATAAGATATTTTTACCTGGAGTAATAAAGCATGCAGCTTTAGTTATTATTTCCTAATCTTTTTTTTTTTTAACTGTACTTTTTTCTCCAGCCCCAGGGATAACCCTACAATTTATATTAAAAAACATTCTTCCCTTGCACACCTTTCTTTTTTTTATCTCTGTCTATGCAAAGCTGCTATAATTGTATCAGCAATGTGTTTGTGTGAACATTCTTGCAGTTTTCAGGGGATACTATCCCTGCAGGGCTGGCCAAAACATACTTTCTTTTTAAATTGAAAAATAAAATTGGAGAGGGTTAATGTGGGCAAAAGAGGCTTATGTCAGCACGTCTTGTCTTACCTTAATCAGGTAATACACAAGGCAAAAAAGTCTGATATGTCCACAAACAGTTACTGTGCTGCCCGCCATATGCTGCCCTAGCGTTCCAGATGGACGGAGAATCTGTGAAAGTCATGTTTCATGAGCATTCCCTTCAGGCTCCCAGGAACCTCCAGGACACAGCTGGAGAGATGTATGCACACACCAGTGTGGCAGCGTGGGGGTGTGTGTATGAGAGACAGAGAGAGAGCATAGGTGTGTGGTAGGCGGTGAGGCTGGTTCTAAATCATTTTGAGAGAGCTAAAGGGCAGGGGGGAGTGATGTGGAAATCTTGCATTCGACTTCACGTGGCATGCCAGGAAAATTTCCAAGTGGGATTTCTAGAACTCGTTTGTTCTCAAATTCACCAATATGTGAGACTTTATTTCATTTCCAAGAGTGACACCATGTATTATGCTACCGAAAGGTGGAACAAATGTACAGGGAAGCAATGAATGGGTCTGATCCCTGCCCCAAATAATCAGACAGGAAAATTGTTTTCATGCATCTTTGCTCTCTAGTGTTCTTTGTTAGTAAAACACTTCTGACTCAAAAACTGAATGAAGCTCCCAATCTTTCTGCAAGACCATTAGCAAAATTTGTATTTACATTTAAATAGCATCATCCCGGTGTTTCTCTCTTCTGGGATTTGCAGTTGTATTATAATGTCCTAATTATTGTTCACTGCAGGAAGATTTTTATCAGGCCACAGGTATTTGAATATAAGTTGTATTTAACGTGACTGCTAGGAGTTGTTTGTTCTGCTAAAATCTATGCATGAATGAGTTGGAGTTAGCCAAAACATGGCTAGAAGCCTGATCATTAATCTGCTTAACCCTGGGACTATGTGGCAAAGAGCTTGAGCCATGCTTTAAGGCACCCCCCACTTCTTTAAATGCTATAACTGTCCTCTCTTCTCACCCTGTAAGTGACCCAAGGAGGTCTCCTTTTCAACTGGCCCTTCCCTTTTTCTTTTTCCTTCCTGTACATGAGCATCTCCACCTTCAACAGGAGAGCACAAGTCAGAGGAAGGTGTGCTCCTCCGTCCACCTTCCTCTCCCAGCTGTGCTGCAAGACAATCGAGTGAAACCCCACTGAAATGAAATTCCAGTCTGATCCCAGATGGTCCCACACACAAACGAGGGAGGACTCAGTTGCTGCTGTACATAACCATGTTCCTACGTACTCGGCTGCCTCCCCATTTCACCACAGCTCTGAAGTTATAGGTCAAGGGGTACCTGTAGGAAGCTGTTGGTATGGTAGGAAGAAATTCACCTCTTTTAAGTTAAACTTACAGCTATTTCCTAAGATGTGTTCAAGCCGTATCATTTCCTGGAAAATAGTGAACTCCTTTGAAGGTCATGACCTTAAATTAAACTTGAGCTAATTGAAATTTTTGGTCAAGTTTTTTTTTTTTTTTCCAAAAATTTCCCAGCTATCTTAAGCAGTTCTTAAGCAGTACCATAATATAGAAAAACATGCAGGTGTTCAAGTGACTCAGTGTCAGCCCTTACCATTCTATACATAGTCTGGTCTTTTCAAATGATAGTGTTTTTACAGGTGATGTTAACTTAAAGGCAAAGCACAACATAAGTTCTTTGTATTAAGCAGATAATCAGTGATTTTTGTGAGGTTATGTTCTACATGGGTGGCCTGATTGACCACAGCAATTTTCTGTATAAACTCCAGGGATAAAAAAGTGAAACCCTGCCCTGGAAGATAGTTGTTGCTTTTCCAAATTAAGAAATAGAATAAATCTATTTAATTACATCACTTATAACAACCACCTGCAGTTTCTGTCATTCTGGGATACTCACAAAGCTCTTATTCACGGGTAGAAGGTGACTCTGGACTTCTTAGGTAAAAACGCTTCTGTGCATAGAAAATTTATATATTTTTGCTTGGCAGAGAGTCCACACATCCAAATTTGCACCAGAATTAATGAGGTTTTACTCAGGTTTTAGGCAGTGCCAGGAGAGCCCTGTGCATCCTGAGACCTTCCTTTGCTGGGCATATGGTGCTGGAGGCAATGGCAGCTCACTGATGGCTTCTCATTCTCCATGGGGCAAACAGACCAAAGAGAGAAGAAAAATACACCCTATAAAAGCTCTAGTTCAGAGCTGGAGTAGCAGGCAGTATAGAAAAACTAATTCAGTGGGGCAGAGGCTGGTGAGAGAGCACTGCATGTTTTGGTTGCCAGGGTCCCAAGAGCATCCACAGCCCTGCCTCTCCCTGCCCAACCCCAAGGGCCCCCTCACCTGCCATGGCCCAGAACACCATCTCAACCCCAGCCCCTGTCCCAGTGTGCTGCACCAGGGCTGGTCTCAACCTCCTCATAGCCTGATCCTGCCTGGCCATGGACCCTGAGCCAGGATCACCCATGGGCCCACGGCCTGAACCCACATTTTCCTAGTCCCCAGGGAGGTGCCTGCTGCCCAGGGATGGGACTGCCCTGGTGCCCCTATCTGTGAGGTAGGATGGGTCCTGCTCAGGACCCTGCTACAGACCCCTTGGGGATCCCCCATCATCTTGGCCCCAGGGAGCCCTGACCTCCCCCTATACACATGCCCGAATTAATTTCTTTTTAATTCTGTACAAAATCAGTGCATGCTCTCATGCAGGTATTACCAGTTGCAATAGTAATGGAAAAGTAATATCCTGGCTGTTTATTTCTGTATCTTGATCATATGAGCAGGGATATTATTTTAAGACTGCAGAAAAAAGGCCAAAAAAAAAATCTCACTGCAATCTTCCATTCATTCTCATCAGAGAAGAAAAGGCCTTGGCCTCATCCCCAGCAAGCTTTGCCCCCATAAGGCACTGTAGCCTCTGCCTTCCTTCCCTCCTTCCAGGGCTATAAATTAATATCTCATCATTGACCATAATATGCCCTGTAACTCTGTTTATTATTACTGCGTATTTTAGACAGGTGGTAAGTATTGGCACTTTTTATTATGCTGATAAACAATGTCGGACTGCCAGGTGAAATGTGTTGTCGAGGTGATTTCTCACTTCCCTGTAGCCTCCCATGGATTTCTGCCTGGGCTAAGGGAGTGCAGAACTCCAGTGGGTCTGCCTTTCGCAGCACCCTGCTCCCCTCTCCTGCGGGGATCAGCCAACAGCTGTCACTCCTTTCCAATCCACACTTTCAAGGGATATAGAGCCACAAACCTACACAGCTCTTAGGAAACCAAGCACAAATACAAGTGCCTTCCCTTGCTTCCGATCCTCGTTTCCCTCATGATTGTTGCTGCTCTCTCAGATCCATTCCTCTTATTGTGCAGCAGCATTAGAGGTCCTGCCCTCCTGAACTGCTGTTGTTCCTGAGATCTGGAGTGGGAGCTGGGCGTGGTATGGCCAGGAGATGGGGATATATTTGGCTATTTATTGAAAAATCCTTAGGCACACATACCCACTGCTACTTACATGATGCTGCCTGACATGTATCAGGTTCACACATAGTGCTCACACGTACGTGAGATTGCCTCGAATGTATCAGAGCCTTTCTCGACTGTCTTTCAATCTCTGCTCTTGCAGGATTGCATCTATTTACCAGCTTTGCTTCTCAGGCGCTTCGCAGCACGTCGCAGAAGGTGTGTGTGTGTCTGTGCAGTGCATCTTCGTGGAGTGCTGTGAGGAGGTACCTGGGAGAGGTTCAGACACCTGGGAGCAAATTCACCTTGATGGTGCTGGTGGCAGTAACACTCTTCTTGTTCCTCCCAGTACATAAATTAGCTTGGCTATGTTTTCAAGGCATGCATTGTATATACAAGTGTGCAGTGTCCTGTCTGGCACGAACAGCAGCCATTTTCCCTCTGCAACCCTCTTGTCCAACTCAGAGATGAGTGTAAAGAACTTTATGCAGCTTATTTATAGATTCATTTTTTTTTCCACACCTGCAAACCCTGGGCACTAAGTGAAAAAAAACATAAAAAGAATATTGGTTTTCAGCTTTACTTAAATACTCAAGTGCTAAAAAAATCCAAGGATTTTGGTTGTTGAAACCTTTTTATTCATGTGATGTCTTCGTGCATATGCAGTCACTCATTACTGAAATGTGTCATTTTCCTTTATAGACTGAATCCAAGTTCTCTAATTAAAAGAGCTGTGGTAGGGATGTAGTCAATAAGTTAAAAGGTCATGGGAAGGAAATGCTGGTATATGATAAACTGACTTTTGACTTATTTTAAGAAGACTAATTTTGATTTTTGAGAATCATCTCTTTTTATCCTCTCCTCTCCTCTCCTCTCCTCTCCTCTCCTCTCCTCTCCTCT
>VZRF01013004.1:96137-409455 GCA_013396875.1 Vireo altiloquus | reverse complement strand
TTATGGGGAAGAATATTCTGGGAGGTATCGAAAAGCTTCCTCATTAGGGGGAGTGGAAGGGCAGGCACTGATCTCTTCTCTCTGGTGACCAGTGACAGGACCCGAGAGAATGGCTTGGAGTTGTGTCAGGGTAGGTTTAGGTTGGATATTAGAAAAAGGTTTTTCACCCAGAGGGTGTTTGGGCACGGGAACAGGCTCCCCAGGGAAGTGGTTACCAAGCCTGACAGAGTTCAAGAAGCATTAGGACAATGCTCTCAGGCACATGGTGTGACTCTTGGTGATGGTTCTGTATAGAGGTCAGAGTTGGACTTGATGATCCTTATGGGTCCCTTCCAACTCAGAATATTCTGTGATTCTGTGATTCTGAGTTTAAAATTTTTGTAGATGGAATTTAATGTTGCTTTTATCTGCTTCATGTATTTTTGTGGCACTTCAGATTTCTTTTCTTTAATTGAATACACCATCTACTGTCACTGTTCAGGTGGGTAAAGAAGTACATATTCCAAAGAAAGCAGGACTTAGGATCTAAAATCACAGTGTTTTTTTCCTTTCCCCATAGGCTGTGGGTGTGAAGAGTGTAGGGTGTCACAGAACCAGTGTCTCCACAGTGTTGTGTGGGACACTTAATTCCCAGGTCACCTTGCATTCTTGGAAGAGAGAGGACTTCCTTTACAACTCTTCCATACCATTCACTCTTGTTTCAGTGACTATGATTGTGGCAGCTATTGAGTTTATAAGAGTCAGTACTTTGGATAATAAAGGTTATCAACTTATCAAGTGAAATACTGAGCAAGGGATAACAGAGTACAGTGGCTCATGTGGTTTCCTGTCCTAGGTGCACCTTTATTTGTGCTGTACAAGTGACCCTGAACAACGTGAGGAAACAGAAAGGGATGTCAACAGATTTGGAACACAATATATTGTGTATGTATCATGCTGCTTTTAGTCAGGATTTGTAGGGTCTGAAGTGAAGTGAAGCTCCTCTGTCCAGAAGTGAAGCTCCATACTGTTTTCCTGAGACAATTAAGTACAGTCGTAATCTCAACTGATTACAAAAAAATGGTGAGACCCCTATGTCATATGATATAATAATAAAAAAAATAGAAATAAAATCCAGTCCTAGCTCCTAGATCTTTTCATTAGTGGGGGAATTCTTCATTGTGCTCTGTTTGGGCATGCTGTATGCCTTGGGGAGAAGAATGAACTGATCTGGGCTACCATTATGTCACCTCCTAGCACTTGTCCATTGGTATTATGGGGACATTCTGGTGAGGGGTGCAGTACCCTGAATGTGAAATTCCCTGATAACTGGGTGGCTAAAAGACAGATCTGGATTTTTATGCCAGCGGCCATCTCTATTTAAAATGCAAGATAAATTAATCTCCTCCCCCAACATTATCAGAATCCCGCAGATGTTGTTAATATAAATAAGTTCTGTTTATCTAAAAGTATTAGCATTTAACTCTAGGAGGAATGGTTGTTGTCATGTGTGGTTCAGATCTTTATAGATGTTAGGGGTTTCTTTTGCCTCCAGCAAGAAGAATATACAAAAAAAAAAAAAAAAAAAAAAAAAAAAAAAAAAAAGAAGAAGAAAATACATACACTTGTTTTACTGGAATATACACCCTCTTTAGACTCTTATTTGTGAATATTTAGCTGAGCAACTGAAGTCAAGGAAGGAAAAGTGAAAAAGTGTAATTCAGAAGTGTGCAAGTAAGATCCATGAGAGTCATTTTAGCTAAAGCTACCAGAGTGATGCTCATTATCATAGGTAGATAATTAAAACTGGAGGAAAAGAATGATCTTGTTGCATAGGAACATAAGGGTTAAGAAATAATTTTAAGGATGGCAAGTTAGGATAGGTAGTTTGGGTGAAGATGGGGTTGGTAATGAAAAAACCTCCTAAAAAAACCCAAGCTACAATCAATTTTTAGACACTTCTGTAAAGAAAATGAGGTAATCCAATCAAGGAATGCAAACAGAGCCATTTGGTTAGATGACCAATTACATTGGGGCAACAGTGACTCATTAATATTTGTGCCATATGTTTATGAAGAATCCAAGGACTACATTAAGCCAACTTGAAGCAACTGGGACTTAACAGGTAACTCATGGAGAAAAAAAAAATGGCCTAGAGAATCGATTAACTTTATACACTGGGAATGTTATGCCCCCTTTTCCAAACAAAGTCATACTCAATGTCCTTGCCCTACTGTATTCATGATGGACTTGTCTGTATTTTTCTCTGAATCATTTTGGATAACTGAGGTTGGTGAGCTTTCTGTTTTCCTTGAAACATAGTCTGCTTTCCCTAAATGAAAAGAAATGTAGAGCTCTTTACATTTATGCAGTCATTAATTAACCTGCAACAACTTAATGGCACCAAGGGACTGAGTGTGTTAAAAATAGACATCAAAGTAAATGACAACTTTGACTAACTTTTCTGGTTTTTGTCACTTAAGCACTTAACTGTATTTAACTGAACTGGCTACCTGAAATCATAATGATGTAGTATCATATATTAAGACCGTCAAGGTTTTCATTGGTCGTATGCTTCTTACTTTCTTAGTCCACTTCATACCTAATGCCCTATGCTGTTCTTCTACTCCAGGTCTCAAATAAAATTCTGAGAATCCATTGTTTCCTGTGTTGATCAGTGATTCAAGGACAGGACAGCTGGTTTCTTTGCTATTTATTGAAAATGGTAGTTTCCTTCCCCTTTGGAAATGAAAGTGCTGAACTGGAGAAATTGAAGTTCAAACCATGCTCAGGGTCATGATGTTTGACATAGTTAGATAGTTTGGTGTTCAGGGGAACAGAGTCATGGGTGACCCATGGGTGTAGAGAGCTTTTAGCAAAGGAAAGTTTCCTAGATCCAAGGTCAAATGTTGGAAGTTTAAAGTAAAAGCCAGTAAGTAATACTGTTTCAGGGTTTTATACTTTCATTTTGCTACCATACTAACTTGAGGAGGGGGAGAACCTGTGTGAGTATCTTTCTTTGTAGATACTCATATATGAATTGTTAAACCTCAGAGCTCTTTGGCACCAGAGAGACCCTCAGATAAATTATATAGATTCTTGGCTATTTTTGTATTGTAAGCAAAATCAGCTGTTTTGATAATGTGAATGCGCTTTGAGCTTAGCTTGTGCTTGAGACCTAGTAGGACTCACATGCTATATCTATAACTAGGATTTAATATGGTAGGGATTCTTTTAATAGATTATACTGCTCAGAAATTATAATATGGAGGTGATTATTCTCTTAGCTTAATTAATAGAAGCTATTTAGAGTGGCAAAATATAATGTGGGAGAATCAAACTCCACTTTGGTGAAGAATGTACTTGAGGCTAGGTTTCTTACTTGCGTCTTTGAAATCCAGGGAATGCTACATGGCTCCAAAACTCCAGGGGAGAGAAATGCTAAGCTTCAGTTTATGGAGTCAAGCCCCTAAATTTGTCTGAGGAGCCGGTCTTATGTCACTTTGTTTGCTTATGAGCAAAATTCACCTGAGCTGTCTCAGGCTTTTTTTGTGGACCATACAAAACTGAATCCTTTGAATTCCACCTTTGAATTGCCACCTGGCTGCTGGCACCTGATTCATAGTTGGCATTTCTGTTAGGTGCCAAGGTTAATGGCAAAAATAGCAAAGACAAAATTTACAGTGCCAAGTCTAACTCCTTTCGTGAATCTAGCTCATTTGGGGTTTTGCCTAGAATTAATAAATACAACAATGGGCTTCATAGATTTTTTGACTGCTTTTCCCCCCTTCTACTACAGACTGTCTCTGTTCTGAAAAACTTCACAGTCTAACAGACTTTACTCCTAGGAAAAGTTTTCAGGGAATCAATTTACATTTTCGCTTCTTCCCAAAGTGAAATAATGCATCACCATATTAGAGTTCTGTATCCTCATTCCAGCCTCATGACTGTGTTTCTCCTACCATAAAGAATAATGCTTTAGTGTTGACACTCTTCAATCCATGAGATGTCAGCTGTTAGGATTTTCTGCAAAGTGAGATCATGCTCTTTCAGGACTGTTTGTGAGTCAGCTGGAAGGCCTCTGCAGTGCTGGTGGGGAGGGCCTTATTTTCATTCTGAGACAAAGTGGTTTTCTTCCTAATTAAGACAGTAGAAAATTTTACTTTGTCTTCATTGTTGCAAAGTAGAGGACAGGAGAAGAAAAACTTGATTAGAACCTCCAATGCACAATGTTTTGGCCCTGACTAGTCAGCCAAGTAAGAAGAAAATGGTAATTTTTTTCTTTTAAATGTATCTTAATTTCCTTCATGTTCCTGTGAAACAGTGAAAGCTGAAGGAAAAAAGATGAGCCACCAGTAAATAATGGAATTTTATCATTTTCCATAAAGGACAATATACTGATTGAATATTTTTGGTCTGCATAAAGGCACTTGACTGAAAATTCAGGCACAACAGCAATCATTGCAAAGTACAGAGACTTTAATAGCTCAACATCTGAAAAAGTACTCCAACAAAAAGTTCCATAGTGCCTCGGTCTGCCTCCATAGCCTCCTTGAGAAAAGCCAAGAAAAACAGCAAGGTTTTGTGGCATGGCTTGAAAATTGATAAATCTTGGCTCTGCTAGACCAAGGGGAGAAATAAAAAATCTGGAATCAAGAACCCCTCACATGAAGTGTCTTGTGGCCGAACTTGCTCCTAGGTAATTCAGGGCTCTGTCAGCCAAGACAATACCACTGCATGGACTTCTAGGAAGAGGTGGATCCAAATTACTTTGGGATTCGAAGCTCAAAGTCAATACTTACACCGGTGCCACTGAGTGGAAGGTGGCACTGAAAGGCAGGTAGGAGGCATGGCAGTGGCTGGGCAGAGAGGCAGAGTGACCACAGGCACAGAGCTGCAGTGAGCCCTGGCAGCACTGCCCCTTAGTACAGAGCTGCCCCAGCACTTAGGGCTGGCCGTGGTCAGCACCGTGGATTGGGAACACAGTGCTTTTTGTCGGCAAAGCTGTGGCTGCCCAAGGGTCTCTGGGCAGTGAGACAGGTGCTGCTGTTCAGGAGGCCTCTCAGGCTGCATAACAGGCTGTGTAATAGCTGTATAAAGATGGAGTGTGTTGGGTCGCCTATGTGCTCCCTGCATCACTCACGTGCACAGCCCAAATCATCTTTCTTAGACAGGATTCCCCTTTGCACAGCATGTAGAAATGGAAACGGCAGAAAGCTATGTAGGACAGGGCAAAATGTGACTTCTCGGGGTAGGAGAGGGCTCATCATTTTCTAGTGATTTACTGGTGCTGTTGGAGCAGTGGTAGGCAAATCTGCTTGAGCAGTTCTATCAGCTTTCCTAGAAGTTTTAAGATCTGTCCACTTCTGAGCTCCAGACTGGTGGCAAGGGCTGTTCTGCTGTGTTTACAACAAATTCTTTTTTGCACACATGGTATTTTCTCCCAAACCAACACATCAACTCAGATGGGATCGGTTTTTTGTGAGACCTGTTGGGGAAGAGTGCACATTTAGAACAGCTGCAAATGAACTAAATGCTAGCTGGAAATGGTCAGGCAACAGTCCAAGCTAACATTAGAACAACAGAGAGGGTGAAGCAAAGTGCTTATTTTTTTGCTGAATCAATAACTCTGTCCAGGTTAACTTCAAGGTGTTGCTTACTTCATTGCTGTGCATCACATAATTAATTTTTTCTGCATTTGGAGATCCATTTTGTGCAGCAGGCTTCCCACTGAGGCTTCACCTAGGTTTTAGTTTAATTTAGCTAGAGGGTTGGTGTTTTTTCTGTGTGTTTGCTTCTCCTCCCGGTGCTTCTAAATCTAACTCCTCATCGGGAAAACAAGGAAGCATTGCGGTTAAAAGCCTAATGGAGAAGCTGGCTCTGGAAAGCAGTATTCTCACCCCCGGAGAAATCTTGGAAATGGTGCAAGTCTATGGTAACTAATGCAGCCTTTGCAATGATAAATTTATTCCCTCATTTGCAAGCAAAATTGATGCACATTGCTAGGTCTTGATGACCTCTGCTATTTTTTTTTTCCTGTTGGTTTCCCCCCTGTTTGCATAATACTGTATGAGTTTGGAAAGAACTTAGGGCTTTTCAGGGCTAAAGGAATCCAGCAGTCACATTTCCAGCTTTTTTGACACGAATAAACAAGAAAAAAAAACCCAATTATGCAATGCCCTGTATGGGAATGATTTGAGCTACTCAGCAGTCTTTCTTTAAAACTTAAAAAAGTAAGTAACTCCTGCTCCACTCAGTCTCAAATTTCCAGCAGAAAGGCTGGATTGAAAAGCCAAGGCACTGGAAAGTAAGGCAGATAGATGTGGCCAGTACATTTAGCTGGAAAAACTTTGCTAGCTATCATGCCCCATGCTGTTGTATATGATTATTAGTTGCAAAATAGCATAGCTTGAATGTTATTACTGAATATTAAAGAACATTTCACTTCTAATTATGGAATAAGGAGAAGATCTTGCAATTTACCTACCAAACATTTGCTTTGCATACTTAAGAGTTTCCATTTTTAAAATCTTTTTCATTTAAAAGCCCCTGCAAACAGGCTACTTTCTTTTGCACCTTCCTAGTACCTTGAAGGTGCCAGTGAGGAAAGAAAAAACATGCACACCTCAAAGTCTATATTTAATTAAAATGCATTACACAATTTTGAGTAAAATACTGAAATTGAACAAACAGTCTGTACCGGGATACATGGAATACACATCATAAAATCATCCCAAGACAGGGTCAAAATATTTTTCAGCTTTATTAGAGACTTGGTGATTGAGAACCTGAAAAGAGCATTTTTTAAGATCATTTAGGACACCCCTGAAAGAGTATGCGGAGGAAGTTCCTCGGGTCAGTGGGCCTACCTCCTTTCTGTTGAAAGCAATTGCACCAAAAATAAATTCCACCAGTCTCACATGAAAGCTGGTCTTGATTTTTCCCCCACTGCTTCTATTGCAAGACTTTTTCAAGCCTTATTCTGCTTTTTTAACAGCAAGAGAGCAATTAATGGCAGTTCTGCAAATTGAATGACTTCAATCTTTGGCACAGAGAATATTGCATAAGGACTGTGAGTTATTAATGATAATATTAGCCTGTTACCTAAGACATCTTTACTAGTAGATCTTCAAGTTCTTTAAAAATGAAGCAACTGTCAGGGTCTCCATTTTCATATGGGGAATTAAAGCTTTGCGGAGTGTGATGATGTACTCAAGGTCATCTCAGTTAACTAATAGCATAGCTGGGATTAGAAGCAAATCCGTACAGTTCCAGGCCACTCTGTTATCCAGCAGATCACACTGACTTCCCCTAGGGTTAGAAAGGATCCCTTGATTGGTGATAAAACATTGTTAACTGCTGAGGCTAGGATTTTTGAAAGAACCTTGGGGCTTAAAATGCATGTCTCCCACACATGGCAGCACAGGGGTGTCATGAGCTGACCCTGAAAACCCTGAAATATCCTATTGTGTTTAATTTTTCTCTGAAAGATGCAAGCTGTAACAGCTCTGTCTCTCAGTCCCGTTTTTATTAAATGTATATGCATAGGAGATGCTGCTTTGCCCTGTTTTTGAGGCCATTCAATTAAGCTTATAATTAGAGATTTGCTGCTGCAGCAGAGAAACAGATAGTTACAATACTGCTTCATCTGAGCTCCACTGAACTCAGAGCAACACAGACACAGCTAGAAATTATTCCTTCTGGAGGCTGTTTACTGCCCGAACAGAGTAGTCCAAAGGTGGTAGTGAGGCAGAGAAAAATGATATGACTTGTATCATTTGTAATGGACTTGCAACAGACCTGAGAGCAGTTTCTGCTCCATGATTCGGCTGCAAGCCTTCCTCAAGGAAGATCTTTCCATGTGGTTTTACACTTGCAGTTTCAGTGGCAAGTAAGGCCAGATATTTTAAACCTCTTTTTTTGCTCATGGTCCGTAGATAAAAACAATCCCAGGCTTAACTTTGCTCCCTGAAGTCCACGTGGGTATAGATTAGGGCATTCAGGTATCTAGGTGCTTATTAAAAACTTCAGGTTGAATGCCAAAACTGTTCCAGAAACAGCTTCAAACCACAGGCAGAGCTCTTGTCCATTGCTGAGCAGGTTGTTGTTGGATGGTGCAATTCTTCCAAGTGAGAGGAGTGGGCAGGAGGGGATGGCAAACACAAGCTGGAAGCTGGAAGCTGCCTGGTCGCTGCCATCGGGTGTCTGGGGCTTGCTCAGCATCTGAGCTGGCTGGGCCCTCCAGCTACAGCCACACCTGAGCCAGTCCTTCTCTGCCTGCACGAGGTTAGTTAGGTCCTGCTGCAGCAATCCTGATTACCTGGGGCAGAGAGCAGTCAGAAAAAAAGGGAGCTCCTCAATCCATAAAAGTCAAACGTGTTCCCAAGAGTTCCTTTCCAGAGTTCAGTACTGTCCTCCTTTGCCCTGTGGTAATGTCCACAATTTTTCTGAAAGTGTAGATTGAAGGATGGACAACACAGACAATGTAACAACTTAATCACATGTTTTTGTCTGGGTTTGGTCTCATGCATTTGATTGCTTGGGGTATTTTTGCTAATTTTTTCATATTTTTTTAGCTGAAATGCTTACCACAGGTAGAGCTGAAAAGCTGAGTTTGATGGTAACTGTGCTACATGGTTTGAAACTAGCAAGCAGCCGTGGTTTCTAAGTAGCACAGTTTCACTGCCCTCAGTATTGTGGCTTTCAGGAGACAAGTAATATGCCATTTATTCACAGTGTTTTGATCTGTTATGTGTCATAGTAATAGCCATTGAACTGCAGATAAGCCATCTACTTTGAGCACCAGGCTGAACATAGAAACAAAGACATGCTTGTACAAACACACACACACACCCCTATGCATACATATTTATTCTTTATAACTTCGAAATTATTCCTTATAACCATGAAATTTTCCTGTNATGCTTGTACAAACACACACACACCTCCCTATGCATACATATTTATTCCTCATAACTTCGAAGCCATTAAATTTTCCTGTTCTAAAAAGAAAAACAACAGAAAACAAAAATAATTTGTCTTTGTCTTCAAAACATTTTTCATAAGCAGATATACCAGCTCCAAGCTTGCTTCTTTCCTAAGGTAATGTCAGAGTACAAAAAGAAAGATGTTGTAATATTACTACTGCTCACCACCACAGTTTTAAAAGAGACATTGTATTGAGAAACAAAAAAATGTTCTAGATGAGTTTCAAGATCCTTAGAAGGTGAATATCATAAATAGAGAATTAAATCTTTTTGGATTTAAACCTAAACCTTATTTTTCAAGTGGTTGCATCCAAACATTCCCTTTCAACTTCTTTTGATGTCATGTTTCAAAATTGTGAGACAGGACTGAAATCTTCCATCACGTTCTCATTTGTAATAAAAATATTGCCCTACATATGGTTCTGTAGTCATGATTCTAGTCTGTCTTCAAATTTTAATTGCCTTTTAGGTTACCAAATCACAATAGTTTATGTAATTCAATGTATAACATTCAGTAAATTATAAGATATGGTTACAACTAAGGAGAAACTTACCTTGAATTATGATAAAGCCATTTTTCTATTCAAAAACTATCCATGACCAGACAGTGATGGGCTGAAATATAGTGATTATTTTAGGGACTTCTAACACTATGTGTATAGTGCTTTGAAGTCTGATGTCCATTATCATCTTTACCAGCAGCATTCATCCAGTTATGCAGAAAGCTAAAAGGAAAGGACAACTAAAGGGACTGGAGCCAAATATCTTCAAAGAGAAAGTCATATTTTTGTGTTTTCAATATTCAAGTAGCTGTATGTTTTAGTGATACATTCATCAATAACCAAGTGAGTGACAGAAATTTTATAATTAATATGCAGTTTTCAAAATTAAAAATAAATTTGGCTTATCTCTGTGACAGCGAATAACTCCTAATGTCATTTTCCAAGAAATATATGAAAGGAGAATTTATAGCAGAAAGTCCACCCTGTTTTGTAAGGAAAACAGATGTTCATTAATAAACAGGCTGACCACGGAGCACTGGAACTACCATCTGGATGGGATGTTGTACAGGGTTCCCCCCCTTCCCTTTAACAATTTAGTTAGTGAAGTTCTGGTAGGGATCAGGTGATTTAAATTTTTTTTTAATAGCACGTTTGGAAATATGTTAATCTTCCGTTCTTTCCTTCATATAATTTCTTCCTTCATGCCTTTAAACAAGTTAATAAAAGGAGCAAGCCATAAAGCATTCCAGAACATTCCGGAAATTGAAGAAAAAAAAATAAAAAAAGAAGTTAGCTGTAGGAGAATCTCTTATTTGTCCTTGCAAATCTGCAGGTGGTGTATAAAGTCTTCTCCATTTGTGTGCCTCAGCCATTGTACATGGAGAATTCTCTGTGTGTGCTCATGCTCTTTGTTGGCTGGATTGCAGCAGCACCTAAAAATATCAGGCAAAATCACCCTCCTGTGCTCTGTTCTGCACCTGTGTGCAGGGAAAGCATGTCCTCACCCCTGAAGAATTTGCACCTAAGTCTGCACTCCTGTAGGCAGTGATGTTCATGGCTTAGTATTAAACTGCGATAATGGTGACATGGAAGTGCCTTTTGGGTGGATGACATGTTAATTGTCATCATGTGGGACCTATGTGGACATGATGAGATGTAGTGTCATCCTTATTTTAAGTATGGAAAAACGAGACTCCAGACAAAGCCAAGAATTAAAAACCAGATATCCTTATTTCTGTATGAGAACCTTGGTGCATGACAATGCTTTTCTTTTTTACCTCACAGCATAGTTGGAGACCTTCCAAGAGACCCTACCTGTCCTTGCCCATTTGTAAAATGGCGTGGAAAGGCTCATCTAACTGCTGGGATGCTGAGAGGCTTTGCTCTGCTGTGGGAATCTCTCAGACACTGTACTGGGGTAGGAGACCTGGATATTTTATCGCACAACAACGTTTCCACAATGTTTCTTGTGGCTTGTGCAAGGGAGTAACACTACATATGTCAGATCAAGCAAGGGGCTCCAGTTGTCAGATAATTACAAGCTCTTACTAGGTAATTAATGTTTGTGGACTTCCCTTAATATTTGTGTACCTTCTCCAGTCAGTTTTACTACATTCTATCGAGACTCCTAAATACTTTCTTAGCAACCAAAACAAGAAATGACTTGATATTAAACGTGTTACCTATTCTGTAGTCGCTATTGGCTGACAACTCTACACTGCTTATTAATTTCCTGCAATGTACTGTTTATTGATATTGCCTTTATTGTGGTACCTCACCTCAGCCATGAAGGGAGGACACGCACCTTCATCTCAAGCTAATGGCATTGCTGCCAATGCTGCAGGGAGGCTGAAGAGCAATGTGACTAATAAAACACAACCAATAAAAATATGAAAGAAAAAATGTCCCTACTAGAAAGAAATGCATATTCCAAGTGCTTGCACAGCGCCTGGGGCTGTTAATCATCACTCCATGGGCACCCCTAAACAACTCTAAACAACACTTAGAAAAGGATCAGATGGCTGTTTAGGGGACTCGGCAGAGTGGTATTTGTTTGACTGGCAGGTGGCCATGCTTGTAAGGTGAGCTGTGAATAACAGTGGCTTAAACAGGAAGATGAAGGATTTTACTCATACGCTGTCTTTAGGACTCTTTTCCACTTTGTGTGAAGAGATAAAGGAGGTGCTGGACTTAAAGGGCACTGGCTCATTGCAGAGAGTGGTGGGGCCTACTGAGCAGACCTCTGTAAAGGGCAAGCTGGAAGCAGCAGTTTCAAGCAGTTTACCTGGACCGGCTTCTCCCAGGGGTAAAAAAAAATCTCTTTGTACCACTGATTAATAGCTCTTTCCTCCCTGTTTCTTGCCTGCATTTGTCATGGAGGAAGCTTGTGAACATCCTCTCCTCCTCTCCAAGTGCATATGTAAAGTCTCCTCTCATCTCCAATTCATTAATCATAGGCACTTTTGTTATGTGGGTTTCTCCTCCTCTGCTTTCCCTTCCGAATGCCTCCCCCTGCCATTCTTTTCCCCTGACTGCTCCTGCCAAGGGGCCACGCTGCCCACGGTGGCCCAGGAGCTGCTGTGTGCAAGGTGCCCTGTGGGTGCCCAGGGCAGCTCACCTCCTGAAGCTGGATGCTCCACATGTTGTGGAAGCAGAGGTCTGCTGTCACGCTGGCTTTCCAGCCTGGCTCCATGACACTCCGGTGCTGTGGGGCTGACTTGGCCAGTATCTATCATTTTGCAGGAAGTAAAAAATTACATGTAATCATCATCAGTCATTCATTATCAGCCCCTCTCAGCCTGCTGCTGGGCAAAGCTTTCTCCTCTGTTTGTTTCCCTTGTGGTGATTGTTGCAGTTAGTTATTTATATATTTATTTCTGCCAGAAGTTTGCCACCCTTGGAAAGCAAAGTTGGCCAGTGATAATAGACCATGGATTGCCAAGATCCGGTTTCCCTTGCCTCTCATAAAAAAAAAAGAGGTTTACTGCTAGTGATCCACATTTACTGAGTTATTTGGACAGGAAACTGTGGAATTTGTTGAGTTTTAGCAAGAGGCATGAAGGCACACTGGTACAGGCTTCAGTAGGGATTGGTGATTTGAGCATATATCTGAAAGGTCTGGTGGGATCCCACAGCCTGATCTAAAGTCCTTGCCAAGAGTTCTGCCATCACCCATGCCAGCCTGAGCCTATCTGTGCTGTAGGCATGCCTTCAGTGGCAGTGGGGAAATAAAGCTTGTTTGACTTCACCTAAGCTCAAACGAGCAGTGAGAAGAGAGAATTTCAAATGCTTCTGAGGGAAAACTGAATTTTTAAAAAGATCAGTGGTTCCAATTCACATAAGCATCTAGGGGCTTGGAGACTCAGCCAAACTTTCCTGAATTAAAAATACTGCGGGATTAGGCTTTCCTGAGACTTTTTCCTAATGTTTCCTGCTTTGAGGAGATTTTTTGGCAGATATTTCTCTCTGTTGCTTCACAGGTCCAAAACCTGAGTGCTCTCATATAGGAAGACAAAGTATTTTTTAAATGCTGTGTTTACTAGATGTGTTCCAAGTGGGAATAAATAATGTAGTGTATACAATGACAACAGGAAAGGATTGCATTAGGATTCTCAGTGTTGCTAGTGAAGGCAAGGCTCTAGACCTTGGCCCTTAGAAACCTTTCGGTGCCCATGACTATCTGATGAAACCTCACTGACCTCCCTAGAACTGCAGCAGATTTGTTGCCAGAACTCGGAGGCAGTAAAGTTTCCTGTAAAGTCACATGTGTTTCTGACATACACTCTTTACCCTGGAGTATCTAAATTTTTCCTGATGGGCATTCATAAAGTGACCTAGTATGTGTTCATAAAGCTATCTGGCTGCAGCAGAAGTCTCAAAGAAGTTTCTTTTTTCACTAAATTCCTCAAGAGTGACAGAGAAGACATAGCCCTGACCTGCTCTATGAGACCTATGTGAGTTTATGTACACCTGTGTTTGAGATTAAAGTGCTGAGAGCAGGCACACAGCTGGGAGGTGGGAAATGGGGCTGTACTTGCAGGTAACAAGTGTTTACTCTTCCTCTTCCCCTCTGCAGAGAGCTGGGTCAAGAGGATTTGCTGCTTTCTGATCAGGCAGCCCCATCTCCACCTACCCTGTCGCTTTCCCCTACACGTAGCACCAGGAAGCATAAGTCCTTGCAATCCTACGTGACAGATAAAATGTGATCCTTGTGAAGTGTGTGACACCGGGAGTCGTGGAAGGAATGGATTTAATGTAACAGGCTGCACACCTCCAAGCTGCAATGTCTAAAGGGAAAGATTAGCTGTTTTGGCACTCCTGCTCAGGGGAGGAGCATCTACCTATCTGTAGAGTCAGAGCTTCCTTTGTGGCATGCTAGGAGTTGAAGGAGCCCCTGGACAGTTCAGCTGAACTTTTTTCATGGCTCAGGAACCCAAAAAACCTGTAGCATTATCATGTATCTTGCTATATGTGCCTAACTTGCATGTACTTCATACAAATAGATGTCCTTAATGGTGGGATTTTCCAAATTGTCTGCATTCTTATGTTTCTAAATCTCTTTGAAAATAGTTTGTCTCTGGTTATGCATCATTCCTCAACTCTGCATCACTAACTGTTGCCATTGGTAGTTTCCTAGAGTTGCATCTAACCTGGATGTTACCCATTTGAGGCAGATTGATAACACCTGTGGGGACCCAACATCAGGAGAAAACTTAACACTAAGATAGTGAGGTTTAAGCCTAGATTTCCTCTTTGTCACACAGATAAAACCAGTAACATTAATGATAATAGCAGAAGAAACACACATTCATCTCTGCAATGTGGAATAATGAGGGAAATTGGGTTGGGTTATCTCTCATGCCAAAAACTCATCAAAAGTGAGCTGGACCCATCCATTTTTGTTTCACAGGCGAAATTTGAATGGAAAATGGGAAGCAAATACTTTATTCTCTCTGTTCCCTGAAAAATTGGTGTTATCAAAGCAAAGTAGAACGTTTTGGCCACCTTAACTATACTCACAAAAATATTCCTTTTCAAATGAAGATAAATTTACCATTTTTGTGTTACAGTCTGCTTAGTTTGCCTTTAGTGAAAATATGTAAATATAATACTTTGGTATTGGTACAACTGTTCTTTCCTGATTTATTCTAGAAAGGAACTTCCTTTGTTATGAAATTAGTCCAGTGAAAATAGAGGTTATTCCATTTTACCATACCTGCTGCATTTACCTGAAGGTGTACATTCAAATCTGGGATTTGTATTTCCTCTTTAAATATTCTAGTGCAAACACAAGCCTTACAGTCTCAGTAGTTTGACTGATTTCTTGTTTTATATGGTATGGTTTTTATTTGATTTAGCATTCAGTACTACAGGAGAAAATAAAAGTGAAATAATCCAGAAGCCTATAATAAGGGATACTTTGAGAAAGAATACTCTACAAATTGTTTACTTTCTGAGTTTTCACTCTTTGGATTCACTCACAAATTTCCAGCAAGTAAATCATCTGCATGTGTATCTGAGGGCATATGTGCTGTGGATATATGGTAAAATGTGTCTGGCTATAGATTTTTGTTACAAACGGAAAAGTCAGCCCATTGTTCCTAAGTTGCAAATGTAAATCCATTTATGGCTTTGTAATTTTGCAATTTTGCACGCTATTAACGTGAGATCAGTTTCCAGTTTTGCAGCTCACATGTCCTTAAACCTCGAAGCAAAACCCAGAGATTTATGAACCCAGGTGAATCAAATCTTCAAGAAAAGCTCTCACAGAACAGAGATTTGCACAACTCTTATCTTCTGCCAAATTATTCAAGCAGAGAGCAGAGAAAATCTTTTATATAATATTTGGGAAGTGAGGAAAAAGGGAATAGGAGTGTAAGCACCACACTTGGCAAAATGTCTCCTCACCTTCTGTAAGAATTTTGATTGATAGATTCCTCTGCAGTCTCCTCCATTAGTCTAATTTAAAGTCACCTGCATGTTGCAAGTATAACTTGCTAAGCTTTCCAAATTACTCCCTTATGAAAGAGGTGCTCTATGCTGTGGTTTATTAAACTCACTTCTTCGATATGTCTCAATGCCAGACACATACCTGAAAAATAAATCTGAGCACATATTGGATAGTGGGGAATTTGGAGGTTTAAAAGTACCAGTATTGGTTTCTTTCTTTGTCTTTTTCCCTCCTCCACCCCCTAAAGTAGTTAGTCTTTATAGATTATAAAGCCAGAAGGGACCACTACAATCATCAGATCTGACCTCCTGTTTAACACAGGCCATAGGCTTCACTGAATTAATTCCTGTCTGAACTAGAGCATATCTTTTCGAAAGTCAACTTCTCACTTCCCAGCATATGAAAAGGTCTCCCATGACACCTATAGACCTTTCATAATGGACAGATTCTTCCCATGATACGGACAAATTGAGTTTTTCCTGGGAGGTACTGCCCCACTCTGAGCTGATAAAGGAAGACCCAGGAACTATAGGTATGCTGTGATTACTTCTTTTGCACTCTGTGATGTTCCAGGAGCTTGTGCATCTTCTGCTTTATGAGATATACTTGGCCTAGGGGAGCTAAGTGGAAGGATGAGGGAGAAGAGGAGGTGCATAATGGTATGGCCTCCAGCACTGTTATTTATGACAGTATCCTTCCAGCAATCTGTTCCTGCATAGGGTGAAGGCATGGTTTCAATTCTGCCCTTGAAACATGGATTAAGCAATGTTGCTAATACATATTTGTCCCTGCGGCTGTCAAACATTTCACTGATACTAGACTCTGTAGACAGCTTAATAGCTAGGTCTTCTGTCAATGTTACTGCAGCAGTGTCTCCTTTGCTTTAAGATGCTGTTCAGATTTATTCAAGCAATAGGTGTAGCATGGTGCTTGGTAAATAGCTGCACCTGACTGTGTACTTGTATCATCACTGCTTGCTGACATCCCAAGTGACCAGATGAAATGGATGCACTTGGGAAACCAAGTGCTGAGAAGAATCCAGTGAGTGAAAGTTGGAAAGATCATCTGTCTCGTCCCTATTTTATGTTTCCTAACAGAACAATGCACAATGCATTATTATTCTAGAAGTCTCTGAACAATAACTACCATCCACAGTAGCTGAAACTGTGTGTAGCCAGCAATACTGGGCAAATGGTTTTGTTATTGTTAGCATGATGCTTTCTTTACTTGTGTTGATGTAATCTAAGTGTTGCTGGGTTTCATGTAACAGTACTTTACATATGACCTGATTTAATTATCTAGATGGCAGAGATTGAAATCTTCTGTGAAAAATAAGAACCAAAAGAATTACAGTATGTGTTTACACACGATGACAATATTTTTCTACCTATTCAAAAGAAAAATATAATTGAAGGATGCCATTTTTCCAGTCTTTAAAATTATAGTTCACCTGTATAATGGGAGGTGATGAGTATTTGGCTTCTCAGTGCTATTGCCACTAACTGATGGAGGAACAGTGACTATCTCTACTTCATACATGCTTCACTTCTGAGCTTTGACTTTTCACACTATCAAGTTTTTCATGAGAGTTTTCTGCTGGAGAGGAATTTTTCACTTCGTCGTCGGTGATTGAAAAGCTATGATGTGTACCTCCAAATCTCACCCCATCAGATAAAAATATTTTCATGGGTTATTTTTACTCCTCAGCACATTATTTCCTCTCCCTAATATTTGCAGATAACTATTAACTTGCAGATAAGTGACCCTGATTGGCAGCATACCATATGTTCAGAGGTCTGAGTTGGGGGCAGAGTCTGGGTTAGAGGTCTGCATTTTGCATGAGGGCACTTCCTACCCTGGGAAGCTCTGGGTCGCTGATGTGTTTGAAGCAGCAAGCCACGTGGCCAGCTGTTGAAGCCTTGGCCAGATGTGAGCACACACAATCTCACAAACCCCCACACAACTGAAAAGAAGCAACTGCCTGAGCTTTTGGACTTCCTCTCACTTGCTTCGAGGTTATTTTTTCTTCCAATATTGATTACAGGGCTGGAAGAAAAGTACTTTTGGACCTTGTTCAGTACTGTTTTCTGTGTGGAACTAGACGTGCTGGAGTGTTTTAGAATTTAACTCCTGCAATACTCGCCACAGCAATTACAGTTATTATAGTAATTTCTTTGAAGCCTCTTCAGCACCAATGGTCATGTGCACAATCACACCTTGGAAAATACTCTGTGTGACTTTGCTTCAGACTTTCTTTGAAAGCGTCCAGGGTTTGAAGACCTTAGATCTGACCTACATTTTTTCTACTGAGTCCACTTTTGCTTATTCTGCTTTACCAATAATACCTTTATGTCCTTTTCTTGCCTTTCTGCCTACCTCTATGATCCCTTGGTAACTGTTCAATCCTCTCTAAAATTTCTCTTTTGCCTTGAGACAAATGGAATGAAAAATGCACTGTGATTAAACTTATGCATAGTATGGAGAAAAAGCATTTTTATTTTCTGTCTCAATTCTAAGGCACTTATTTGAGGGGTGGGAGGGGATATTGCATGCTTGGCATTTCTGTATTTTCTAGAACATGGAGCCTGGAGTAGGGGACAGTATCTGCACACAGATCAAAGAATATTTTTAGATTACCTCATTATTTTTCTTGAAAACTTTTGAAAACTCAGTGTTCATGTTCTTTCACAAACCTTTCTACTTTCCTATCTAGTTGTTGTGAACTGATGGTTGAAATAAATAACCTAGGAAAGGCATAGACTTTCTGTATGTCAAGTAGTGAAAAATGGAACTTTTTATAATGTTGATGAAATGAAATACTTTTATTCACCATGAGAAACTTGGAAATTTTGGTCATATCAAACTTGAATTTCTTCTTGTTGTGGCCCATCCTCCTAAATAAAGAAGAGAATAAACTTACTTGCGTGCCCTCACTGAGAGCTGCTGTGCACTTTCTTGAACTGCTTGAACAGCCGACACTGTTTTTTAACATTTAGTAGTCTATCCTTACCGACCTTCATGTCTTTGCCAGTCCCCTTGGGAACGTGTCCTGGTTTATTACCTACTCAAGCTCCCATTTTCTCATCTGCTTGGGGTTTGGTAGAATTAGTTCAATGCTCAGGGAAGGAAAGCAAGCCTTACGATCAGCTTGGCCAATCCGAAAGGCTGACTGCTGAATTACATGTAGCAAGTACTGCGAGTACCACTCACAGCGAGCAGTTTATGAGCAATTTGCAGGCTGAAATTGGTTTGCCCAAAACATTTATTGGACAGCTTCAAATAGAAAACGAACTTGTAAAAACTGCAGTTTGTTCATGAACTGCATTCATGAGTGAGATAAATTATGCGGTACAAACTCTGCCCGTTGTTAACTTCACCAAGGGAGACATAAGAAGCTGCTGATGCCACTGGAGAGAGCTGAGCACCCATCACCCCTACTGTACAAGAATATTGTTTAAATGAAAGAACTCATGTGAAACGAAGCAAATGATGGAATAAACATTGCGGATGCAATTGAAGATGCAGGCCAACTTACAGGAATTAGAAATGAATGTTAATGTTCCTTAGATCAAGAAATTACCAGCTTGCACTCCATCTCCTTTAAGTTCTTAATTCTAAAAAATACAATCTTTAACTTGTCAAAAACTGAGACTGCAGCCGTACCATGTCATCCAAAATACCTAGCCCTTCTTTCTTCCCTTAGTTCTTCCTCCTTCCCAGGACTGACCCCCATAAAAACCTAACGAGGAAGGAAGAACCTTCCGATTGATGTGACATCTTTGTGACAGTCATGGTCTGTAGCTCTTTCATTTATGCAAATCCAGTCAGGTATTCTGATGTGTCAGCTGTGTGTAAAGTGAACACTTCTTAGCTCAAATGACAACCTTACTTTGCTCTGACAATTGTCCTGCTGTTGCTAATGTCTGAGATGCAGGTGTATCACGAGCTGTTCTTTCAGGTGTCCTGGGTAAGGAGGATAAATGCTGAATGGTAATTTTTTTTTAGCTGAAGGGGTTTTTAGTGTTAAGTTACTATGTAGTCTTTTAGGTTCAACTTCATAATTCCAAAATAAGTTGAGAAGGAACTTTTGATCAGTTTCTTTAGAAACATTTATCAAGTTCTTTCTGAGATGCAACTCTCAGTAAAGTCAAAAGCATTTCCTTTCTGCCTCTGAGGACAACATTTTGTCCACAGATTGTAACTTAAACTTACTTTTATCTGAAGTACTATGTTTCAAAGGCTGGTAAGAGATTTATTGTGATGTATTAAACCATCTGTTTCCAAGGACTGTGCTTCGCATTCCAGCATTAGCTAGTGCTTGTGGTGCTGTGTTTTTGATTCTCAAAGCTCCTTTGCCATTTTAACTTATTTGTAGGTAACAGAGTGTTTTCACTGACTGGTAAAGCAGATGTCCTTGAGCAGTCAAATCTTGAGCAGTCTACATGGGAGGTCATCTGCAGGGGTTCTTGCAACTTTTTACTACTGATTTTTCTTTCCTCTACAGACTCTTAATAACCATTTGAATAAATAAAAAATTAAATGCGAAGTAGCAGCTTTTCCAAAATGCAGCAATGAATGAAGAAAATACTTTTACAGAGGGATGTACAAGATATTAATTTCTTTTTAGATAGCTAGCTATAAGGTGGAATATATTTTAGTGTATTCCAATAAAACTTATGGGTCAAAATGGTACAGGTCTGTGGGTGATCAAAGTTCAAATGGTGCAAACTCTACGTTTGTCTGCAAAGAAAACAGCAGTTGTCAGGGAGGTTTTCTTTCTCTGTAAGCATCACACTCAAACTCAGAGAGCTTTTGGAGGTTGTTCAGTGGTGGCACTTTTTTGTTATGATTGGAAGAAAATAAAATTTGGAGAGATAATAGTTTATTTGCCAAAAGAGGCAGGCTTGGCTCTACCAAACCTATTCACAAAATTTGGGAAAAGTGAATATACCAGTCACAGGTGAAATAACAGACACAATTTCGCTGCCTGGGAAACTCTTTTCCTATTTTTGTTATTTTTTTTAATATTGACCAGTCCAACATGGCGTTTCATGCACAATAGTGACTTGGGAGCAGATAACCATACATTGACTACCATACATTGGTAAGTTAAGTGCAGTAAAAGAATAAGAAAGGACCATCACTACCTTCAAGCAACCTTCCAAAATCCTGTTGTATTAAAGTAGCTTGAATTGCATTAATTGTACGGCATTCAATTCCTTTTCCTAATCAGTGTTTTTGTCTTTCAGTGCCCTGACAATCCCAAATTTCAAGAACCTGCTTGTTCCCTTGATGTAAATAAAGCAATTATTCTTTAAGATTAGTTTCTTGCTTTGTGAGAGGATAGATTATATCACATTCAAAGGGAAACTCTAAGAGGTTTCTCTTTCTCCTTTGTCTCTTTGTTTTCATAGGAAGAAAACCCTTCCAGGGCTGTCCCAGGAATGAGTAAGAGATCCTAGGAGCATCTCCAAGGATTCACATGGTATTTCCTGGCAAATATATTGCCTATGTGGCTGAATTGTGCTGCTCTGTTTGTGCTGCTTAGGAATTGCTGCCCTCTGATACAGTTTTTGAACTCAAAAATTCAGGAAGCCTACAAAAATAATATGTTTTGGGTATTACCATGACTACCACCTAAAGGTAGTAGAGAAAATAGCTTGTTTGCCTTAATCTCTAGTTGTATGCAAAACAAATATTATACAGGCAATTACTATAGAATTCCCAGAAAGTTGGCTTCAAGCATACAATCAAAGAAAACTCAGAGCTACTCATAAGCAAATACTAAAAGCACTTTGAGCTCTTTGATTTTATTTTTTTTCATTCTGAATTGGAAGTTGCTTTGCTAATCTTGCTAGAAACATGGAATTATTATTAAAGTGTCTGTCTAGGTTCTTAGTAAAATCGGGCATAATTTTTTTCATTACTGCGAGTTAAGATTTCTACCTTCAGTAGTACTGCAGACAACAGTGAATCAAGGTTATGTTATGCTAGTCCTAAGGTGGGTTTTGCAGAGTAAAATATTTTATTAAGAAGCTCTGGTTTAAAATGTAGCATTTCTGAGTGATGTTAGGCTGTACTATACAGGCTTGGTATAATATCTGGTATACTGTTCTTTGGGGAATGAACCAGAAGCCCTGACTGCTGACACAACCATTGAACAGATGATCTTATATTTACAGTATGTAATCTCATTTTGAATAGAATTTATCCAGCAAAATACTCCAAACAAGGTGCTGATATCTTTCCTTCTGAAGGCTAGTTTTTGGAGAAGGTCTGTCAATTTAGCTTTCTCCTTCAGCTGGATTCTCAGTATGCGATTTTTGCTAGGCTACCTATCTAAATTCCTTTTCCCACTATCCTTCTCCTTTTTTTTTTTTTTTTTAATAATACATATAATTTCTTCTCTCTTGAATGGTTGTTATTCAAAACATATGTTATTGTAGTTCTGGAGAGAGATTATATAGTAGCTATTTTGGTAATCCCTTTATATTACTTTGATAGGAATTCACAACTGTTGTGTACTTGAAAAAAATCCCTAGTTGCCCTACTGTCTTCTTTTTTCTCCCTTAAACACTGGATTTAGAAGTGGTACTTCTGTATGCCCAAGCCTTCCCAAAATAGAGCCCCTTCCAGGAGAAATTCTCATGACTGGGGAACTTCCAGTTTACAGATTGTAAATCTCACCTATGGTCCAGGGGAGGGGGGGAGACAAAGGAAGTTTTCAGAGTTAGAAATGTATAAAAATAGAGATAAACTAAAGAGAGAAGACAGAACTACATTGAATACTATGATGAGGTCCCAAAAACTCCCTGCTAAATGAAGCAATTCTCAAAACATTACAGTTGATTTTAGGAACCAAGAATTTGTCAAGTGTTATGAAGCAGCAAGCAGCCAGCATTAGACAGAAAATATCCTTAGACAAAACTACTGATGCCAGCCAAAAATCTGTGCAGGAGTTATGCCTAATGTTATTTTTTTTTCCTAGTGATTTGTGTGTCGACTTGCAAGTTTCTTTTTATACACTGGAGGAAATGAAGCTTTTGAATTTGTACCCTGAATGCGCCTTTGCTGAAGTATATAAATGTTTTTCCAATTTGCAACTATACCAAAATCATTTGAGAAAATCTCTGTGCCATTGGCAATGCTACTGGATGAAAGGCTTTGTGTACCTTGTGGAGATATTTTACCTATGCAGGAGCTTTTCCAGAATGTGTCATGGTCTGCAATTGGATCCCTGGGAAATAACATCTACTAAGAGTTTTGTAGGCTAAACTACACATGTACCTGTTTGGCCATTTATTGAACATTATAAGGGCTGCAACTTGTTTTATAGAAGGTTTTGGTGCTGAAGCTAGTAGACAAAGGAAAAACACCTTATTAAAAAGACTTCCTGTGGCACACATTTAACCTGAATTTTAATGTTCTGCTACTTACATGAAGAAATGCAGGTAAAGGAAATAAAAAGATACAAGGTTTAAATTTCCATGCAGTGAAAAATTTCAGTTCCCACCTTCTGCTCATATCAAAATATTGCTGATCAATAAAGGTATGTCACTTTGGAAAAATCCCATCCTTTTACTACCATTTTTTCTCTTGCTGCTTTTACATTGAAAAACACAAGTTTGTAATGCATTAAAAAAAAAACCAACCCAAACCCCTGAACTTATTCATTTGGAAGAGATCCAAGCAGTACATTTTTCTTCATTCATGGAACTTTTGTCTTCATTTTTCTCTGAAACAAAATTTTGGCAAAACCCCGTGTAAGTTTTCAAAGCATCTTAGGACACGTCTGAATTTTCCTTTGAAAAATTATTCCATCAAAAGTATTTCCAGCCAGTTGTACTGGCAATACTCTTCATTTTTTTGAGTGCTTGGTCTCCATATTCATGTCCAGGAAAATAGGTACACTTTAAACAAAAAACTCGTTAGTGTTAGTACTAATAATATTGACTATAATGGTAGCATAAATTAATATATCAAAGGGGGTGTGCAGAATTTGCTATGGTAATGATGTAGTAATATAGGTGTGTTCTTTCTATTGTTAAGATGACTTAGACACAATAAAAGTCTCACATGACTCTCCTAAGAGCAACGCAGCCCACTTCAGGGTGTGAGCCTTATTCCATATTCTTGTGCTGTGTTCTCTACTATGGCTGTGTTTCCATGATAGAAAATGATTCTGGCTGTCGCTGATAACAACTGTGTGGAGTCATGGGCAAAGTGGAGAAAAATAGTTTTGAATCTGGTGATCTTAGGCGATATGCAAGACCTTGGATAGATGTAACATATCTCATTAAGGTGATTTAATGTCCTAGTTAAACAAACCAATATAATTTGTGGACTGTATGTTAGACTTACCCAAATTGGAGAGGTCCAAGGTTATTTTTTAAGCAACCTAAGTAGAATTGTGAAATTGAAAAAAATGAGAAGCACTTGTAATTAGAACTAAAAGCCTCTACATTTTGCATCTATTTAGAAAATACTTACAAGAAGATTGTATTGGCATTTTGAAATAAACAGGATTTGGTTTACTTACAAGCTTAAGTATGAAAAACAAAACATACTTTAGAATTATGTACTAAAACTCCAGGATGTGTTCATGCATACCAAAATATGCCTTTTAACGTTTTCAGCATGGAACATGTTAATCAGCTTTTGATACTGTTTTTCCTTCTTGACTATTCTTAAAATGGAGAAAGAAAGACCTAAGCTGCATATTCAAGTTGACAGTGATAAAACATTTATTTCCTTCCTTTCATGACACTATATAATAGACAGGTAAAAGATGGATTTTATATTTTATGGAGTTTAATTTCTTCTGAAATATGAAACAATATAAAATTATGTCTCAACTTTTTCATATAAGGCAACTCTGAAATATCATTCGTGGTTTCTGGATTTTTTTCTTAAGAAGTACATGAACCTTTTTGTATCAGTGTTAGTTGAACCTCTAGGAATTTTTCTACAAATAGCTGCTTGTAATAACCATTTTTATTGTAGACAAAATTGTGATTATTTAAAGTAGAAATATAAAGCACATTGGTGACTATGTAGTTAAATTATTTTAATCAGATAGTTTATTGAAAGATTATTATTTTTTAGATTTCAGATTTCATCAAGGGAGATTAAAAAAACAAGCATTTTCTTTAAAGCCTACAGGAATTTATATGCAGTTTTGGCAAGAAACAAAGTATTTTGATTTGCAAATCAGACTTTGTGAGAGTTGTGGGGATATTGTTCCTTGTCTCTGTTCTCTTTCAGGGACAGGCTTTCCAGATACACAGTGTTTATCACCCGGGTGCTGAAGCCAAAGACATACACTGTGTGCTGCTTTCCAGCACATTGCCTTTACATTTTCCTAGAGGAAAGGTTGAAGTGACTTTCTGGGGGTGAAAGCTGCCTGCAAAATGGACCAACAGAAGAGAATGAGAGCAGACAATGTCTGAATTATACATATATATATTTCCCTTTTTTTGCAACAAAAGAGTATTTCCAAATCAGTGTGTTTTGAATTTTGAAAGAAAATTTTTATTGTTTGAATTACTACTAAAGGGTATCTAATTTTCCTGGAAAATGCTAATTGGAGAAACACTTTTTAATGAGTTGTATTCAGGATTTAAGCCTTTTGTAACTAACTCCAGAAAAAGTCTCTAAATAATGTTCTGCTTTGTAGAATTTCAGCTATCCAGGTCAGGCTCTAGAGTTTACAGCTCAGTTTCTTAATGTCCTGAGGTTCCAACTGAACTGACTCAACATAAAATGAGTCTACCTTCCTTTTTCAGTCTGAGAACATAGTTTAATGTATGGAAGCAAATGCACAGGATAACGGAAAAGCCTTCAGCATACATGGCATCTCCACGCTGACTTTCTCCCCCAGATTTGTTATATCCACTTCAGGAAGCATCCAGAAGCTGAAATATCATGAGAAAAGATGTTATGTCCCGAAGAACATTGCAATCCTTTGGTGACTGATTCACCCTTAATGAAACGACAAATTTTCTGTGCCAGGTTCCTGACTTTATTTCTTGCTGTTGTTGTTCCTTGTAACCAATATATTTAGGAAACAACCATGTCCAGATTTAATTATCCCTTTCCATTTCTGGGGTGTGTTGAATGTATGGCAGGGTCATGGTAATGTACAGGAGATTTATTAATTTGTGTCTTCTTGGTCTTCTGAGTGGGGGAAGAAAGGAAAAAATGAATCTGTAGGATTTCCGGGAAAAATCAGGTTTAAAGAAGTCTGGTTAGAATCAATGACTCAAACAGCACTACATGTTGGAATAGAGCTGTGGCACAACCTACAGCTGACTGAGTCATCTCCAGAATGATGTTTGCATGATATACATGATGGTTTTTCTTTTTAATGTGAGCCCTCTTCATGACATTTTGAGAATTATAAATCAGATCTGACTAACAACCTTGAATAAGCTGCCAGTTGAGACAAATCCAAAAAACAGAGCCTCAAGATTTTAATCTCAACCAGTTTGTGCAACACTATGCAATGCAGATGAAAGAATTGATCATAAAGAAACCAGTGTGTAGTCAGGAAGGATTTTTACCCTTATTTGTCCAGCATCTTATTTTAGAACTGCATTTTAGTCAGTCATTAAATTGATCAATCTATTATGCTACTTTCTGTCTCAGTTGCCTGATATTAGCTGTTCTGTCTGCTTCACTTACAGCTTGTTTTTCTCTAGTCACTGTTTTAACTGATTGATTTAGCTGGATGTGTGTTGAAGGTTTTTAATGGTCACATCCCTCAATACCCAAAACAGAGACAAATAGAAAATAGTTTTATAATTCTGTTTTGGTGCATGTGTGCATCATGGAGAGATATCTTACTTTCTTAATAAACAGATTTCTAAAATGCTTAAAGTAAAATCTGAACGCTCTGCATGCCCTTCTGAAAAGTTCTTTTCTGTGCAGACAGAAGTCATGCTGTGTTGGATTTTCTTGTTTCTTTTTTTTGTACTAAGGTTGCCTTCATACAAAAATGTCATAGCTGGTTTTTTTTTTCTTCCTAAGAGTTTAAAAAACTCATCTCCTTCTTGAGTACCTCCATTTTAAGTGCCTAAATGCAGTCCACTTGTCCCAAATTTTTCAGCATAGCTAGGTTGTGGAAACTTTCAGTTAAAATTACGGATTCTTAAGACAAAAATCAGATGACAGAACTGATCTTACTTTCATGATTGTCTCAGGAATTTTGGCTCAGTTTGCATAGCACCATTTGATGCTTCCCAGATTTCAGATGGAATATTACGAACAATATTTTCTTAGTATCCCTAATCCCATGTGCCTTGTCTGTGAAGGATCTTGGATGCCTTTCTTGTCCAAAAGTTCCTAGGCAAAGCTGTGCTTTACCATGGCACTGGTGCTTGCACACCTCAAGAGCAGAATGGATGCTTCAGTAGCAAATATGCAAATCATGTCACTTTATATCTCCTCTTTTATCAACAGAAGATGAAGAAATGTGAAGGATCAGATTCTTCAATATTTTACTAGAAAGACTGATTCCAAGAAACTAGAGACAGAAGATAAATGAATGACATTGTTTGTTTATGAACAGTCCCAAAATCCAGTTCTTTCTGATCCTTCATAATTTGGCTCTACTGTAAAAAAAGGCAAATCAATACATCTTGAATTGTGAACTCAAATTAATAATTAAATTCTGTATAGGTTCTGTGTTCTCTTAGAGGGAAATTCAAAGGAAAAAAAATAATTATCAAAGCACATGAACCCTCAGAAAAAAATTAAGGGAGATTATGGTTATTTAAAAAAGCATAGCTATTGCAGAGTTGAACAGAGCATTTCCTCTCCTGTAGATTTTACCATCATGCACATGTTCTGAAGATGTAAAGCTGGATTGTCTTTTGCTTCTGTGTCATTTTTGGATACAGTTTGTGATTTCACTTCCTGCCATTCTTTTTTTTTTTGCATTGCAATAGTGAACATAATAATACTGACCAAACGAGAACTAACAACAAAGTTTCCAAGTCCAAATTTTTGTAAGTATACATTTATAATTGATATAGAAGAATTACACCTTGAGAAATCATCTCTTTACATAGAAAATTTTAAAATGGTTTCTAAGGATATGTCCTCTGAGAGAAAAATTATTGTGAAAAACCACTCATCCTGTGCAATCCTGGCCCCTCCTGGTGGTTCTTCTCACCCTTCCTATGTGAAATTGCCCTTGGAGTGAAAACAGAAAAATACTGTAGAGAAAATGATGTAGCTCTGAACCCTGGTGTAATTTACATTAGCACTTACAATAGGCAGAGTGAAACTGTTAAGAATGGACCTATTTGCTGTATTTTCTTTAGACATTCCTGCTGCAGAAACATTTTTTAAATGAGAATTTTATTCCCACTGATGCTTATTTTCAATTATTTTAAACCAATACATTAAAAAGCTTTGTAATTGAGAAAACACTAAGTTGACTGAATTTTCACATTTGATTACTGGCCACTGCTGAGAAGCCAAGTTTCCTCCATTTGCCGTAAGTAGATGAAAACACAGCACCTGGGACTTTGGCTCTTTGACCCAACAAATAACTTGTATTCATTCTGAGATAAAATGTTCCCTTTAGTCCTCATCTAATTACTAAATAGATTCAGTAGCCTAAAATCTTCAATCAAAACCTAACCCTAAGCCTTCATATAATTTTTCCTTCAGTTAATATCC
Source organism: Vireo altiloquus (assembly GCA_013396875.1). Classification (NCBI taxonomy): domain Eukaryota; kingdom Metazoa; phylum Chordata; class Aves; order Passeriformes; family Vireonidae; genus Vireo; species Vireo altiloquus. The sequence goes on along the minus strand of VZRF01013004.1, from coordinate 381,349 downwards.
TGCCCAAACAGGAGCTATTTGTTAGCAAGATCTCTCTGGTTTAATTTGTTATATTAACGTGAATAAAAGTAGGGTATAGATCCCGTCCTATGTAAATTGAATATCTACCTTCCTCCTAGTGCTCTTGTGGTTGCCTGCTAATACTTGTAAGCAACATATCAGTACTTTGCTTAGCACTGCATTCGCAGCTGTATCAGCTGTATGTGGTGTCTTGGCATGGGTGAACTAAATTACAGTCCTTCAGCATTTCTTTGCATTTAATTAGAGATTTTTTGGGAACTTCTGTTGATTTAAAATGTGAATTTAGGACATCGATATATGATGACCAGCTTAAGGGTGTTCATGATGCTCCCAATTTCTCTCATACTTTATAGGCAGACTGAGCTATCTCCAGTTTGTAAATTTACTTGCCCATTCTCGGTGTGTAGCTGTAATATAAGTTTTGTGGGCAGTTAATACATGAGATATGTTGGAATTTAGTACAAGGGTTTCGGATCATTCCCATGGTACTGTGGTATATGTGTCACCACTGTAGCAAAAAATTCACCACTATTTCTTGCAATTAGCAGTAACTATTATGCATAATATAGCTTAGCTGCTGTCCTGTTTTCCTTTCTTTTCCATATTACTGGAAGATATTTTTTATGTGAGACTAGCAAACAAGTACAGTTTGTTCTTTATTCTCCCTGTTTGTTCCTTGTAAAGGACCAAGAATCTTGTATTTAAGTAAGGATCATAAAAATAAGGAGAAGTCCAACCAGAAGATTGTATTTTAATCCAAAAATCCATAAAGAAATTAAATCTCTCAGGAGAAAGAAGCCTTTATTTTTAAAGTTAAAATTCTAATAGAAAATTTAGAGTCAGAAATAGTAGATTTTTATATTAAAGCTAAGCTGAGAAATGATTGAAAGTAAGGGTGCTTAAAGCTTCTTAGACCTCTGTCTGCCGTCTACCTTCACCCTAACAAGTTTATGAAACATGAGTTCCTAAGATTTCTTAACTCTTATGTCTAAGCAAAAATACTGGGAAAAGAGTGTCTGGAACCCCAGCTGCCAAAATCCAGTGCTCTTTATGTTCAGGCATCAGTCTGGAGTTAAGTTTTAGTGATCCTGTTGGGTGAACTACATATGGGAAGATGTGTATGTTACTGTTGCTTGATAATCAATAGCCTTTGACACCACTGGTCTCCTGGATGCAGCTGATTCACTCACAGGACCTGGCTGGGCTGGATGTGCAGCTCGGAGCTGGCTCTGCCTGTTACTCTTGGACAAATGACAAAGACCCTCCCTTGTGGGCTGTGTAGTTTTCAAACCTCTATGTTTTGCAACATCTTTGTGGGATCCATCATCGGGAGCACACATGCACAGCTATCTGTCTGCTTTTGCAGAGGCAGTCAGTATTATTATTGCCCAGATGTCCCAGTGCCTGTGAAAAATAATTGCTCGGATGAAAAGAATCAGAATCCAGCTTTTTTTCGATAAGACCATGTGAGGTTGGCAGGGAAAGGCAATACTTCAAGACCTCAACTTTTTTTGAGAGCTCTTCCCCATGGATTGTCAGTGTGATGCACAGACCCAAGTTTCAGCAGGGAGTGCCATCAGTCATGAGTACATAGGTGGCAATGTTGAGGAAGGTCTTCTTTTTGGGTTAGCAAGAAGGGTGTGCTCATTTGCCTTCAGTAGATTACTAATTTCAGATGTCTGCTTGTAAACTGTCTCCATCTTACAGGAATTCAGTTCATTTTGTCTTGTGCCATGTATGAACAGCACATGGAAAATCGATTCATATGTTGTGATTTATCTTATAGAAAAAGGAGGCCCAGGTAAAAATGTCACAGAAGTGTTACACACACATTTTTGGCTTTTCATTTGGGACTTCATTCTTCCAAAACAACCTGGCATTTGCAGCATTTGAAAGATAGTCCTGTGCCCACTGTGGTGAGGATTCTGTGGATGATTGATCTTAAGAGTACGTATCTTGGAGATGGACTTGGATTCTTTTCTACAGAAAATTTTCATTGCCAAGGATGGAGGAAATCTGTTTCATCCCCGTCTCACAGACTTTAAGACTAAAGTAAGATACTTGGGGTAGATTTTCCATTCTAGAAGTATCAGAAAAAAAAATTTACAATTGTCACAAGCAAGAAATGGCATAAACAGCATCAAGCATTTCTTGAAGAAAGGAGTGCTTTTGTTCAGACCAAAATATTAATTTGAAACTTGATTCTGTGATGGTAATAATATGCTATAAAATCCAAGATGTGAATCATTAAAAACCACAATTAACAATGATGCAGACCTCAAAAAGGAGAGATTCAACAATAGTAATTTTGAATAATAGTTTTAAAATGACAAAAATCAATGAATACTAATATATGTAGTAAAAAATCCTCAACTGAATTAGCTGACAAAAAGCGAACAAACGGCATCATGCCATGGCTGCAGAAAAGCTTTTGTATTAAGTAAACCAGCAAGAATACAAATGAGAAAATGCTGGCACATGTTTTGTGTAAAGAATAAGATGAAGTATCCCAAACTGTGTCAATTATTAAAACTAAAGGCTCAAACTTTGACATACGATCTAGAAATCATAAATAGCAGTTTCAAAGAGCAGTGTCAGACACTCTAATCTTCCAGGTTTCTTTAAACAGGAGATAAAGTTTGTAAACGGAAGCACTGCATTGAAACTTTCAACAGATCAAAGTGTAACCTTAGACTTAATAAGAAATAAGAAATGCTGTTAAAATCTAACAGTGGGGAAAGATGCATGCTTAGATGAAGTGCCAGTAAACAGTGAGAAATCATAGATACTCAACTGAACTGTTACTGGCAGTGTTTAACTGAACATTTGAATCAAAAAGGCTGTTATTACACAACTTGGCAATCCCAACGAACTGGTTTTCCTACCTATCTGCATATTGGTCTTAAATGCTGGACAAAATTTGTTTATGAGTCCATAAATACACTCCTGCATGCAAAGAGCACATACAGGCACTCAAATATTGGAGACATTTCCTCAGCTTATTGCAAATGACTTCCACATAGGTCAGCCTGGTTTATTTCCGTTGTGCTTCACTGGGGCTGATTCTGGCATTTTGTGTTTGCACACCAAACAAGAGCTTGGATAATATAGATTTGTCCACTTGACTGACTGGGTGACTCTTTGGACTCATTAAAATGAAAATACTTTGTAGCTGTTCTTAAAAATAATACATGAAAATGAAACAAAAAACCCCATCCAAACCCTCACACTCCTTACTGAAGAAAGACCTTCATAAAAATTGGATTAAAAATATTCTGTAATATCCTGACCAGGTCTGTACATACTAGCAATTTAAACTCGCCCTTTTTAAAATGACACCAGGGAGCTAGACGAGGCTGTCCATTATCCTCTTTTCTTTTTGCAATTGTAATGGAACATTTAGACTGATTTTTCAGCCACCAGAAATTGCTTCAAGGAACGAAAATTGGAAACTCCATAAATTTCGGTTCATTGTATGCAGATGACATATTGATTTGCTCCTGTAATCCTGGTTAAAATCTGCCCATAATCCTGCAAACAGTGGATTGGTTTTACAGTACCACCGCCTTCTTTGCAGCTACAGTGATAAAACCTGTTTCCTTAAAATGAATGTGCAGCTGCAGAACCTACCTGGCCCAAGCCTGACCAGGTGAGACAGGATAATGCAAGATACCTAGACATAATTCTGTGTGAAGCTACCATCAACATATAACTAATAATCTCTCTTCCCTGAGTAGAGTGGGAATGCCTCTATGTATGTCCTTCATTTTCTTCAAACTTCCTCTGGAACTATAAAACCAATGAACCTGATAAATTTCAGATTTGTTTCTCTGTTTCAGGAACTTTCTCTCTTACTACTGTACTTGTAGTTTGTGCAAAAGATGTATTTGAAGCCTGTTTCTTAAGCGTGGTAATCACTGTTAGAAAAAGGTGAGTCAACTTCAAAACATTTTGAGGTATTTCATATTAAAATTTTGGTTCATTATTCTTTGGATGGCTGTGGCTGCAGAACTGAGATATTATTTCTATAGTAAGTGTTACACATAGGAAGAAGTTATGACTGAATACAGATGCTGAAATTACTGGTAGTTACCCAAGAACAAAAACCCTGGTTGTGGAGACGACTGAAAAAATGTAAAATTTTTTTTTTATTTACTCCTTGAGAAACTCTCAGAGTGAATTTTAAGATCTCTGTCTAATTATTTAAAAGAGTTTGAAAGATCAGAGCAGATAGTCAAAATTTGGTGATTCTTCCCAAAGTCCAAATATCACAAATGTCAAGGTCTTCAGCAATTAGACCAGTCTGGTCCATTGTTTTACTGTCAAACAACATTAAATGTGAAATTTTCAGCCACACATCATACAAGCAGAGTACATAATGTTACATTAAAAAGGGATTGCTGCACAGATATATTGCCAAATTATTTCTTTTCTACTACTTAACTCTTAAATTAGATTATTTTAGCAAAACCTGAGTTAAAAATGGAGCTTTAATTTTTAGAATAGGTTTGCTCTGTTTGGAATAAGACTCAATAGTGACTCATTCCAAATATATATTGATTTTCTTTAATATATTACACAGGTTATAATTAACTCTTCAAAGAATTGCTTCGTTTCAGACAAATTTATCATTTAGCTGTCATAAAATATACATACCATAAAACACTAGTGTGTGTCGGAGTGTCCTAAATTAGCTATTTGAAAGGAGAGTGACAAAATGGAAAATTGACAGAAATGGCTTCTGCTCCCAAGTTTTTAATTTAATATCAGCTGGACTACCTACCTGCTTTTTACTAATTGCACTCACACATGAAAATATGACTACCTTCTTCTGAATATATCACACAGAAAGTGAGCAAGCAAAGTTTTCTATCAGAGAAACTAAAATAATCAGCACATTAAAAAAACCTAGAAAGCTATAATGTTTGTTTTCAGCTTTCACAATTTCCATAATATAGGTGATTACTTCCAGACACAAGGCACTCTATTTCAGTCCTCTGTGTTTTATTCTATTTCTCAGGTAGCGTAAATCTAGTGAAGACCAGATTTTATAATGTAGGTAATAAGGATGCAGAATTAACCAAAGTTAAAGTCAGGTAGTGCATAAGCAACAGGATACTGAGGACAGATAAGGCCAAAATGATGCTGGTTTTTTTCAGTAAAGCATTAATGTACATCCCCAACAGACAGGCAGGGAAACTATCCACTTTACATACAACATTTTCTTAAAAGTAATAAAAAGTAAAATCCATAAAATGTATGATCAAAGACAAATGTCTTGGAGTAGTACTAGTATGAACCTTAATGTATCAATAATAACGAACAGTATAATCCTGAAAACTGTGGAAAAGGGGATGAGCTCCTTTGGCAGTTGAAGGGAGACACATACATTTTAATTGTATCTGTTATAAAGAAAATCTGAGCCACATCTAAATTTCCTGCATTTGTGCTTTTCATATGCTTGAGGATGACTGGAACCTAATTCTTGTGGACAGTCAAGATACATGCACTGAAACAAGGCCATTTTTTCTTAGATTCATCAGTCTTCTAGGGATGTGAATGTAGCAGCAGCTGAACTATAAGGTGATCTTCATGAAACAGGTTGATTTTATTTCCTCAGTACTCCATGATCAAATGGAAATACAGTTTGAGCCATCTCTCAGTGGTAAAGGAGGAAAAATGGAAATATGCATTCTGGTATTTTTACCTTGTCTGTGTATCTTCTGCATTGCAGCTTCAAAGCATTTACTTTATCCCTTCCATTAACAGATGTATTCTTACATGTGTCCAAATGCAAAGAGAAAAAGACCCAATTTTCTAGCTAAGTAGCCTGTGGGCCAGATTTTATTTCTTAGTAGACTTCAGTGCAAACTTCAGATTAAAAATACAGGTTGACTTATTATGATGAACTTCTCTTCTCAGTAGGAGAAACCATAAACATGAATTCTAGAGAATTTATCATTTTGTATAGCTGAATTTTATTGGCAATTTCTATTTTGAACAGGTTGGAAGCACTGGGTTTTTGTTCTTTCCCCCTTGCAAGGGCCATGATTTTAGCAACTATCACAGTAGTTGATTTGAGATGCCACATATACATAGTTTATCTGGTAAGTTTTGAGCCCAAGTGTACTGAGAGTGCTATCAGATGTAAATTAACTTTTTTTTACCACTAAGGAGGTTTTGATGTCCAAGCACAACCCCACAGACCTGTTTGATGCAAAATTGCTATTGATAACAATAACAGTTGTATAAGATTTCACCAAGTGTGACATCCAGTCTGTGTCCAAGTAGATGATGCAATAGTTAAACAGCCATTTGTGATTTATTATGTGTACAAAACTTAGGGAGAACTCTCAGCAAAGTGTTCATTGGTAAGTCATGCTACCTCAATCTGTTTTGTTCATTATGTCTGTTCCTGCCTCGATGGGTTAAATTAACTTGCTATATAATCACGACCACACTGTTGTTTGGAATTAAGTTCCATGAGCTCTTTTCAACTGTTGAAATAATTTCATAGGCTCCATTATCAGAATTTTCCTCTGCAAGGATAGTGTTTTATGTGTCTCCTGAGTGTCCTATAAACTCTCAGTATTAATAATGTGTTAGTGGTGATATTGATGCGTGATAGCATGGGTACTGCATACGCTGTTACAATGCTTTAAGACTGTAAACCATTTTTAGAGGCGTTCTTTGCAAGGCTAAGTCCTGATAGCATAATATACCACTGCTAATTATATTGATCTAATTAATCTAATTAAATTGCAGCTAGATATGTCGTACATGTCATTTGTCTGTATTAACATTATGTAAACCTATTCTGCTTGTCTGTGCATTTTATATACAATGCCTCTTCAGCATTTAACCACAAAAGTGATTGTATACCTCCTGCATCTCTCACTGGTGAGAAAGAGTGGCCATCAGGTGGTTTAAGAGATACAGAAAGCCTGACTGTTTTTTGAATCTGGTTTTGTTTGAAGAGACAAAGGATTTTCTCTTCCTGGAGATTAGAAAATCTCTCCTCTACTTCCTCATTTGCTTCTATCATCTTAATTTTTTAGAATTTGGATGCATCAATTTCAACATATAACTAACAGAACAAAGAGTGAAGAGTCACTTTAGTTGGAGCAAGTGAAACATAACCGCATTGCTTCAGTATTTCTTACTTATGTGGAAGAGAATGAGTACAGGGAAAATTCACTCCAAAAGGAGCAGGTAGCTCCTTCCTGCTGCACCCCACAGCTGTTAGTTCTCCCTTCCACCAGCCACTCCAGAGGAGATGCCTTACCAGAGGCCAGCAGTTGATTAAACAGCAAATCTTTGACTTTGTTGGCCATGGCCTCTTCTTATGTAGCAAAGGCTCTTTTCATAGTTGTACATATGTACAATGTACCATAGTGGTTCCAGCAATGAAGGGAAATGTAAGCAGATGGTATCTCTACCCTCCTCCTAACACAGGACACACACTTGAATGTCATCCAAACTCACCCTTCTCCCAGGTTTTCTTTTATCATCAATTAAATCAAAGCAAATATTCCTTCAGCATGAGCTACTTTTAGAGACTTTGCATAGTTTCTGCTTCTTGTTTTTAATTCAGAGACACTCCATCATTTTCTATTATTCCTGTCTGGCATAAGGAAGACTCACTTGGTTCAGTTGCTATTCTGAGTTCGCTGTGTCACTCTGCAGAGTCATGGCAGACTACACCTCGTTAAGGGAAGAATGTGACTCTTCTTCCACATCAGCCTCCCACAGCAATTAATGCTGTCCCTGCTTAGTTAGTCAAATTAGTTGAATGCTAAAAATATGCAACTCTGGGCAGGTTGGGAGCATAAAGTGTAGTTGAACATTGTGTTCAACTGTCTTGATATTAGATTTTTTTTTTAAAAAACATTAGGATAAGTAAGATAGAAATGACTTATTTACCTTTAATTATTTTTTAAATCATCTGCAGTGAACATTATAGGCCAGGTTTAGCTGATCCTCCTTTTTGCAGGTGACAACTGTCTTGTTGCTGATGAAACTGCCCTCAAATTTCTAATGTCAGGAAAATGAAGTAACAGAGCAAAAGAGAAGAAGAAAGATGCTTTTAAAATCTCATTTTCCCTTTTGCATTGTAAGAAGAGGTGGCTTCTTCAGCTTACTCTTGCTAATGGCATTAGCTAAAGTAGAACATTTTAAACCAATTTTCAATTCTGACTAATATCGCTAGCTAGGCTACAGTTATAGTTTTTCAGGTGAAGCAGTTTTCACCTTCCAAATAAATTAATTTAGAAATCCACATGGGCTTTCAATAGTAGTCTAGCAAAATTCTAGAAAGATGCCTGGTTTACTGTGCTTCGACAATAAAAATGTATTATGAGTCCTCCTTTTCCTTTTGTGTTATCGCCCTTTCACTAGCTGGCATAAGACAGGACTCCACAAGGAAGAAAATTTAAAATTGGAAGTCGTCCCCAGGTTGCTTTTCCCCTACCTTTGCTCAAAGGTCTTTTAGACCATCTAGAAGCCATATGAAGAGCAAAGGTGGCAGCCATAATCCTAGTTTTGTCTGTGTGCGGTGTGTATGTATTGAATATGTGATGAGGGACTGGAGTTTGCAATTTAAGGCTTTTCCTCAGGCTGACACGTGGCAGGGAGACCAAAAACAGGGTGAAAGAGGAAGACATGAAAGACAAAGAGCTCTGCAGATGACAAGCCTAAGTCAATAGAAATACCCTCAATGGTGTCAGTAGACTGGGAGTGAGGTCCTCTTAGAGAGAGGCCTAGCATTAATTTTTCTGAGACAGTGAAATCCTGGGGGTCTGCAAAAGAGAAAAACAACAGGCCTGAAGGGACTTTGGAGCAGAGCCAAGAGAAGCTGCTGTCATCTCTATCCTGCTGTCCTTTCTTGAACTTGGCACAATCAGCTGATCTGCATGAATGTGATGTTTTTATGGCACTGGTTATAATTGGTAGTGATAGCAGCATGACTGAACAAGACAGCACATTGTATGAAAACAGGTTGAAGGGAGGATGAGATTCAGTTATAAAATCTTAAACCTCATTTCATCAGAGCATTTTCTTGGCTAATCAGAATATTTTCTGTGAATCTTGGAAATTGCTCTGATCACAAACCAGAGAGTATGAGAGGGTCTCATTCATAAGTGCTTTATCTTCTCAGGAACAAGTCGATAAGCCTTTATTGTTTAATTTTTCTTTCTTGGGAACTGGGCAGCTGACATTTTTTCAAAGTCCCTTAATTTGTAGGGGACTTTGTGGGAGTCACAAAACCCCATTAACCGTATTTTTCATCTGGCTTTAGGAGGAATATATTTTAAAATGGTAAAAGAAAGACTTTGAACAGCTTCTGATAACTCACAGTTTAAGCATGGCTATAAAAAGAAAATGAAAAGGCAATTAAAAATGGAATATTTCTTTCTTCAGTCTCCCCCCCCAGCTGTAATTTGTCACTATTTCTTGTAGGCAGGCAGAAAGATGAAGCTACGGAAGACCATTTAGCACTGCAAAGCTGGCTGCTATAAAGCACCATAACTTGGCATTAGAGTGGGGGACTAATTTTTTAAAATCTGTATCATCCTCCTGAAAAAGTTCTGAACAGTTAGGGGTGTTTTTTTCTGCAAATTGAGAAAGAAATGGAAAGAAATTCGTTAATGTCTCAGCAGCACTGGCTGATGTCACTAAGGGTAATAAGAAGCCATGTTTCTTCAGATTCCCTTCTTGACTATCAGTACCCAGAAATCCCCTCATGACATGTGAAAAACCCACACAGACATATATCCCAGGAAATCAACAAAACAGGGCTTGAAACACTTGCATTGTCTACACTTGTGTGCAAACTGATATTTATGCTTCTACAAACTCACTAGTGAGTAGATATCACGAATTTCTCTGGTCACCGGTCTGCAGAAGATGGGGTTGCTCGTGTGGGTTTCTCTGCTGACTCCAGAGCCTCCACAGACAGAATCACCTCTCCCAATAGATTATTCTTTGTGCTGACCATACCTCTCCTTGCAGAAATTGCAGTTCTACTGGGGTGGAGTTGCTGAGGGGCCATGCACCGCCCAGCTAAAGGAGGACCTACATTTCTACTCCTTGCCTGGGCAGAATGGCAGCAGGGGCTGGTTTCCACACCAGGACAGGATAACCAGAAGGCTGCGGAGTTCCTTGCCTGGATTTTACAGCAGTATTGTGAGGTTTGTGTGGATATTTTGGTGAAATGAATATTTGTATGATGCTAAGGAAAAGTAAAATAGTATCATTATTTTAAAGGCTGCTGAAAGCCATTGACACACTCTTGTTTGTCTACATGTAAAGTTTTACTTATTTATACCTTGTGTTTATGAAACAATCACACTATATCATCCAAGCTCAAGTTTTGAGAAAAGTTCACAAGTGCATATTTCACATGAGCCATATGTTGAGCTGAAGGAACATAATTTACAAACCTTTTAAGCGATTGTGTTACCAACAATTCACATTTCTGTTCTCAAGATAAATTCCCAGCCCATTCCATCTGATCAGCATCTTATTCTTCAAGCAGGTGTCATGGTTTCTGAATTTTGTCCAGATGGCAGCTGATGTGGAATCAGAGACTGAGTGAATAAAATCAAACGCTGTGAGAAGAGCCACTGAGCCTTTGCTCCTCATGTTACTGCTGGTGACAACAGATTTAACGCAACCATTGTTCGTGATCTGTGAGTTTATTAGAGCTAAATGTTTAGGATTATCTTATCAAATAATAACAATCTGAGAAAGTGATTAAAAATACCTCCTTAAATATATTGCACAATTCATCAGCGTTTACAGTTCATATCTTTTGGTGGTATGCATATATCTATATATTTGTTCATGTCCAGAGCCAGTTCAGTTACTTTTCTCCCTCAACCTCCATTTATACCACCTGGGTGTTTGCCTCCAGAAAAATCCATATCTTTGAGTTGCCTCTCAAGCAGGCTCTAATGACACCAATGGGCAGAGCCGTTCACAGTTTGTAAAATAACCTCCTGCCATGTCAGATTAGGTTACATGCCATCAAATTATTTAAATCTTCACAGTTACATTTGTTCTACAGATGTGTGCACTCTCTCTCTTGAGATTAGCATTTCTGCACTTTTACAAATAATTTCAGGGGTTTTAATTTTTTTTTTTAGTAGCAAAAATCTCAGAGTTCTTTTTAAGACTACAAAAAAGAGAGGTGATGCTCTGCGTACATTTTGTGGTTTTTCTGTCCAATGACTCTAATGTCAAAATTGCTACAACCTTCTAAGAGAAATGCTAAATCATAATGTGGTAAGAAAGGCACCCTCGACAGGTCTGCAAATGACAGCTCTATAATTTCAGCATTATTTGAATACAATGTAGAAGTGCCTTATATGTTTAAGCAGCTTCATTTTGCATCTGCCTTTTAGAATAGTTGATTCATACTTGTCTGCACAGGCTTTCAATAGTTCTTTTCTTTCATAGTCTCTTTGTCTACCCTTTTCTCTTTTTTCTCCTTACTTTTCTTTTTTATTCCCTTGAATTTTTTTTGTCTAATATTTATTTAATCAGTGATAGGATAAGTGGGTCAGGCTGAGCATGGGTTAGACTGACCTGCAGTGTAACAAGTGGAATTTACCTCTGTGCTCATTACAGCCGTAGACTAGAATTATTTGAATTACATGTGGATCTTTTGCTGCCTACTTTCATACATATGTTAACATGCATTACTTTATTTGTGGTTCAAAAAGCCATTATTATTTCTGAGAACTGAGGGTTTTTTGATCTGTTTTAATATTTCTAAATTATTTTTCCCATTGTGTCTGGAGTCTGCATGGATTGGTTGGAGCCCTTAAAAAACTTCCAGTGATTCCTGATGAGAATTTTGTATCAGGAGTTGGGGCTTCAAATCCTAGTAAACCAACAAAAAATTGTATATTCCTACTTTTTGAGGGTTTTTTTGCTGCGGTGTTTCTGCACCACTGTGCTGACAGCTGAGACACTACTCTGTGTCTTCTGTGCCTGATGTCAGATGCCAGCAGGGAAAAATGAAAGGCAGTGGTATGGACTGGGAAAAAAAAAATTATTTTGTGGTTTGACCACCCCAGCTAAAGTTGTGTATCATATGTCAAAAATCTAGGAGACCTCACAGATCTCAGTGGAGGCAGCTTCGCTTCTTACAGGACACCCAAGGAACCTGTGCTGCTCTGACACCAAGCCATGGCTGTAGCCTCTGCACCACCAGCAGTGCTCAGAAGAATCAGACCTTTCGATTAATAAAAATATTTACAATTAAATAAAATAAAGTACCTAATTGCTGGGCTAACATGGTACTGACTTCTCCTATCACATGATTGCACACCGGTGGCCCTCTTACCTGTGGTGTGTCCTGTTACTGCTCTGTGATGGGGAAACCATGAGCTGTCGTGTGCTCACCGTGCCAGTGGAGCTGTGCCTTTGGAGTAACTCCTCAGAAGGAAAGAATGCCAGTCAGCAGCATGATGACACCACTGGGGGGGAAGTCTTTTTTCTCCATTTAAAAAGACACAGTGACAGTCCTTTGAATGAAAAGATTTTAGAGGATACAAAAAGTTCTCAAATCAATGTTCTTCAAAATTTAGCTTTCATTTCAAAATAGCTTTTTTTTTTTTATTTTTCTCTGTAAGTGTCCAGTTTGTATGATTTCTCTCTTTTGAGCTGTTCTGCCTATATTGGTGCATGGTTTTCATGTTCTTAGAAGGAATAAATAAAATTCTTGAAATGTTGGTTCCATCTTTGCACCACCTTTCCTCTCTCTGTAGTGTTTGCTGTTTTGGAGGGCACCATAGCACTGGGAAAGCTCCCTGGGGAGTGTGCTCATGCACGTGTGAACTTTTCACAAAGTGTGAAATTTGTATGTGAAATTGAATAAGTCAGTGTGCAGCCTAGATATCACAGAATGGGTGGTGTCAAGGCTTTGAGGTCAGCTTGGGTGATGATTTCTGTCCTTGTTTAAAACAAAGAGCTCTTCAGATAGCCCCATAGCATGTACGGCTTATAGATGGATAGATAGAAAGGAATAGGTAATAACCATAAAACAGTATTATGAAAATATAAACCATAATTAGTGATAATGGCTTACTCAATTAAATACATTAAAGTATGGATGCATAGTTTTGATGCATGGATGCTTTTGTCCAAGAGCATATGTGTGTTTATACACTGATCTAACAGTGATGTATAACTGACATTAAATATGCATCAAAGGATGAATACTCTGCCCTAATGTTAAATAGGTCTCTTTAGTGCTGTCTAGTTGTACAAATATATGAAAGAAGATAGTCCCTGCCCCCAAATTTCCTACTTAAAATGAAAAGCACAAATAGCTGTATATGTGTTTCAGGTAGCTCAAGGTTTTAAATGGAGAGGGCTGGGTTAAGTCATACCCATGGATGCTCTGCTTTTCCTGCTGCAGGACCTGATTGCCAGTGGGATATCTCTGCTCCTTATTAATCTAGGAAACCAAGTCTTGAAATGAAAATTCAGGTTCCCTGTTCTGATTTCAGTGTCAGCATCTTGGGGGGCTGTATGGAAGTAGTGCTCCTCTTCCTCTTTCTGTGTTTTCAGAATTTCTGTTGCTCTCCTTTCTAGTGATGAAAGAAAGCTCATTTCCTCTAGGATTTGGGTGTGTTATTAAATAATCTGAGTCCTCTTAGTAGTTAGATGACCAATAGAGGATTAGATTATGGTTAATACCAGTGAGGGGGAAGTACTGAAACCCCTCTAAGTTACAAGTTTTCCCTAATAAAAGCCAATGCCATCAGGTTCCCAACTGATGTTGGGCACCTGTTGTAACATATCAGTGTGGAGGCCTGGCCTTGATGGCCCTGTGCTGACGATCTTCCTATCACACACTGAATAGAGAATCTCATCAATATGAAAAAAAACTTGAGTTTATTTGCTTTCTCTCCTGGGCTGTGATATTCCTATTGCTTTGGGAAAAAAATCATACCTGACAAAAAGAATTTGCCTTCTTTAATTTAGAAGTCTGTTTAGTTCAGGAGCAAAACAACTAACTCTTGGATCCACTAGAACTTCTGGGGTTTTAAATTTTTTTTATTCTGAGGTAAACCTTACCCCTGCAGCTGAAGTACTGATCCCTTTATTCCCCAAATTTGGGCTTTCTGAATTCAGACTGAGGAGATTCATGTTCCAGGCCATTGCTCTTTTTTAAAAATGGACTGGCCACAGCGTTTTCCTTTCATAATGTTCTTCCCTCTGTATCCTCCCCCCACCACGAGCATCTCCTGCCTTAAACATTCCAGTTGATATTTTCTCTGCCTGGTCTCAGGGCTACTGTGATATTAAAAAAGAAAAGTCTAAGTAAAACGAATTGTTCTTTATTAAGGTAGACTATATGGGAAGAGAAAAAAAATTACACCTTTTCCATGGAATTTTAGCATAAGCACACAGTAAGTCAAAATGGCAGGGTCCATAAATGTCAGAGAGAATTTTATTGGCAGAAAGAGTTAAACATAAAGGTATTCAGGTACTATTGTCCTGCAGTGTATGAGCCCAGGGTAATTTTAAACCCGTGTAGTTGACCATACCTGTAGGATCATGAACTGTCTCTCCATGACTTAATTCAAACTTTGAATAGATGGGGTGCATTCCATGTAAAGAGAGCTTTTAGATGTCTTCCTTCTTGAATACTTGATATTTAAATCTGATGCTTCTGAAATCAAAAGAAAGATTTCCATCAAGCTAAATGGGTTCAAAAGTGGGTCTTAACATGAGATTACTTTTTTCATTAAGGACATTACGTTGCATCATTCAACTCAATGTTTTTTTTCCATTGACTTCATTAGATGCAAAATTAGCCCCTTAAAGCATATGCCTCGATAAGGCTTTTTGTCTTATGTGACTGCAGTAAAAAAGGGGAAAAAACACAGATTCATAACATCCTTATGCTTGCTGTTCCTTATTTCTGTGACATGTTTCCTCTGATATTTCTGCATTTTGAATCATAAGGGCTCTATTCTCACTGGGCTCTTGTCCCATGTTAATCTGATATTCATATAATTTTGCTAGAAAAGAGCCTGTGAATGATCTCTCCCTTCTAATTTATTCAAGACTAAAATTCTGCTACTGGCAAACTTGCCTCCATGGTTCCCCTGTCTGTACAGTATAACCAGATGTTTTGTAGTTTGGGTCCCTCTGCACATCATTGAACAGACACTACAAGTACCTCTTTCCTGTAGATTTCTCCAAGAAGCCTCACAATGGAATACATGAGGAATGTGTGAAAACAGGTCATAAACTAAGTTAAAATGAAATTTAAAAATACAGGAAGTACTTCCTAAAAAGCAGAAGAAAAATTACAGATTTTTGTAGAGCAGATTGGACTGTCATCTGGGCACTATGTGCATAATGGTGTGGTTGAAAAGCCCTGTAAATAGTGGTATATTCATTTAAACCAACTTCTAAATGAAGACCTAAAATTATGTGAATAATGTGGAATTGGCTTTGAATCAGTAGTGCTTCTATAGCACCTATTAGCAACATACTTGTGTGCCTCTCAGAATTGAAGGCGTATTCCCAGCATCACTGTCAGGGAGGGAAATGATTTCTAAAAAAGAAAATTAAGGTATAAAATCTATGAAGATTTAAACTTCAAAACTTTCATTGGATTTCAGTGCTTTGGTAGTCCATGCTTAAGTATTTTAAGCCTTCTGATATTTTGGGTTTGTTGTTCTGTCTAGTGTCTCAGATGCATTTGTAGTAGAGGCATAGTCCATTTCGGTCCTGCCCTGGCTGAGTCAGCCTTTCCTCCATGGAGTTTTTCAAAGCTTATTTCCATTCAAAGTGAAGTAAAAGATGATTTGTAGGTAGGATCATTGGCATTTTTGACTGAGGAACTTCAGGGATTAAAGTGGATCCTCTGATTTCTCCTGGATAAATGAGAGCCATGAGGTGAGAGACAATGTGCTTGAAGTTAATCAAGGGTAATAGGAGATTATGATTCTTTCACCNAAAAAAAAAAAAGATAAAAATAAGAAAAAAAACCTAGGCCTTTGGTACTTGCGAATACAGCCTGAATTTTCCTCAAAGTTTGAGACAGTTTCAGTGGGAGGCTCTGAATTGGATCCATCTCTTCTTAAAATGAAGAACAGGAACTGACCATCAATTTCTATACATCCTCTGAGCATAGAATTAATGATTCGATTAAAATGAGACATCCCCAAGAAATTCTATAGTAATTGAACTACTTCATAAATTAAGACAAGCAAGCACAGTTGTATAAACACTGGAATCACTGACCCAGTTATTTGGAATAAAGTTTTGTCCATTATAGCCTTCAATCCCAAATGGGCAAAGTCAGAAATTTCTGAATATGCCAGAAAATAGTTTTTGAAGCACTGGATGAATATTTTAAGATGATGGTGTGACATAGAGAGGTACTCTGTTCTCTGGTGCTCTAACCTGGTTTGAACGGTCTGCATCAATCCTTACATTTAATGACAGAAAACTCAGCTTAACCTTGCTGTAAAGTAAGTATTTATACACATCAATGAGAGAAATAAAACACCTTATTGATTTTACATCTGCTTTCACCGTGGTAATTAAAATGTACTTTTGCAGCTTGCAGAATAGTAGTCTGTTTGTATTAGATCAAAGAAAAGCTCTTCCACAGACCTTATTTTGTATTCCTGTTGTCCCTCAAAAATTCTTAAATAAATGCAGAAGGATGAGCTCAGTCTTCAAAACCTACCATGTTTTAGCAAAAAGACACCTTTCGGACAAAGAAGCAAATTGTTTGCAGTATTGTGTTCTAATAATTTCCAGGTCAAATTCAGTGTTGAATACCCCCCAAATTCAGCAGTGAGTATAGTTAATGGCTTTCCCTGGATATTTTCTCTTTGTCAGGAGATTTGTGAGGAAATCTTCCTGCTATAACTGTTTATAGGAGGGTCATCACTACAGAAAAGCAAAGCCCTTGAGAAGGGTGCTGCAGACCTTCCAGTCCTACTGGATTTGGTGTTAGATCATCCCTTTTAGCTGTATGCTACTACTTGGCTGCTTTGGGCAGGCCCTAATGTCTTTCTGGATGTGTGAGACACATATTTTCTGGAGCCTGGGGAATTTGAAATTGTTTCTGTTGGTGGATCTGGGTGTGGCCATGGACCCAACATTAATGTGAGGACATTGCTGTAGTGAAGGTCGAAGGACCAGAGGGCTCTGGTGAGACCTCTCGATGGTGGGCTAGCACTGAAATATAAACAACTCCCCAGACTCTAAAGAACAAGGAAAACTACTTCACTTATCAGCCAGGGCAAAGTGGTTAGTACATCCCCCCACCTTCTCTCCGCCCCTGTGCCCTCAGATTATTGGTCTGTAACCCTTTATAAGTTTGCACCCAAATCAGGCACTTCCTCTTTGCCTCTGAATTCCTCCAAAGAATGAAGCTGTTTTGGAACTCTACGCAGAGTCCTCCTGACTCTTTGTCTCTGGTAACACGTGGGTGATTCCAGCTTGAGTGGGAGTGTGTGCTCAGTGCCTATCATCAGCTCGAGTGCAGAGTCAGCTTGCTAGTGCCAGGCTGCACAAGCCAAAGTGATCCCCTGCCAGAGACACTTTTAGTTATAATGCAGAGGCTCTCTCCCGCTCCACACTCCCCAGAGTTCCCTGCCTTAGGACGTCGGTAAGTACAGCCATTCAAACGCCTGCGTGGATTCTTGTTTGGGACAAAATGAATTTTAAGTCCATCCTTGACAATTAATACTGAAGAATCCTCTGGATGTATCCTTTGACAAAATTTCTACCCCAAAAATTGTCCACCTTTGGTCTTGATGAACAAGATGGTTTCCTAGGCAAACTTCTGTTTTGGAGGGCAGATTGCCCCACCTTGCACCCATAGCTGTTGAGTATTTTGACTGAGTAATTTCAGTAATTTTGGACTAGTCTTCACCAGCATCTTGGTTTTGCATATGTGTGTAGAGTTAAGCTTTTGGCAGCACAAAAAAATTTGAAAAACACATCTGTTTCCTATGTTGCTTTTTTTTTTTTTTTAAACTTTTCTCAGGTTCTCTAGACCTGAATGGCCACATGTTGTGTGTAATTTTCATCCATGGGATTGCTGTTATTGTCTCCTCTGTATCTCCAGTGGTATGTCATGATCAGACAAGCCTCCTCACGTAGTTCATGTGCAGGTCAGGCCTGTGCTTCCTTCTGTGTCACACCAATGTTCGTTCTGTGCTTCAGCAGCCTCACAGTTTTAACATAGATTTAACTGAGCCCAAAGACATACCTGACATTAAATCAAGCCTAACAGAAGATTTTCGGTTTGATTCTCGAGACTCAAAAGTTTGAGAAAATTGAGGTTTGTTGGAAGTAGATTTCTATTGGCACCTTTCCACTTCTTCCCACTCCCAGTACAGGTTGATACAGAGCTATTAGCCAGTTTAACCAGTGATTAATTTAGCTATCCTTCTTATGTCTGATTAGTTCAAGGCAAGAGATTTGAAATAAAGCCAAGATTTTATATCTGGAGCCCTCTTAATTTTACTTCCTCTCACTTTTTTTTTATAATGTGGTAAAAATCTGATTATATATATATGTCTACTTGGTAACTCACTGTGTAGATACTTAAGCTAGGTCTAAAAGAGCTAGTTTGGTAACGGAAGCAGTCTAGCCATAGCAACATAAGACAATTTATATAAACATACACTTACTACACAGAAGTGTGAGAAATTCAGAATATGCCATATATATATATGCGAGTGTGTGTATGTGTAAATATATATATACACGTGCAAGGACTGCATGATGTGTATATATATACATACACATCTAGAAACCTTGCTAGTACAATTTAGCAAGTAACACATTTCAAAAGGAGAGAGAGGAGAAACAGAAACACAATTGTGATTAATCATGCTCATTATCAACTCAGACTTATGACCTGTGTGAATTTTAGGGCATTTTTTTTGAAGTGTGTGTGGTGGTGGATGGGAGGAGGGGTGCATATGTGTGGAATGAAGGATGAAAAATACACTCTCTGCCAATAAAATGACCCTTCCACCCTCTCACTTTTCAGCTTTCCCTCCAAAAGTTAGGTGGCTGTCTAAGGCTGGCTAAAGCCTTATTATTAAGTTAACTCTAGGTGGTTTCCATTAGCCTTACAGTACATGCCACTGAGCAGACATACAGTAACTGAATTGTTTCAACTTATCCAAATAACATTGAAATAGACTTAATTGTTGAACTGCAGGAAAGACCATGTGTCTCCAGAGACTATTAGTGTCATTTAAAAGGCTAAATGTATCATAAAACCTGTCTTTAACAGAATAAAATTGTACAGACCAACACAATTTTAGCTAATGTTTTCCACATTTCTTGTAAAAAAAGTCATTGGCTGTAAAGGAAAGTTCATAACATTTCTAGGAGTTATTTCAGTGCAGCACTTCCCAACTAGTTTTAACCTAGTACCATTTTTACTATTGCATAGCAATTTACTTTGAAAGTAGTCACAGGATTTACTTACAGAAAGTATTTCTATTTATCGTGAGTAAAGAGAGGCTTTGGTGCAGCAGAAGATTCAAGAAGCCTCTGATTTTAATAGATAAGCATTTTTCTCTCAGTCTTCCTAAACATTCAAATTGATCTTTGATTAGAGAAGAATATGGTAATATTTCAGAGGAAAAGTAAAAGTGAAGGAATCCTTGCTAATACAGGTTGTCAGTGAGATTTCCTCAGCCATCAATGTTTTGGTATTTTATGATTTTTCTTCTGGAATTTACCTCATTTTATTTTATTCCAATGTTGCATATTTTCTTTTTTTGAGTCTTATAAGAAAATTTTCTGGATGGGGAAAATGATAAAGGTAGCTGAAAACAAACAAAATAGGAAAGCAGAAGAAGAGGGGGTACATAGAGAGACCAAAGAAGAATGAATGAAAAACAGAAAATTGCTTTTATGCTATCTAAGGGTCAACAGAGTATTTCTTTTTTCCAAAGAAGTGCAAAATATTAAGGGGAAAATATCTAGAAGGAGGACTAATAGCAGATCAGGCCTCAATAGAAGGAACAAATCTTTCTGTTTATCTATCTCACCTTTTCACTGGAGTTTTATATCAACTCACGAGGAAGCTGTTTCAAATAACTTCTACTAACATAATTGTTCTTTCACAAGTTTTATTTCTATGGAAATGAATGATGCAATGACTCTTTCCATCACAATCACTTACTTTTTAACCAGAAGAGATTTTTTTTTTTTTTCCCCCCTGTTAGTCCTCTCCAATTTAGGGAACAAAAGATATTGTCTCATTTTTTTCTGGAAAACCTCAGAATCATGATGTAATTACCTATGTAGAAACACTAGTGCCTTTCCTGAAAAAGTTAAGAATTTCTTGAAACGGCAGTTACTGTCAAGCTTTTCCCATTAGAGCTATGTGTGAATGGAAACAACTGTAATTTCTTCATTGCTTGCTATTAAAATGAACTTGAATCATGTAACTCTTTTGAAAAGGAGACATTATGATGACAAAAAATATTGGTTAAGTCTAGCCAGGGTTTGATTTATTTGGTTTTAGTCCTGCGATAAGGAGAGGGTATGTGCTAATGAAGCAGTTCCCGTTTACAGGGAAATTCATCCAGTAACAAGTCATAGAGCCACTAATTCCTTTTCATTCCCATTTTGGGAATTTACGTAGTGTCTGGTCTCCTGGCGCTGACCCTCAGCGTGGCCCTGAATTCACCTGTAATGAAGGAAATCCCCAGTTGCACAAACCTACAGCATCTTTACCTTGAACTAAAAAGTCTCTTACTATTTCCAGGCTATCGACCAGGCACTGTTGCACAAATCAGCCAACAGATGTTGTATTCAGAACTGTGCAAAGAAATGTAACGGGGAGAACTCCCCACACCTCTGATACAGCAGAGATAATAGAATGACATTGCTAATTTGAAATTTTAAAGGAGGATAATTTCACCAATATGGTGCTAGGCACAAATCCATGCACAATTTTTACTTCTGACCTGTAGACTTTCTCAATCTCTGCTATGTCACTTTGCCTTTCAGGCCTGACTGAATTTTATTACAATATCCACAAATTTTACCAAAAAACAGATTGTAGGAATATGATTTTTTAAAATGTGAATTGATTTTAAGGCAGTCACCTATGAAGCAGAGATGTGCATCTCTTGGAGGATAATGGTTAAAGTCTTAAGGTAGTGCAACATTGAAATATTTTGAAATGATGATATAACAAATGAAAAAATACTGTTAATAAATGCATTTATTTGGTGTATGTATGTATGAATTTACTGAGTATATATGAGACTCTGAATGCATTTTAATTCTATGAGTAATGTAAAACTCACAGAGGACATTATACATTATTTTTTTCATTTAGCAGCTGAAAAAGAAGAAGTTTATATGATTTGCCCAAGCTTATATGGGAAGAAGCAGTAAAGCAAAGAATAGAAATAATCTACTTAGACTCTCATTCTTACATTCTTCATAGATGACCTGAATTAGGACTTATTTTAGTATAGTCATGACAAATGCAATGTGCAAAACTAATGAAATTTAAATTAAAAAAGGAGTGACTTAACTGTCCCCTGACCTTTCATGTCTAAATGAAGTCTCATTCTAATATAAAGTGATAATTGTCCAGTGTTGGTCTTGTCACTTCATTCCTGATGGGAGCGAAAAGATGCAGCTAAACCTACTAACTTTTAAATTCTGCAAAATTAGGGTGAATAAGGTACAGTAAGCACTGGTAAGAAGTAAGTAAGGTACTGGTAGAATGAGCTAAAAATATGATGTTAACAGGCTGTAAAACCATCTTCCCACCATGCCCACTGTGTAGTGTTCACTTGTGTGAGGGGTCCTGTTTAACCTGTTGAGACCACTCAGCCTAAGTCCCAAAACCTTGGGGGATCAGGCCCTACCAAGGGTAAATACTTCTGCATTGGGCATACAAACTCTGATAATTACTGGAATAAAACCAAATAGCAGATTTCTACATTTTCAGCACGTCTTGAGCTGATTAGCACAGGACCTAATTTTCTCTAATCAGCCCAAGGTGGATAGAATGTGAAACAGATGACCTTACTGTTTAGGAACAGGTAATTCTGTTTATTTGTGGTGAATAATGACATTTTCCTACTGATGGGTATTCACCTTGCACCTTAAATTGCATCAGGTCAATGCTGAGAGTAACTGGTGCACCAAGTTTGAATTCCCCTGAACTGCATATTAGGTAACTTTTCTGTCACTGCCAATTTAAACCAGACCCATATATGAAAAACAAAACGTGGGTTCATGGTAAATATAAAAACTTTTAATATCCCCAGATGGAGAGAAAGTTTCCACTAGTATAGCAGAAGAAAGCATGTAAGAGTCTGTAAAATATCTTCAAAACAAGAATTTCAGAGAGGAGAAAACCTTTCCTTTCCCTGTACTTAGAATTATTAGAAGTACACACCCGAAAAACAAAACCTGTGAGTAAAGGGCTTAGTTTCACCAATGTGCAATAAAAATCGAATCACTTCAAGGTTGAAAATGTGTCTGAAAACATTATTAGGGTCTGAGATCTGATTCGGTCAATGTCTACATAGGTAATTCATTCTTTACTTTTGAAGCACCTTAAACCAGCAAAAAATGGTGACTTCAGTATAAGGGTCATTAACTAAAGTAAAATTCGAGTCAAGCGTTTAAAATGTGGCCATCTGAGACTACTGACTAGTGCTCAAAACCAGATTCCTGAGCATCCCATAATGATCTATGAATATATAAAGTAACAGCATTCAAGTTCTGAGAAGGAGTATCTCCTCCTCGCCCTTTGGCTTCCGAAGGCTGGAAGCCAGGGTGATGGAAGCATCCTATTACATTATCACCTACTCCACCCCTAAACACACACATGCATGCACACACTGGTTTATGTCTGTTATAACCCCTAAGTCTTAACCTCTGTTCCAGCACTTTTTTGGATTCTGCCTGTTTGCAGTCTGCTGGGCTCTTTTGTTGGGAAGGACGTAGGGGTGCTGGGATAATGACATCAAAGCCAGAATTAGAGAGGCAGCCCTGGTGAGACCTTCAAAGAAAGAGAACTACTCAGCTGTAAAGGATAGACATGAATCTGTGAGCCTTGATTCTGGGACCAGCAAGAGCTTAAGGTCACTTGCTTAAAGGCATAGTCATAGAGGCACAGATTCAAACTGGTAGAAATCAGATGTTTACTTTTGCTTAGGCAAAGCTGAGCAGTTGTAAGTGTAGGGAAGATATTTACTCTCTCGCTGATATATTTGCAAGAGGAAAAATGAAACGACTTTTCTCCTTTCAGATAAATAGTTCAATGAATTCGTATTATCAAAGGTGATCTGTTTTTGTAACTCAGGGGGGAAGATGCCACATTATTTTTTGATTAACAGGAGTAACCACTTTCTGGTACTTGGAGCTCAGCACTGCTAGCTGGTGCTCTCCTCAGAGGGTTTCCAGTAATGTTTTTGCAAAACTCTTTTCTCAAGACTGAGCTGCAATTAGGATGGGCTTCAGTCAGTTCTGTGGAGATGTCACTCCACATAACGCTACAGGCTTCATGCTGCAACATGAAGATGTCACTTTAGATAGCACTGTGGGCTTGAAGTGGCAATCCGGAGATATCACTTCTCTGTTATGAGCTGCTGCAGGAGAATCTGTCCTTTTTGATGGAGCTGGCCTCATACTTCACGAATACCCTCTAGATGTCCCTCTCAGTGGGCTTGACATCACTGTAACAGCATGACAAGTTAAAACATGTCCTTGAGAACTCATGTTAACGAATGCAACGATGACCGTGACTATGCTGTGTGCCTAGGCAGGAGCAAAGTATTTTCTCAATCACAGAAATACCTTACTCTAGTGAGAACTGACTCACAAGTTGTTGCAGGACACAACTTATCTCTGTCTGCAATGACAGCAAGCCCGTGGTCATCATTGTGTCAGTTAGTGTGGCTTCTCAAGGTCGTGTTCCACAGTGCTGTAAATTCTGAAGGAAGATAAAGGACCACCAGGAAATTTATTTTCTTTCTAGATGCCTCTTTGGCTCAGTTAACCTTTAACAATGGTCTCTTCTTAAGTGGCTAAAATAATAAAGAACAATGTCACAAAGCTGAGAGTATGAATCATATGTTTCAGGCCAGTCCAAACAGTTGAGTTTGGTTTTCCCTTCAATATTCTAAGCAATATAAATGTCTATTGATAAAAATGCCTGTACATCTTGCCATATAAATACTGATTTTCAGGTATTACAGCATTTTCTGTGGTTAGAATAAGATTTCTAATGAAAAAAATTGCCCAACATGCTATTTTCCCAGTTAAATGCTATGTGTGATCCCACAAGTACAAATGACGTTTGGTAGTGTCCCCTTTTGTAATTGCTTTAAATCAAAAAGCAATTAGAAGCCCACTAATTTCAGACTAGACCCATTGGGTCAGGACTGAGATCACCAACAGAGCAGTCAGAAGGCATGCATTACACATCCCTCCCTCCAAGTTTATACTGGAGATAGGTCAGTAATTCCTACCACTGTCAGTGGCAGGCTTTTAAGGCGGCCCAAGGACACACACAGTGCTCATTCACCCCTTGACAGGTGCCGGGACAAATTTCCCTTCGCTCCTTTTGCTGCTTGTGGGTAGTAGGAGCCCTGGACATTCAAGGGGTGGTGAGCACGGCCGGCCCGGCAGCAGCGAGGGTTTGGGGAACGGAGGGTTTGGGGCCTCGCTGCCCGCGCCGTGCCTGAGGCGGGCGGGAGGCTGCAGCTGCCGCGCTCCGCACACCCCTCACCCCGCCTGCCTTCCCGCTGCTCATACACGCCCTCGGTCCGTGCCGCTGATTGCAGAGAGTTTGTTTAAGCGGAGGAGAGAGGAATGCTGATGAGATTCCTGAGCACCGCTGATTGCCTGCCCTCGCTGAAGGGCGCTCCGGATGACCGGGCTCGCTCGAGTATGGCCACTCACTGGAGTAGGCCCTGGCTCCCCGGCACGGCTCCTGCCCGGGCACCATAGCATAGAACTTTCTGCGCAGAAAAGGCTCTTCTGGGCTTTTCCCAGAATACAGTTTTTCTTGGCACGGCTTCCATTTTTTTTCAGAGAAGCTGTGAAAACTTTTCCTGAAATGATCCTCCTCTGCCTTCTGGCTGAAGAGTATGACTGATGCCTTTTCTTCCCCAGTGCAATAGTACATCTGTGGAGTAGAGAGACTAGGTAACCAGCTGTCATGTCAGGTTTCCTAAACATACTTGCATGTCATTTCTCACTTGTTCATCTGTATCAAAGCAGAGAGCCTCTGCTGCTAGCTCCGCTGCACATTAGGGCTAAAAATCATTTCATTAAGGCTGAAAAAAGTGGTTTATTTAAGTCGAAATCAGTCGATTCCTCTATCTGTTACTTCTGCTTCTCCCTTCGACAGCCTGATGATAACACTTAATCCTTCTCTTCTCTCTTGCCTTCTTTTCTACATCAAAGGTACTAACTACTGTGTTCTTTAATTTAGCAGCTTCTGCAGCACAAGAGAGAATAGATTCATTTTATGAATAGTGAATCCTTGTATGATGTCATCTTCTTCACATAATCTCTGTTTTTCTGCTCTGAAATAGATTTGATTTCAGTAAATGTGAAGACCACCACTACACTGACACTGTACTAACTAGAGAGAGTGGTGTTACAAGTACAGTAATTCTGTTTTAAAGCCCACTACTGAAGTATGCACATTATTCTGTTCTTCTGGCTGTCTAATATAGACAGACTTTTGCTTCCTTATTTTTGTCAGAGAGAATGGATTTACCTGAGGTCACTTCAAGTGCCCACTCTAGGCATTACTGCCAAACCAGACACTGTGACACCTATGAATTATTGCCATACTTAAGAGTCAGGATGCACATTATAGTATAGGATTAGTTAGACTAGAATTCCTATTTGCTTACCTTGAACCCAACTAGAAGCATACTAAAATAGTGTAGCCAACAACACATACACACACATATATATATTCAACACATATGTTTGGACAGCAAAACCGTGTGCAGCAATTATTTCATTTAAGTATATGAACAATATGTCCACCCAAGAGTAAACAAAAACTTGTGTGGTTGCAAGTGGGAAATGTGGGAAAACATATAATCAACAAGTGAATAACAGAATTTACAAGACAAAGAGCAAAAGAGCAAGATAAGCACAAGGCACAGCAAACAGGCAGGATATCCTACTGAATGCACAAGTATCAGGATGACTGGCAAAGCCAAAACAAAGATAAGCAGCATTGGGAGCAGAGGGCATCCCTTTTCGGGAGAGAGGCAAGCGGCATAAAGTGTCAGGCCTCCAGAGCAACTTTACCCATGAAAGGGCTCTCAAGCCTCATCACCTTGACCTCCTTAACTATCAGCCACCAGTACTGCATCCACTGGTGCAGCATCTCCTTGGTATTACATACCCACATCTAATTCAGGATATAGTGGACGAGTGGATTCGTGTGTGTAAAGCTATGTAGTGATAATTTTTAACAGCTAAACATTGCCAGATCTGTCATTAATGAATGTCAGTCTACTAAAATTTTAATTTACATTTCATTTATCAGTCTTCTAAATACTCCCATCACAGCAATTTCCCTGACTCGGTTGCAATAATTTTACAAAAAAAATTTAATCATGGTTATAATGTTGAACAGCATGGCCATTTTGTACTTCATATCAGAAGGTGGCATAAAATGGGTGTCTCTTTCCTTCCTTGTGACAGAGCTGGAGGCTGGTCACTGCCGGCATCTGTGTGAAGCAGAATGTGTAGATATGAACTCCTCATTGCTGACCAATAAAATACACTGCCTTGTGGAGTTACCTTGTTCATATGGCTTTGAAACACTCAAGGGAAATATGCCACTGCTGCAGAGATGAGTGATGAAGCAGTTGGGTTCTGTTTATGTGAAGTTTTGATTTTTTTTAATAACTTTTTTTTACCCTTTGAAGGTATGTAGGAATGTGTGCAAAATAACTACAGACTATAACATATCTAGAAGCCTCTGAAGTATTTGGTTAAATTTTAAAGGCTGCATCTGCATCTGCACTGCAGTTTCAGATATTAAACCCTGATGTATGTTTTGAATCCCCACAAATTACGCAATTTCTTTTCCTTTCTTGCTGCTTCTCCTTTAATTCTACTACTATCAGCAAGTTTTTTTATTGCTTACCAGGAGTAATACTGATTTCATCTGCAAGATTCAGGCTAGTCTCAAGTTACCTCATCATTAAGAAAAGCATTCTCTACATTCATTAACAGCAGAATAGTAGCAAGAGTTCACGTAACCTTGACTATCATTTTGCTTTCTCCTCTTTCTTGTTTTATACCATCCTTTTACAATATTAGTCAAGATCCTCACCTGATATAAAGTGATGCCACCCCACTGAAATCTTGACTAACACAAGATTCAGAAACCCTCCTCCTGCAGACCTCCATGGGCAAGTCTAGATTTGTAGCTAAATGATTTTGCTTAACATGAAACATATGAGATCTAAATGAAAATATTAAAAAGCTCAGATGAGTTTGTCCTGCATCCCTGATTTGAAGAGTCAACACTCAACATTACTCGTATATATGTCGAAGTTTTAGTCATGCTGTACTAGTGCCAGCCCTGTTGTGTGAAGATATATAGAAGTACTATCATTTTCATGTCAATCAATTTTTAATTATTGTTATTACTTCTTTCTTTTTTTTTTTTTAATCTAGTACCTTGGTGCAGAATTCCTGACTTGGAAGCTGCAAGTCTGTCTGAGGTTGGAATTGATACACAGGAGCTAATTGTAATCGTGCAACCAGGTACAAAACATGCTAAATGCTGCTAAATGTTCCAGTCTTTGAGCTGCTTTGGTCCTTCTGGGTGACTGGGCCTTTGAGCTGTCCCAAATGCTTGCAATGGCCACAAATAACTGGAGCAAGAAAGTGTGTGAGAGGGACAACAGTCATGGCACCTTTTCTTTCAAATTTCTGCAAATTTCTGCACCATTCCTTATGGACACGGATTTGCCCATGGGTGTGTGCAAAAGTTATGGGCTGGGCTTGTGTCCATCACATCCAAAACTGCTAGGTTCAGGTTGGCACTAGAAATATTACTGAAACAGAATTACCTTCTGGTCTAGGGTTAATCAGTTATGTCTAGTCTGGAAAATTTGGCACATTTAGGAATATTCCTTGGCTAGGAGGTAGGGTCTCACAGCCTCAGGGATGGTTAGTGAACTGTCTACTAGTGAACTTCCACATAAATTTGGGCACAAGGTCTTTGGAAAAGGCTAAGGGAGGTTCTGGCTACTTGGGAGAGACCACACTTGATCAAGAATTTGTTCTAACAGTTGACCAGTGTAGACACATGATCCCCTTGCTACCTGTGACTCTCATCAGCCACACTTCATTCAGCAGCTACCAACACAGCCTTAATAATACAATATCTTCAGGGAGAAAAATTTAAAGATTATTTGGATATGGCAGCTTTCTGTGATGTTAAAACCAGTGATGCTGCTATATGCAACAACAGATTCCAAGTGCTTGAAAGAAACAATTTCCAATGACTCGATATTACCTGGCTGCGGTATGGCCTGCTCCTTGCCAGAGTTTCTACATGTTTAATTAAGTGACACTGTAGATTTTGGTTTAATCATGGACACTGTAGATTTTTTGCTACTATCTCAGAATCATGAGGGAAGAAATATTCTGAAATTGATACTATTTTTTTTAAAGATCTTTTAAAATGTGGCTGCTTTTCTAAATGGTACTGTATACTTACACTGAAGAAAGTGAAACAAGGCGACAAACACTATGAAACACAAGAGTAACATTTGTGATTATGCTAAAATCCTTTAACAAAGGAGGGCAGATGCCTATGCATACAAAATAATTCTAGAACATCTATACTACAAGAGCTTTTGTACTTCGTGCTTGATATATACAGTCGAGAAATAACTGAGATTAAGAAGAGACCGTGCTTGTTCAATGAATATCTCCAAATATTGTCCTGACCTCTAGACTGACTTTCAACTATTAAGATGATCAATTGTTTATGTTTCTTTTCTTCCAAGCAATATCGACTCCCAAGTGAAGAAGTGGAATTTTAGGGGAAAGAAATTATCTCTGATTTGTTTAACATATCCCTTACCTTTTTTAGTTCTGTGTTTCCTTTATGCAAAATATTAAATTGCTTAGTGATGGACTAAATTGAATGTAAAATCCACTTTGAATTCAAATAAATATGATTTGATATGGATTTTTATTTGTAGCTTGCATTTCCTGGGAACGGAAGAGAAAATGTAAATATATTTTTAAAATAATGTCACTATTGTGGTTGCATCATAGGGTCTGAATTATACTACGGGAGGCAGTTTATAAGCATGTAACAGAGTGACAGACCTTCTCCTCAAGGGTACAAACTAAATATTAGACAAGATGCCAACTGTTTGCTACAAGAAATAGACAGTACAAGTGTTTCCTATCTATTGGTTTGATGTTGCAATTCTTATTCAGCAAAACTTACACTGAAATGAAAAATTTAGAGGAAGCATTGTCTGATGAAGATGTGGGAGATCAAGTGATTTTTTAATTTGAATATCACTAGGAAACAAAAGCAATGCTCTTTATCTCGCCAGGGAGTAAGTTTCTGTTATCAGAAAATGTTGAGTTTTGACTCTTGACCAGACGCATTTTTATGTCTTTTGATATGATGTGTTAAGTGCATCTGGAATTCTTGGCTTACTCTCCCAAGAGTTAGAGTTTTTCCTATTACTGCCACTGGTCTTCTTCCAGCAAAATTGAATTTAACTTAATTTTTTACTCAGTTTATGAATTATACATGTTTGTGATATAATGTCCTTTAGAATTGCTAAAGCATGAGATTTTTCCATAGAATCATAGAATTGTTCAGGTTGGAAAAGACCTTTAAGATTATTAAGTTTGACCATTAACCCAGCACTGCCAGGTTCACTATTAAACCACGTCCCTGAGTGCCACATCTACACATCTTTTAAATCCCTCTAGGGATGGTGGCTCCATCGCATTCCTGGGCAGTCTGTTCCAGTGCCTGACAACCTTTTCAGTAAAGAAATTTTCCCCAATATACAACCTAAACCTCCCCCAGTGCAACTTAAAGGCCATTTCCTCTTGTCCTATCACTTATTAAATGGAAGAAGAGGGCGACCCCCACCTGGCTGCAATGTCCTTTCAGGCACTTGTAGAGAGCAGTAAAGCCTTTCTTGAGCATCCTTTCCTCCAGACTAAACAAACCCATAAGCCTTGTGCTCCAAGACCCTTCGCCAGCTCTGTTGCCCTTCTCTGGACACACTCCAGCACCACAATGTCCTTCTTGTCCTGAGGAGCCCAACACTGAACACAGGATTCGAGGTGCTGCCTCAGCACTGCCAATTATAGGGGGTCAATCCCTGCCCTGCTCATGCTGGCCACACTATTCCTGACACAGGCCAGGATGCTATTGGCCTCCTTGGCCACCTGGGCACACTCTGGCTCAGCTCAGCCACTGTCAATCAGCACCTCCAGGCCCTTTTCCACCAGCAGCTTTCCAGCCACTCTGCCCCAGCCTGTAGTGCTGCCTGGGGTTGTTGTGACCCAAGGGCAGGACCTGGCACTCGGCCTTGCTGAACCTCACACAATTGGCCTCAGCCCATGGATCCAGCCTGTCCAGAGCCCTCTGCAGAGCCCTTCTGCCCTCCAGAAGATCAACACTCCCCCCACCCACACAACCCCAACTTGGTGTCATCTCTGAACTTTGCAGAATGCTCCAAACCGTCCAAAGGTGAACTTTCCATCACATATTTTTAAACTTTCAGAGAAAGGGACAGTTTTGATTACAGATAAAGTAAGCCATTGACATAATTCACATAATTGCTCTCTACAATAAACCTGACTCCCCTGAAAAATTTGAAATTATTTTGAAATTCAGTCATTTTCATCTCTTAGGTTAATATGATTTCATTTTGTCTACAAGTAGGTTGCACTGTGCTTTGAATTCTTGGATACTTGCAAACTTCTCTCTGGTAGAACTCCTGTGATCTTAATCAGAATTCACAATTCGTTCCTCCTGTCCAGCTTCTCTCCTTACTGAGCTTATTTTTTAATTAAAAAAAAAAAGTTAGGAAAAGACCCAAATTTTCTGAGTTACAATCTTCTGTAGACAGTAATTGTATATTTTTAGATTATGCTTTATTGCCCTGATCAAAGAGATTTTAAAAGTGAAGGAGTATAGTGTAGCCTTACCTTGCCAGTGGAGAAATTAATAAATTACTGTAAACCCAGGTACTCTTTACTATATTAAAGAAACTTCCAGTTTCAGTTTGAGGTAAAAATTTTTAAAGAACTATTTTAATATGCTGTCAGATTTTTCCATACTTGGACATTATTGCCCATTTTGTGATAAATTATTTTTTTCTTAAAGGCCTAATTGTTTTAACCAAATTACCTGAAAAGCTTGGTTTTCCTTACAAAATGTGATGTTTCTAAATCCCATAATGATGAAAAAACCTGATGACATGACTCATAAAACTTTAAATCTCACACAACAAGAAAAGGAACACAACATTGCTTTTAAAATGATCTGGGTTTAAGTCAGTGTCTTGATTTATAAACATATATGTTTGTCAATACTGAATCCCTGGATCTATCCTGGAGCAGTTCTGATAGTGTTTAGTTTTTAAAATCAGATTTTCCAATTTGATAAACATTTTTCTTCCATTCTGCTACGTGAAAGAACCACACTCACAAAACATTTCACTACATGGGCAAAACGGTGAAGCTGCATGCAATACTGACAAAAATCATGCAACACTTTACATCAAACAATATTTTTGTTTCCTACTTCTAATTTTTTAGTTACTGCATATATAATGATTTGGTTTTGTTTAAATAAGGATAATCACTAAACAGGTTTGACATGGATGTATAATCCTTTTTTGTTTAAGTTGGCTGTACCTGCCAAAGGTCTGTACAGGAACACAGCAAATTTTATACGGTTGGCTGGAAATCAACTCTAGACACTGGAGATAGAAGAATCCATTGTGTCCTGTGACCAGTGTAATCCTTTGGTAACATGGAATATTGCAGAGAATAACATTGGAAAAGCTTGCACCTGCTGATTGGAGGTGAGAAAGTATCACACTTGCAAAAAAGTTAGCTTTTGACATTGAACTGTGGCCTTGCGATTTAATGACAGAGAGGACTGATTTATTTGAATTTTTTTCATAATCCATTATGAAGGATCAAAATCTACGCCTTGTATTCAGTAAGACGTCACATTTTTTTCCTGTATCATTTCAGCTCACAAATGGATGATGAGATTTAGCCTGTTGGATTTACCTGCTGACTCCATGGATTAGCTGCCAGATGACTGTCACCTTCCCTTGCAAAGCTGTTGTGTGCCTGTTTTGGTTTTGAGCTTTGTCAATACTGACAGTAGCTCCATGACAATAAATTTTGAGCAGCAACTTTCATGTTCAGTTTTTGTCCTAATACATGTGGCTTTGGAAACCTTATTTGAAAACTGATGGGCTGGCTGCTGGCAGAATACGCCTTTCTGCTTACCTGCTGCATTTAGTCACTTTTACTAAAGACTTTTAACTTTCTTCATTAAAGGAGAACCATCAGCCTCCCACATAAAAATTTTGCCACTACAGTTGCCTACAAATAACTCCTAGACTAGTAAAGGCTGGAGGTAGATGTAACAGCAGTAAGTTCCACTCATATTTTTTCTGTCTTACGTAGTCCTATTTTAAAATGTCTTCTGCTGGAAAAACATACCATTGGCTTTTCATGTAGAGGTCAATTATATTTTTTTGGAAATGAATCTTGAATTCTTGCTGTTTCGAAGACAATAAGATTTAAAAAATAAATTAATATTGGAGCTGAACACTTGCTACCTCTCAGATAGAAAGTCTTTGTTAAGATTCCTGTTTTACACATATTTTATATCTTTTGGGCAGTGTTAAAATATCCTTCATAACGAACCACTTGTCTCGCAGTCTTTCATTCTTGTATCTGACTTTGCGTCTTTCCTAACTGATTATTTACTGATGACTTGAATTGAATTGAATTGAGACAGACTGTTTAATTGTGCAATTTTGAGAGGGCTTAGTGGGTAAGAAGACTCAGACCCTGACAGGAGGATTAAGGAGGTGGGAGAAAGGAGGTAGTGAGACAAGTACATGTCTGTTTTTGCAGTGGGCCTTGTTTTTTTTCTCACCAAGGCATTGCCATCCCCACCATACCACTGAATCAGCTCTCAGAAAGTTTGGTTTTCTGCTGAATAAGGTCCAGACACTTTGGATTGTACTGGTTAGATTTTTCATTTTCTTACTTGGACAAAGATATACAATGTTTAGGGATTAAGTTTTTGCAATTTCAATTGAAACCTATATACTTCATTGCCTAAGTGCTACTTTAGCATCAATTGCAAGAATATAAATAAAAAGCACCACTCTCTATTTGTTCATCTAAGACCTTGAAAAGCAGTAAATCAAAATCCTTTCTTGGTCTACCTTCAGTTCTCATGACAGGACCAATACATTTGAACTGCTGCAACTTATTTAGATGATGTTTGTCAAGATGGTGGCTTTAAAACACATAGCAGCTTTTTTACAGCAAATCTGATTACTGTTTTATGTGTCTAACCCCATGGCAAAATAGACCTTAAACATTTCCTCTTTCCAAGCAAGCTTACTCCACAATTCAGGGACAGTCTCTTTGTTCCTGGAAACAGCTCAGAGGCGCAGAAAAAGAGAGATCTTGTCTCTGCTAGCCTTTCCCCAAGGTAGTGAACTCCAGTTTCTACCTGCTCTTGAGGGGTCAGTGAGAGAGACAGAGAGCAGAACATACAAAATAACAATGTTTCTCATCCCAGGAAATCAGGGAGCATGCACTATTTCCTTGCAGAGGAAAATAATCTAATCAACACTGTAGATTGACAGCTGTGATTAACTTACTTTGCCTAAAAGCCTGATTTTGCCACTCTGTGTAGACTGAATAGAATGGAAATAGCTGTCCCAGGTGAGGACCCCAAGGACTTTAGGAAATGGGAAATGACGCTTTTGGTACATATACACATCTTTTAAGTGGAAGCCATAGTGAAAAAATAGAATTTGGATTTTATCAAAAGAGATCAAACACAAAGCAGAGTCTCCTTAATGCACCAGGGAGAAAGCTCAGGCTACATCACTGAGTTTAAGAGTTAAATGGTGATTACTCTTTGATCCTTGGAGGTATTTTTTTCTTTTTCTGGCTTTTTCAGTCGTTGCCCCTCCTTGTTTTTAAGGCATGACTTTGATTGCAAGTTAGATCTTTGAAAATATATCAATGAATTTCATCTCTTAGACATGTAATTAATCTTCATATAGCTCTGGTAGTAATGCAAACACACCTGTAGGATGTTTTCCATTGAAAACACAAGGAGAGAACCTGTAATAAATCGGAGAGTGATAGCTTTATCGTGACTGACAGAGCTGCTGGAGGCCTCTTCTTTATGAGCATAATTTGGGAGTATATAAAGAAGAGATTGATTTCCACAGACCACTCTCTTTTCCTTAGTATTTATTCTTAGTCTGTATAACCCACTCTAATTTTTATTTTACGAAAAGACCTAACACATGTGACTTGATTAAAACAATGCATAGTGCATTTCTATGAGTCAGTACAGGCCAATGTGAACACAATTTAATTTTGTACCTCACAAACCCCATGACTGAGTGCTGTGCATGATTTATCAGGGAGTTGCAAGCTCTCTTCCTTGTCAAGATTTGTTCTTCTGGATCCTTCGGAAACAACAGTTTAACCTTTTGAACAGAGCCAGTACCTTCTAGCCGGCGAAGATGGAGTGCTTTGAGAAAGAGGCTATGGGAGTAATGAGATGTGACTGTGAGATGCGTCTTGCTTGACAACCTACAACAAACCTCACATCTCACGCTAAGAACTGGCTGTCACCTTGATCTGCATGAAGCTTAGTGCTCCATGGATTTGAGCCACTATGTGTGTGTTGAGTCAAACCTCTCTGGTACAGGGAAAAATTCTCCTGAAAGGCAAGAAACTGGCTCCTTGACTAACCCTCACAGCATTCACTTGGTACATAACAGTAACACTTTTACTGACAGGGAAATTGAAAACTAACATTTTAAATAACTTCAT
Organism: Vireo altiloquus; assembly: GCA_013396875.1. Classification (NCBI taxonomy): domain Eukaryota; kingdom Metazoa; phylum Chordata; class Aves; order Passeriformes; family Vireonidae; genus Vireo; species Vireo altiloquus. Next base: position 346,174 of record VZRF01013004.1, on the reverse strand, counting down.
TAATGTGTCCTTGCCTTAATCTTTGTCTCTTGCACCACGCTGCCCCTAGGACACTTCTTTTTTACCAATCACGTCTTGAAAATCCTTGAAAAAGGCGTTTCTTTTTCTTAGATACCCCTCTGTTATTAGCTGTGATTATTCTTTCTTACTCATTTATTCTGTAGGATGACTGGGCAGTAATTCTGTGTGGGACAGAAAAAGTGAGTGTTGATGGGAATTCACCAAATACAGCAAATAAAAAATTTATGGAAATGAGAGGCTCTATAGAATAAAGGATGTCTTTCTACTTGCTTGTGATGCTTTATTCTTGCCCATATCCATAACAGGACCTTTTCTCTGCTTCTTTTATTTATAATCAAAACAAAATGAGGAGAACACAGCTTGACCACGGCCGAGATATGTCTTCATCTGAGGTCATCACATTTCAGTGATGTGTCAAAAAATACGTTAGAGACAGGAAGAGATTCAGTCTAGCTGAAGTAAAGGCTGCACTGCCAGTAACAGTCTTCTGTAATAGTTAGTCACATTGAAAGTATTAATTAAAGAATGAGTTGGATGTTTTTTTAAAGTGTGATGTAACTTGGTGCCAGCTGGCTGACCAAGAGCCTGGGGTAGGTTATATTTGTCTCTCTTAGAATAGGAAGAACAGATCTTTTATTTTTCTCTGTTAAAACCCTGAATGCTTGGCTGTACCAGACCAGGCAGATTGCTTGAAGTGACTGGCTGCCAATGTAATTTGTGTTGGTAAATAAATCTAAAATGTTGGGATCTTTCAAAGATGGGATCAGGAGGCAATATCTGATGCCAAGCAGAGTGCACTCCTTTCCTGAGAAACAAAACTGCTCTATCAGCTCACCTTAAGCTTGATTTGCACAAACTCCATTTGTTTTGTCTCTTCCTAAGCGAAGCTGTTAAACTGAAAAATCTCCTGTGTCTGTTGTGTAATGTCAGGCTCACCTGGCTCCTTCTCATCCAGCCTGAATAAAAGGCTATCCTTTGCCCTGTCCCATGAGGTTTGCTTTTTGTCTTCCTGTCAACCAGCTTACTGATGCTGGTTAGTGTATGTGCTACCTTTGGCTGGGATAGAGTTAATTTTCTTCACAGTAGCTACTATGGGGGTATATTTTGGATTTCTGCTGGATACAGCATTGATAATCACAGTGATGCTTTCATTCCTGCTGACTGGAGCTAACAGAGTGTTAAGATGTTTTCTGCTCTTCACGCCACCCCACCTGTGAGTGGGCTGGGAGGGCACAAGGTGTTGGGAAAGGACACAGCCAGGACAGCTGACAAAAACTGACTGAAGGGATACATCATACCATATGACATCACGTTCATAATATGAAGCTGGGGGAAGAAGAAGGAAGTGGAGACATTTGAAGAGATGGCATTTGCCTTCCCAAGTCACTGCGACATGTGGTGGAGCACGGCTTTCCTGGGGGTGGCTGAACTTCTGCCTCCCCATGTGAAGTGGTTAATTATTTTCTTGGTTTGCTTTGCTTGCACCTATGTCTTTTGCTTTACCTATTAAACTGTCTTTATCTCAGCACCTGGGCTTTCTCAGTTTTACCCTCCTGGTTCTTTCATCACACTGTGGGGAGTGACTGAGTGGTTGTGCAGTGTTGAGCTGACAGCTGGGGTTAAACCACGACAATATAGTGGAAGGAGGTGGAACAAGGACATAGGTGATATAGGCATGCTGAAGTAAAATAGTGAGACACAGATTATAGATGTGGACTTAGGGAAAAAACAGCTGAGACTCTGGAGCAAAACTTCAAATTCCTACAATTCTTCCAGAGGAGGGATAACTATGGCACAGCAGAAGGATGTGTGAAGAAGAACATTTCCCAGGACTGAGGAAGGGAGCGCTTTTTCAGAAATGGGTATCACCTGATAAAAGGAGGTGTAGATAAACCTGCTGTTTCCTCATCCCTGCAAAAGGCCAGGAAATGGTGTAGTAAAGTCCTGGCCATTGTTGGTAGTAATAAGTTAGTCCCCTACTGTACTGTACTTCAGTAGAAAAATAAAACTGGCTTTTCCTACATCATGGGGATGATTGAAGGTAAATTGAGAGTTGCTGTTAAAACAGATACGTACTAAATATGTTCAGCAGAAACAGAAAAAACACTTCTTTTGTGGAACAATTCAGAAAGGGCAAAATCCTTTGTAGAAAGGAATAAACTCAACTAAAAGCAAACCACTATGCAGTTCAATAAAAGGTTGCCCTCTCCAGTCAAACAGATACAATTTGCCACAGTATATAAAGAGGATCTTTTTCAATTTAGCTATTTCCATTAATGTATGAACCACTGATCAATATTAGACATCGCTTAGCTTCTCAGGTCATGAGAAACAACTCAGTGGAAAGCATTGTATTTCTAGGAGACAAAGTCTGTGGGGTAAATATATGACCATGCAAATAAATTGAATACTTTTCATGGAAGTTGAGGACCAAATTAATAATTCTCTTTTGTTGTGTCAAAGGTATAAAGATTCAGGACTATTCCAAAGGCTATGAATTTCTGGGCAGGCATTTCAGCATGGTTCTCAAATACATCTGGAGATCCCTGGAGAAGGAAACAGACCTTGGGTCGAGCTTCACCTGCTCTTGTAGCCTTGCAGGGTCTAGCAAATTTCACGTGTAAGGAGAATCTGAGTAAGTAGACTACAGAAACACAGTCAGGAAACTACATGACAAAATCATAATTTGTAATTTCTGATTGCTTTTTGCTAGAGCAGCTTTCTGAGGCCTCAACTATCAACACATCTCCATCATATCCAGCACTGAACATATTTGTTATTGGACACTGTTCTTGTTCTGCAGTCTATAGCAATAAAGGGAAATAATATATTAGCTGTTATACAGATGGAGGACTGGGAGATTAAATATCTTGTCCAGGGTCAAAAAGGAAATGTGTGACAGGTCTGGGACTTGTGAACCTGGAAATGTCGAGTTGAAGGCCTCAGCTGTGGGCTGTATATTTACTCCTGAGTGTTAGCTGACTGCACATTTAACAAAACACTCCAAAAGACACCAATATGTTATTGCTCCTATTGGAAAATGACTGGACAACCATGCTGCTTCTGACAACTGGCCAAATCTTGCCTGGGCAAACTATTCAGTTTTGATAAATTGTACAAAGTAATTTGAAAAATAGATTGTTTAGTCTTCTGAGTATTCTTACATAGATTCTTCACAGAACAAACGATGTCTCCTTCTTGTAAATATTAATAAATAATGTTTTCTACATTTCACTTAGGAGCAATCAAACAGGCAAGAAATAACCATGACTGGAAAGCCTGAGCTACTAACTCAGTTCAATGCCATCAGAAGAGTTTTAGTCAACAGCAAGTTCAGGCAGTTAAAAAGGACAGACTAAGTATAGCATATTTGAACTACAGAGCTTCTCTTTTAGCTTAGTAAAAGAAGAAATGCTTTGGGAATCAGTGACCTGGGTTGTGGCTCCATTAATAGTTTGGCCCAATTTTAATTAGCTGATGATGTGTGCACTATCGTTTGCTAATAAAGGGTGTAATGATTTTAGATGGACGTTGCTATAAAGCCCCCAAATTTTATGTGTGCACTGTCCAACATTAAGCCTTCTGGTCTATTCTGGGTCATCTCCACTTCTAGTGGGAATCCTGAAAGGGTGTCCAGGTTTGAGTGCAGCAGAGATCCTGAGCGAGGAGCTTTTCTGACTGGTGCTGTGCTGCAGTGACTTTAGACAGCAGGATACCCAAATTCTCCCTGTAATTAACTGTGTACTGAGGCCCCATTAGAAAGGCGTGTGATGACCCTAGGCCACAGATTTCTGGCTTTACCATGGCCCTGGAAATATCAGGTTAGCCATGAAATAATTTCAGTTTACTCCGTGTGACTAAAATTGAGGCAAACCTTTTAATACTCTTGAGTAGTGGGGTAGGAGGTCAGAGAAGATAGCATAGATGATGCTTTTTCAGAGTGTGATTAATTCTTTTCTGTGTAGCAAAAAAAAAAAAAAAGTAAATATTAATCAGAATACTTGAAATTACTAAATTCTTGTTGTTTCATAGTCACTTTCTTCAGTAGTGTAATTGTCTCTTCTTTTGTGCCACAAATGAGGGAGTTTATAATTTGATATCAAGTGGGATTTGCATCTTATTTAAGTTGTTTTGCTGTTTAACAGAGGTACAATACAGAGGTTCCTGTGGAAAAAAGAAACTCAAACCCTTTAGAAAGACAAATCGAGGCAAATCTAACATACATGAGCTAAAAACTATGGGTCCTCCTCTAAATCAGTGTTTTGAAAATAAAGATGTGTGCTTGTGAATTAAGAAGGCTCTTTTTCTTTTCTTAGCAACATCACAGAAACAGAGAAAAACTCAGGTTGGAGGAAAGCTCATAAGATTGTCTGGGCCAAAAATTCATGGGAAAGAGAGTCGAGGAGATCATCTAGTACCCTTTCCAATTGCATCTTGAAACCTTCCAGTTGTAGGAACTCCACCACATCCCTGGGTAAAAATGCTTTATCAAAAATGCAATCAAATGCATTTTAAAATCCCTGTTTACCAGTAATGCATCTGAACAAAAGGGGAATAAAAGTGAAATGCCTTGTGAGAAATCCTGGATATGATTAAGCATAATGATCCCCGCACTAAGTAACAGAGAAGATTTGGTGCAATATATTATCAGTGCCAGGGGATCTTACCTTCCTCAAGATATCTTCTTGTTTCCTCTCTCAGCTCTTAAGTTTCAATTTGTGCTTGCTTTACACGGTTTTCTGTCTCTCAGAAAGGCAAAGTGGCCGACTTGTTCCCCTATAATCAGGTTGCACACAAAACTTAACTAGGTGGTTTACCGACTCCTGCGGTATTGCTCCTCATAGAAGAAAACCAAATTCAGAGTTAATGCTGTTGGGACTGGCAGCTCTAAACAGCTCATTGTCAGACTGATCTGCTCCTAAAATCCCCGAATGGGTGTGGGAAGCCCCTTTGAGTGTTTAATGATAATGTGGTTTTCCTCTTTCATTAACTTTTGTGTACAAACAGCTATCATGCTCACTGGATACTAAGCACTTTACTGCCCATCTACATCCACGTCAATGCTACTTAAGGCTAATCACACACTAACTACATCTCCCACTGACAAAGCTGCATCCCCACTCTGTCTGTATTGATCTCCCATCAGTCATTTGTAAGTGACCCTGCTAGACATGGCCCTTGGGCATTTTTCCAATACAAAAGCCACTTAACATTAAAATTGCAGGATCTCTTTTGGCTGTTTTACAAGTCTTTATCAAAAGTGTATAAAAACCTACCTTTAATCATAACTACTCTATGAATTTTTTTCACCTTTGACCATTGACCTCTTCAAGATAAGGAGAGCATTTGTGCATCAGACTGCTCTTCTGCAAGTTTTATGTATTGCCTGAGAGGGCCACCAGAAGCACTGGCCAAAAATACTGTAAAGAAAATCCTTTTTCAGCGGTGTTTGTTTCATTTTAACAATAGCAAGACTAAAAAGAGCAATTATTTAAGAGGGTCATTATTTTAGTCATTTATATGCCCTTTGGGCCATGTGCCCATCACTTCACCTCATTCAGATGAGCAGGCAGTAGGGCTTTCTTTCTCTTCCCAGTCCTCTGCCATGTACCCTTGTACTTCTTGGCATGAAGACTGTGTTTGTTTTTCACGTCTATGTGAAAAGCCAAACTAGTACAAATTCTTTTACTCTATCACTGCCACATATGAACACTGAATATATAATTTCAGACACTCTGTGGTTGTTGGATCTTGTTCAGGAGGTTAGATGAGAATTTTAATTGCATAATTCTGCCATCCTTTCTTTTCTGCACTGTTTCAAGTTCTCCCTAATTTGAGGATACATCTATGGCTTCAGAACAAGCTTAACAACTGTCTTTTTTTTGAAGTTCAGTACTCATCCAACTGAATCAGCTTGTAGCATAGTTTGGCTGTGTTCTAGTAGCAAGTATTTTAGCAATTGCTCTAGTCTCATGCAAGGCTGTTCACACTGGCCCGTGGAAATTATTAAAAAATATTTGTGGTGGAAAGCTACACTGTCTGCATACAAGCCTGTAAAGTTTCCTCCTTGCTAGAGCTACAACTTGCTTTATTTGTTGGACTTTGAAACTTTAAACATTTCACAGACAAGTCTGACTTTATTCCCATAAGAGGATTCATCAGTGCATTTGAAGGGCCATATGTTGAGTTGACACTATCAACTATAGGCAATATGCCAACGAAGTACTCAGGCAGGCAGCTCTTCCTGAGCTCCATACTATCTATTTTTTGACTATCTATTTTGATTTGTGTCTCATAAAATGCATCAATTACATACATAAGGAGAATTTCTCCACAGGATGTTAATGGAGTAGTGTACAGTAAAAGGTCAAAAGCACTGTGACTGATCCTCTCAGAATAACATCCAGGAAAAGCTTTCCCTAAAACAGACAAAGCATTTATAGTAACGATAGCAAAATACAAATGTCACTTTGGAGTCTGTTTGAATAAATGGCTCTCAGTATTTTTCATTCAGTGTGTTATTTCTTAGGACTAAGACCAACCTGTCTGCTCCAAATTTCACTCATTTTCTACACATAATACGTATGGCTATATGAAAACAGGTCTGGTAGGATGTTAAGATAGTATAAAGGAAGCAAGATTAAAATGAACTCACCTAATGTGATGTGTTCAGCTGCTTGTTGCATCATTTTGTGTCTGGCAGTATCACTGCTATACAATGGCAATATTGTGTTAGTAAATACAATCTTTGCCAGTGACCAAAGAAAGAATAAATGAGGTGTTCTCAGCACTGCTGCCAAACACCAACTGGTGGAAATATGTGTGTTACTTGAATCAGTGTCTCTGTTCCCTTAGCATCCTCAGAGAAACCTGTGCTGAGAAATGATTAAGGTTGTAATCACGTTGTAGATGGTTCACCGGGTGATGAAAGCAACTCTGTGATGGGGCACTAACAGCCCCAGATCACACTCCCTGAGGTGTTGGACTGAAGTGTGCCAGTTGAACTGAATCTTGTGCCAAACTTAGCTATTTTGGACAGTAACTTTGAAATTTCACAATGGACACCAAGAATATATTTTTTTAAGCCATTACAGTTGCAGCACATATATTGTACTAATCCAGCTTAAAAGCAATTATATTTCTTCCATACTTTAATTAAGCACATAAATAATAAAATTTAAAATATGCCTCATCACTTTTCTCTATATTCTCTATGAATTCTTCCAGGTACAAGTCATTTTGTTTAACTGACAGGTCTAGAGTATGTGTAACTATTTAATATTAACCTGTTTAGTTTTCTTAATTTTTAATGCATTATGGGTATTTTCAAATAATAAAAAGGTAATTGCATTATAATATAATACTACAATAGTACAGAAAACAAAAAAGAGAACGGGGAATCCAGACTAGGAAGATACCATTGAAAACAAAAGACCAAAACCACTTACACAACACATATGTACATTTGCACAGAGTGCGACAGTGCTCACAACCAGTGCACCAAGATGTGAAGTGCTTTAAAGTCCTCTTTAAAGTACTGATTACCACCAAGCTTTTCCATGCCATGGCCTTGTTTTTCTAACCAGGCAGGATAACTTTACAGACTGGTTCAATTTCCACGTCTATCCAAACTTTAAGTTAATTGAACATCCATTAGGATTATATTTGGTGGCTTTTTGTAACATGGGCATTTGTCTCCCAAAGCCAAGACTGACACCAGAAACTGGCTTTCTTAATGCCAATAAACTACTGGCAATTCTTAGACACTAGTGCTATCAGCTTGAATTGATCCAGAGTCTGAGGGTAGCCAGTTCCATTTCCCATTAATAAAAAAAATTATAATTATTAACAGTGTTTCTTAAGCTTTTCTTTATAAACCAGAGAAGGTAAGTAACCTAAGTGACCCTTACCTGGGTTATAAACTAATTAATGAGTTTTATAACAAGCCCGGCCATCGTCTTTGTGATCTGTCTGTGGGAACTCTAAAAAATTCTACATAAAGGACAGGATAAAAGACAGGAGTCCATCTTGCAGAAACTGCCTCTAAACATAATTCTTCAGGTTAGATGGATTTTTAGGGTCCCCTCAGAGCTTAAATTTGTTCCAGAGATGGGAAAAACAGGCTCCTGGGGTATTGAAATCAGAACTCAAAAACTTTAAAAAACAAGCACAGAAAGACTTCAGCTTTCTTATGAGAAACAGTGCCGAAAAAGCAGCTTACACTAAAGCTGTCATGGAGAACTTCCAGGAGAGACAAATGCCAAGAGATGATAACTGGAGAGATATAAACAACATTCATAGAGACAAATCAGAATTCAAACTGTTGCAAGAAAAAATGTAAAACTTTTTATATCAAAAGAAATGGGAGAAATTGAGGCAAGGATATAGAAGAGAAAAAAAGAATTTCCTCGTTAAATTGAGATACATATTTTTTAACTTCCCACATTTGCTTCACGTTCACAGGGGCAGATGCTCTAGCTGATGCCAAACCAGAGTAAATTCTTCTGCTCTTCCTTTAAGATGCTGAGGGAGATCCGTCAGCATCTGCTGCATCAGATAAAGCTTTTCTCAACAAAGGAAATGACTGTCAGGGAGGTTGATTATGGGAATGGAGCCTACCTGGGTATGACTGCGGAATCTTCATCCCCCTGGGAAACTCTGACCATATAAGCTAAGTTACCCCAACCTTCACTGAAATGAACAGATATACACCCAAGTGTGTACCCTGCATCAATGTTTGACTCATTTGGAGAATAAAAAAAGTACCATTTATTGCAAATAAATTTCAAAAGTTATTGTTCAATCAATGTATTCCATTAGAATCTTACTAGGCAACTTACAGCATTTATGAAATAATTATATGGTGTTTTAATTTTCCCATTTTAGATCCCTCCTTTCTAACATAAATAATTTCTTGCCTTCTTTCTTCTATGGGCTTATTTTAAACAGATAAACTTTGGATTGCAGTTGTTGCATCCACAGAATCTTAATGCCTAACCTCAAAAATCTAAATGCTAAATAAAGTCTTTCCCTCCAGAGCTCTAACTATATCCATTTCTCTGTTTTATTTCTGTTGAGTTTTTTCCATTCTTCAACAAAAGAATAAGTAAATCCTCATTACCCAGAATCAGTTGAGGCTTGTCTATATAAAGAATATATTGTGTTTTTTGTGGGTCTGTGTTTGTGTGCAGAACTGCATTGCATTAGCATTCCTGAATACAGGCTTTTTAATGTACTAATCTTAGGAAGGTAAAATCAACATTCAAATGGTAATTATTTAGGAAGTAAATTGATCAATTTGTCCTAAGCTCCATGAAGATGAACTGAGGTCAATCCACTTTGCCTATTAAGATTTTGAAGATATCTGGTTGGATTACTTTCACAGTTAACGCCTGTTTTCCACCGAGGTTTAAGGAAAGGGAAAAATAAAAAAAAAGAAAATAAAGAAGAACTGAGCTTTAATGTTAGACCTTAGGAAAAACAAACTTTTCATGTAAGTGCAATTTTCCTGGTCCCAGCAAGCTGTCCATGTAAACAACCTCTGTGTTATTAGCTTTTAGTACTATAGTTCTCCCTGTGGTGAAAGTGAAATGGTTGCTAACTAAACAGAGTTGAGCTGTCTTGGTTCTACAGCCCTATATATATTTTCTGAATTATTTTTTAAGGCTTGGGAATATGTGGATGAGCAACTACAATCTATATGGAAGAGAGGCTGAAAGAACTTCAAGGCAAGCTATTCAAACAACTCTGGCATTTCAAAATTGAGCACAGTGAATTTTTAACTCAAATAAAACATTACAAAATTGTCATTGCTAAAATAATAGTCTATGAGTCTTAGAATTATCACATTAGGTGTTAGGGTAGAGACACATATTTCCTGATGGCAAATCACTGGACCACATGAATTCAAATTCCGTGAAAACAAAACTTTTCTTTCATTTCAGGAAAAGTACATTTTGCAGAAAGACAGACAGGTAGGCGTAGTGTGTCACACTAGTGTCTAGTGCTTAAGCTTGAAATATCCTCAGTACAGAAATGGTCTTGTGTAGGTCAAGGAGTTGGACTCAGTGATCCTTGTAGGTCCCCTTCAACTCAGCATATTCTGTGATTCTGTGATTTTTTCCATTGTCTCACCCCTTTTCTAGAGGTACTTTCCAGACAGTAAAGACTCCTTAGAGCTTAAGCATTTATTCTGAGAGTGTAATAAAAGTATGGTAACTTAATACGGATTTCCCTAATGATTTTCTGATGTAAAATATTTCACAAATAAGAAAATTAGTAAGACCAGTATCTCATTTCATGCAGTGTTTTTCAGCTCATCATTGTCCTCATGGTTTGAACTGATGGCTTAAAGATTAATTTCATGGGGTTCCCAAGAACCCATCTGCCTTAGACTTGATTTCAATATTGAGGTTGTGGAAGCCTAACAAGAGTGGTGGTCACGGCAGATTTTTTCAAGACATTTTGGAAACCAATTATCTATGCAGTCACTGAAACACAGAATCACAGAATAATATGAGTTGGAAGGGACCCACAAGGATCATCAAGTCCAACTCCTGGCCTTGTACAGGCCCATGCCTAAGAGTCACACCATGTGCCTGAGAGTATTGCCTAAGCACTTCTTGACACTCTGTCAGGCTTCATGCTGTGACCTCTTCCCTGGGGAGCCTGTTCCAGTGCCCAAACACCCTCTGGGTGAAGAATCTTTTTGTAATGTCCAACTCAAACCTCCCCTGACACAGCTTTAGGCCATTCCCTCGGCTCCTGTCCCTGGTCCTGCCACAGAGAAGAGATCAGTGCCTGCCTCTCCTCTTCCCCTCATGAGGAACCTGTAACTGCAGTGAGGTCTGTCCTCGGTCTCCTCTTCCCCAGGCTGAACAGACCAAGTGACCTCAGCTGCTCCTCATACGGCTTCCCCTCCAGAACTTTCACCATCCTTGTTGGTGCATCTTTGGACACTCTCTAATAGCTTAATGTCTTTCTTATATTGTGGTGCCCCAAACTGCACACAATAGTCCAAGTAAGGTTGCCCCAGAGCAGAGCAGAGCAGAGCAGAGCAGAGCAGNNNCAGAGCAGAGCAGAGCAGGACAATGCCCTCCCTTGCCCAGCTGGTGATGCTGTGCCTGATGCACTCCAGGACACACTTGGCCCTCCTGCCTGCCAGGGCACTGCTGACTCAGATTCAACTTGCCATCAACCAGGACCCCAAGGTCCTTTCCCACAGCACTGCTTTCCAGCATCTCATTCCCCAGTCTGTCTGTACATCCAGGGCTGCTGTGTTCCAGGTGCAGCTTCCTGCATGTGCCCTTTTTGAACTTCATACTGTTGGTGATTGCCCAGGCCTCTAAGTTTTTGAGGTCTCTTGCAGGGCCTCCCTGCCTTCGAGGGAGTTAACAGCTCCTCACAGTTGTCTGTAAAATTGCTCAGCATACCTCCCAGTCCTGAACCTGCATTGCAGTGGAGAAGCAGATGGACTCAGAACCCTACAGGGTAATTAGTGAAAGGACTATTGTTCAAAGATCTGTTAAAGATGAGGGCTGGAAGCAGGTCGCTACACACAGCAGGAGGAAGGTTCCTCCTCCTTCTCAGAATTTGTTAAGTGGGACTGGAACCTTCTACAACAGGTCTGAGGCTCTGGAACTAGGAGGCCACACAACAGATGAAGTGGAAGAAGGTCTGTCTGGGATAATGGGGCCTCCTAAAACAACACCACCTGTACCCTGCAGCAAAACCTCCTCTGTTAACAGGAGAAGAACGATAGTTGTAATAGGAGACTCCCTTCTAAGGGGAGCACAGGCCCCGATACCCAGATTGGGCCCAGCTCACAGGGAAGTCTGCTATCTCCCAGAGGCTCAGAGAAGGGACATTACTGGAAAACTTTCTAGTTTAGTAAGGCCCTTGTTCCAGTTTGAGACAATTTCAGAGGAGAATATCCCCTGATGGAAGGCAGGTTGTAGTTATCCCTCCCCCACCAGTTTTGGGAAAATAAATATTTCCTTGGAGGAAAGTGAAGAGAAAAAAAACTATTTCTTTAACAAACACACAGGAAAAGGATAATAATGCTAAATAATAAAATCTCTCACTGTGGAGAGAAACCTGGAAGAGCTTTAAAGTCCTTCTGGGTGTGGTCTCTCTCCTCTCTGGAGCTGGGTCGGCATGGGGGACCCCCTGCAGGCTGGTGGAAAGTCTCCCAGTGAGCTTTGGATGTTCTGGTGTTCTGAACAAGTCCAGAAGAGAAGAAGAAGAAACCAAAGTCCCAGGAAAACTCCATCTCTCTCCTTTCTGGAGGAAACAGAGCCGAGAGCTCACTGGAAAGCAAGGAAGGTGCTTCTTCCCCTCTCTGCTGCAGCAGCTATCACTGCCCACATCAGAAGAACAACAGAGAGGAGCCATTCTGGTCCCAGCAGAAACATTGGTTTTCTACCAATTTCTGATCTCATTTATGGCAAGAATGAAGACCAGTGATGTTAAAGGCTCTCCTTTCATGGCAGCAACATTCTCTTGTCTCATCAAATGTGTTGTCTCATGCAGCTGCAGCTTGAAAAGTTGTGCAAGCTGAAAGAGGTGAGGAGCTATATACAAGTAGCTTCAGTCACTGTCTGGGTCTTCAAAAATCAACATTTTTATTGATTTCCATGCAAGATTTTTTTGTCTGTATGCAATCTTCAGAACAATACATTCAACACAAGAGCAGATTCCTGGTTCCATGTACGCAGTTTCCAGCTACTTTGGGAAAGAAACACAGGTGCGTGAGCATGGTAAGAGCTGGAGTGCAGTGTAATCTCTGGGCACTGAGGGGGCTTGGACTCTGAAATACTCCTGCTCTTCTGTGAGTATACTGTCCTTGCGCTTCATGGAAAGTCAGAAATCTTTTGAGATGTGTAGTTTATAATCAAGGCCAGGTGAATTTATAACTTCCTTTCACAGATCAATAAGGGGAATTAATTATTTTATTTTGGAAATGCGCATTTTTCACTGAGTGCATTTTTTTTCTTGCAAGGCATTAAGAGTACACTTTCCTTCCCTGTTATACATAACGAATACTAGGAAAAGATATGGCAATTCTTCCACAGTAAAAGAGAGTGGAGATTCTCAGTTTTAGTGTGAATTTTATGGATCTTATGGAGTCTGTCTTTACAGTATAATCCTAGTATTTGTCTGTCTTTCATTTCTTTCCTTTCCATGAGCTCAAAATGTATGCTCAAGTTTTAAAGCAGCTGTCCATCTGAAGAAAGTCAAGTAGAAATGAAAATTTTGTGCTATTATAGGGATCCATCATAATGGCAGCATTTCTATGGCAGTTTATATGTGTAACTTCTGGCCTTCTTCAGATGTTTTATAAGACATTAGGATGTGTGTTATATAGAGACAATAGGAACAGATATTCTTGTGACCCCTCTGGACTACAAATGTACTGGATGCTTGTGACTGTGGGGAACTAATTTAAAAGACTGATACAATCTTCCCTAAATCTAAGTCCCAAACCTACTTTTCAGTATTTTTTATGAATCAAAACATTCCATATTCCTTTCACAGTTTCACTGCCCTCCAGGTTGAATTTTGCTTAATAATAGTTAGCTCCAGCCTGGCGGCAATGGATAAATTTCAAATAATGTTTGACTGTAAAATAAAAGACTTTGGTGAGTAGAGCGGTACATCAAATATTTCTGTGTGAGTGTACAGTTGATTAATAACTGGAGTAGTGTTTGGAGATTGTCTTTAGACAGTTCAGTTTTAGATTTGAATGTCAGTATTATCATATGTGGATCCCCATCTTACATAGTGATGGCCTCAAGGAAAGCAACAGAACTTATGGCAAAATGAGTTTTGTAACTTTTATTTGTGAAACTGGTGTTTTCATACAAAGGCCAATCAAAGATTCTCAAGGAAAGAAAAATTTTGGTGGTCCAGTGATGAGGAACTGTGCTATAGAGAGGAGGAAAAATGGAGCAAAAGCAGGTAGCCAGGAAGAGCATTCATGTGCATGTGTGCAGGGAGCTATGAACTCGGAGGAGATATGGTTTGGAAAAGGTTACTGAATCTCTGAATCCATCTTCCTGCCAGAACACTATATTCCCTAGTATAATTCTATGTGGAGGGAGAGACAGAATAGAGAATAGAAAAAACAAAAACAGCTATGTCATTCCTGGTTACCATTCATAAAATCCACTACCTTAACATAAAATTTAAGAAATAAGGCTTAAGGGAATAGAATACTTGGAGTTTGAATGAGCTGAGGTCCCATTCTTGTGTCCTACCTAAGTGGCTGTTGAATGGCAAGGGTGTATTTGGACATGAGAGGACTTTGTGAACAGCAAGGATCCTCCAGGTTGTGAAGATAGACCTGAACCACCTCATGCTTATTTGTCTTATGTTGTGATAAGACGCAACGCAGAGTCCCCTGCAGAGGACGCAGGTGCAAAGGAGTCTCCCTTTATTTCAAAAACCTGTCCTTTATAAGCACTTCGATAGTTCTCAGTTTACATAGATTTAAAGCATAACAAACATAATTCAACCAATCATCATACACTACGATGTGAACACACGATGGTCACACAGCATGTTTTTCTAGCCCTAATTCAGCTGAATCTCTTTCCCACAGTGCTTCTCTACTTAGCTGAAATAACAGGCCTGATCCATGATTTTACGAAGGCAACAAGGTCTTCATTTCATAAGGTTTTACCTATGTGCAACAGTCTTAGAAACATAGAATCATAGAATGGTTTGGGTTAGAAGGGACTTTAAAGTTCCTCTAGTTCCAAACCCCTGCTATGGGCAGGGACAACTGCAGTGGACCAGGTCGTTCAAAGCCCCATGCAGCCTGCCCTTGAACACTTTCAGGGATGGAGCATCCACAGCCTCTGTGGGCAACTTGTGCCAGTGCCTTACCACCCTCACTGTAAAGAATTTCTTCCTAATATCTAATCTAAACCTACTCTCTTTCAGTTTAAAGCCATTACCCCTTGTCCTATCACTACTTGCCCTTGTGAAATCTTCCTCTCCAGCTTGTCCTATGGGTATGAGAGAAGATTACTTTAATGGGAAATGTGATTATCAGCTACAAAGAGGATTAGGCACAGCTCCCGTTACAACAGACAGAAAATTCACAAAGTAATTTGCAAATTGTAAAAACAATATTTGGAACAATTCTTTGGTTGGCGGACTATCCATTAAGAGAAGATGACATGTAAAATGGTATTGACCAGAAAACTGCTCAGGAATAGACAGTGTCATCTTTTCAGTTCATAAGCTCTTATCTTTTGTAGAAGACTATTTATAAAAGTTACAGGAGTTCCTTTGGGTTCTGCCTTTCTCTATTTCTTGTCTAACTTATATTACTAAATTTGGGAAAGGATATTTTGTATTCTCTGGGAATGATAAGGGCAATCAAATGATAGGTGGGCAAATGTGGAAAACAGTGGATGTGGGAAAGGGAGGATGGAGTTCAGTCTCTTTTTGAAACATCTCTGTATTCTACCTGGAATACTTTAATATCTATGAAATAATTGAAGTTCTTTCTCACATTTGTAGTCTTTTTAGGCTATGATTACCTCTGGTAAAGATTTTACTTCTATAATCATATTCTAAATATCAGCAAGAAAAACAATTTTCCTGAATTTTAAAATGTGTTTATAAAGGACCATTTCTTTTGTATGTGCAGGCAAACTATCAATAACAGGCTGTAAGATTTTGTCTTGTTGCTGAACCTCTGGCACCTTATTGTACACCTTGGAAAGCTCCCTATTCAGTTTGCGGGAACACTAAAAGGTACTACAATGTATGGTTTCCAAATTTCCCCAGATGAGCACAGGAGAAATAAAAGGCCCGTTTGTCCACATCATTAAACCACCTTGCAGTCTGGTACAATTGGCAGACTCTTCTCCAGAGAGATTCAGAACAAAACCTGCATGGGTTTTTCTAGGTCAGAATGGAAGGAGGCTGGCAGAGCTGTGTCAGGCATCTTCTTCTATGTCTTCCTGAATGCTAGGGTCCAATCCTGAGATGCTCTCAGCAGTCTGAGTCCCACAAAAGACAAAGTTATGGCTATCTTCTTTTCAGGAATATTATATTCCCTTGCAGATGGATGTTTAAAAGCAGTGAAATGTGCACTATGAGTTTTACACTTACGTTACTTTCTTTACTATCTTCTATTCTTATTGACATTGTATGACTTCGTTAATAACATAATCTTGCTGTTGCCTCTTTGACTTTTTTTGGTAAGTGAAGAAAACTTATTTTATATTGCCAGAGCACTTGAGCTCAGCAGAATTCTATGAAGGATTTTTTTTAATGGGAAACATATAATACAAGGCAAGTCCTTCCTTTAATAATATTGATATTCCTCTTGTGCAGCTCCAAGCCCATTTGTATAATGCCAGTTTTGCATTACCTTGCTTGCTGTTTGATTATCTACATAATACAAATTAACCTCTTGTTGTAGAAAGGCTTGGCAAACATAGCCAAGACTGGGACAATAGGGTGCAGAAAGTCTCTCTACTCCAAAGAACTTTGAATAAATATATTTTTTTTATTCCTTGAAAACCTTCCTTACTTTACCCTTTGGTGGTTTAGGTGAAGTCACCAAACAGAAGTAGGTCGAAGTAGGTCTGCCCCTCCAAAGCATAACAATTGTCCTTAGTACTAGTTTTGGTCCAGTAAAAAGTGTCTGTTTTATGGTTTTAAGTGGAAACTCTTGAAGGGCCACCATGAAAATGCATGTCCACGAATGAAACCAGCGTTCAAAGCAGAAGCCATGCTTGCAGGTCCATGCCACGTTGGCTGCCACTGGCAATAGGGTGCTGAGAAAAGTCTGTGCTGTGTAGCAGACCCCGGGCACAGGGGGTTGCCCCAGCCTGGTGGGGCACACCTGGCCCTGTGCTGCCTGGCAGCACATGAAAGCATGGCAATGTTAGAGCTACATGAGGCTTCCTCTCAGCCACCAGCACAGACTCCAGTCCTTCCTGGAGCAGAAGGCTGGCTCTGCTCCCCTGGTGCAGACAGACATGTCTTGATTCTCTTGCCTGATGAGGGCTTTGGCTTCAAAGTGACCACAGGGGTGTTGAAAAACAACCTCAGTGGGGAGCACCTGGTGTTTGACCACCTTGCTGTGTTTTCAAAAGATTCTTTATACTGTATTTTCTATGCTAAACTGTTTTGACCTCACTAAACAACTGGTTCTGCCCAAGTTCAGATAGGAGGGTGAACAGCTCTCACTTCAGCTCCTTGCCTTAGTGGCAATAAAACATGTAAGAAAAGCTGAAAAAAAAGTGCTGAACCCCTAGACACAACATAATGAGGTACATATGTAACAAGACACTAGGTATGCATACAATGAATCAGTTCCTTACATGTCTTCCTTGAGTAGGGGTACTGTATTCTTTTTCAAGTGTGAAACATGCCTGTATGCTAATTCTGAGTACCTGCTCTTCATTGATACTGTGGCACACAATAGAAATGGAAGGGAAAAATCAAATATACCTGCTCCTTTCCAAACCAACCTTATACAGCTGTTTGAAATGCTTATATACATATTTTTGTGTGCTCATATTTTTTTTATATTCATGCTCATGTGTATTTAGAATCCTGTAGAATGATAGATTTTTTCTTTAAAAAACTCACTTGTAGGCTTGTACTTAATTTATTGTGTTCCTGTATTACTGATTTTTTTCTACAAATCCTCATAGCTTATAAATTACCATAAGATTAAACCAGATATTGCTAATGTATTTTAAACAGTTGTTAAATTACCAAAGTTGGTTGATCCCTTCCTTGAAATTTGCTGATCCTAACTTTAAATGACTCCTAGGTTATTATTTATATCTTTTAAATCTTTTATAGCCGTACACGGGTGCTTTTATGAAACCTGGTGTAACGTATTCTAAGAACAAAAGCATATTTATGTAAGTAGCACTGGGAGCTGAGTTGGCAGGTGTTTGCCACGAAGTCTTAACCCCTAAGCATTAGTAGTAGGCATCAAGTGTGTCCTCAAAAGGTTGTGAGAGTCTCTTTTTCTACAGAGAAACTGTTCAGGCTGAAAATTTATTTAACTGGAAAGAATGGCAGGACTTGTGCTATCATCAAGTTTGTGGGCTACAGAAAAAAATAAGGACTTAAGAATAACATTTGCAACAAATGCCATAAACATAAAATCAAGACAGTTGTGGTAGCCAGGGCTTCTCAGAGCAGTTCCAAACCTATATAGCTCCGGAGAGAGCCAGGCAGAATTGTTCTGGTGAAGAAAGCAGTCTCCCTGTAAAGGAGCAGGCAAGGCCGTAGTCTCTCCTCTTGCACAAACCAGACAGGAAAACTGTCCAGCTGGAGGAGATCCAAGGCTGTTCTACATGAAGAGTGGTAGCAGAGAGAGAAAAGCCTCTGAAGAGAAAAGGACTTTGTCTACAGTAAGGGTCAGTCAGCTTGAGTTAAGGTAGCAAAATCTCACACAGAACTCCAAAAATTTCTTTGGCTTCTGCTAAAGCCAATGCTTTGCATGAATCTGCTGGAGAAGGTCAGCAAGGAACGAGAGTTACTGGGAGCAGGCTAAGATGTGGTTGGAAACTTCCTTTCAGCTTGTATGCACAAAACATGTTGGGTCCTTTAGCTTCATCTATATGTGAGCACAATTCATGGTTCAACGTGTTCGTCAAAGCTTACCAGAAAATCCTTTCAACAAAAATTCTTCCATTGAAACATGTCATTTCACTGAAAACACGCTTTGGAGACAGAAAGTATAGCCAATTCAAGAAGGTTTTGTTAGGAAAAATTTGCTGGCTCCAGAACTTCATTTCAGAGAAGTCAATGCCCCTATGAGCCCCATGCTTGGTGTTCATAGGCTACATCAGTGAAGTGAGAAACATTAATTAAGCCCCTGCTCCCTCTGAATAAAATCAGGGTATAATCATGTTCTCTGACTCAGAGGACAGCCTGGAGGGAAATGGTTGCTGAGCTCTAGAGGAAAATGGTTGCTGAGAAGTTGCTGTGAGACTTCCTTGGAGAAGGTAGGTGGCATTGCATTGACCCTGCAGTATGGCAAGGGAGACTATGGGCTGGAGTCACCACAGCCATTTTTTGTCTGAATGCTGCAGCTAGGGAGTGTTGAGGTGTTAAGAGGTCTTTTTTTTTATTTCGTTGTTGTGTTGTGGTTGGGATTTTTTGGTTTGGTTTGTGTGGGGTCTGTTTTTTACTTATTACAGTTGTTTTTGTATTTTTAAAGATAAATTTCAGAGTTTTTTAAGAGAGGTAGAAATTTTCCTATTCAGTTCTTATGGTTACTTTCTAGTAAGTGGTAATGTGGTATGTTAAGGGGCTGAATAAAATGTTCACATATGTATGAGATGTGTTAGTGCTTTTCTCTGAAAATGGGACTTATCTTGCAGTGTATTGATAGAGGCTTCTCAAAAGGGCTTTATTAGGCTTTATTTGCATGGAACTGGCATGGAATTGTGGTTCTGCACAAGACTTATCTCATACTTTTTCTGTAGATCTCTTCACTGATGGAATACAAAATTCGCATGAATTCTTCTCTGTTCTGTGACTAACATATTCTCAGTAAAAAGTTCTATTTTAGGCTTATTTTAATTTTTTTTTCCTGTGTGGAAGTATAACTGTTAGTTAATATCCACTGCAATTATACCAAGAAAAATACTTATTAAAAACCTTCCTTGTAGTTTCAGGTTTCAGTCACCTACTTTTTTTTTCATATGTCTGCCATCATTCACATATTAAACATCACCCATACCAAGAAAAGATGTGAAAGAACTTTTTTTTATGGCTATGATTTTTAATGTGGTAAAAATTCCTGCATGTATGTATATTTTCCTGAATGCATGTATAATTGTGTTAGCTTTGATAAGAATATTCAGGCAGATAAATTCATACAGAACCTTGCATGCAGTTGTGGTATCCCATGTTTAAGAAAAGTGAATATAGATTTCAGAGGATGGCTGCTAGGATGGTTGGGAACATGAAAAGCATATGAAGTGAGAGAAAGCTAGAAGAGCTTGGTTTGCTTGGCCTTCACGTAGAGATCAAGAAACTAAATTGTTTCCTGGGAGAAAGAGGACAAACACCAATATGGAAGATAAGCTGTTTGAATTGAAGGATGATATCAGTGTGCAAACAGACGAAAATGAATGGGAAGAAACTGAGCCTGGAAACTGAAGGAGAAGCCTAGGCTTGTGAAAGGCTATTCTATTCTGAATGCTGGGAACAGTGCTGTACATTTAGAATGGGTCTGTTAGAGTGAGGGGCTTGTCCTTGCTTTAAGGGGCTCCCTTGGCTGTGCTCTGGTGAGCCCAGGGACAGACCCAGACACATGTTGTGGGTTGATCCTGGTGAAAAAATCAGCCCTACACAGCTGCTTTTTCACATCACATCCTAGTGGGCTAGAGGTTGGGAACAGAAGAGTACAAGTGTGAAAATTTGTGAGTTGAGTTGACAGTTTAAGTTAAAAAAAAGAGAAGAAGCAAAGAAAAAAATCAAGATAAACAAGGGATGTAAACCCACCAACAATTGTTCTCTGCCAACTGACTGACGCCCAGGCAGTTCCTGAGCAATTGTAGCCCTGGAAAACTTCTCCCTCAGCTTTTATTGCTGAGCACATAGCATGGGGTTTCCCTTTGGTCAGCTGGAGAGCTGTCTCTCAACTTCTTGTGCACTCCCAACAGCCTATTCTCTGGTGAGGTGACATGAGAAGCAGAAAAGGCCCTGACAGTGTAAGCACTGCTCAGCCATAGCGAATACATGTTAATGTTACTGTGTTATCAACTCTTTTTTGGTCATAAATACAAAAGAAGCATCATGCCAGCTAGTATGAAGAAAATTATCTTTATCCCAGAGAAAACCAGTACATTATGGATGGATGGTTTCAAAAGACAGGCCTCTCTAAAATTATCTAGGTTCTAGGAAGATAACGACTTTAACTGGCCACATGACACTTCCAGCTACCAGCACTTACTAGTGGTGTGGTACAGAGTTTCAGGTGGTTCCTGCCATTAGCTGGTGTCCAGTTCAGTGCCTTGACACTTTCAACTGCACTATGCAAAGGCAATGGAGCTACATTTATTTTAAACCAAAACTTCCCATTGAGTCTGATGGAAAATGAATTGTGATTAAAACTGGTGACACAATAAGGCCCCATTTGCCCTATCGAATAGCCTCAACAGAGACAAGAGTAGGCTAACTGTGGGTTAAGTTTGTTCCAATCTCTCTTCCAGTGCTGCTGCTACTACACAAGAAAGAGCTTCTGATTGGATGGCAAAATACTCCTTATTAAAAATTCAAAATTTGTTTGCTTCACAGCTACACTACAGAAACCTGTGTATCTCCTGTTTGAACTCACAAGCCTATGGGATTACCTTTAGTCTGAGCTTTCTTTCCCTCCTTTGCCCAAAATCCACCAGATTTGATATGTCTGTCACTTTGTCCTCTTCTTGAGCATCTTTCCTAAAGGCAATTCTTTCTAGTGTTGTGTGAGCAGCGCTGATTTTCTCACCCCAAAGTTCTTGTCTTGATGTGTGACAACCTCAGAGAGATTCAAGTGGAAAGAGTTTCTCCCAAATCTTACTGCAGTTTTATTATGCCAGAGGAGAAAGGAAAGCACAAAGTGTGCACCTTTGCCAGGTTGGAGCTGGCTACTGGTGAAGCCAGTGTAGTGATGCCAACAAAGCCTTTCCCTTCCAGGAGTGCTCTACTTTCCATTTATACCTGTAGATATTCTTGTCTTCAAATCCCAAATTTCTTCCACCTTCCACCCCCAGAAATTTAGCAAAGCACATTTATTGTCTCAGGAATATTTTAGATATTTAGCAGATAATTTAATTCTCTGAGAAAGGCATTGACTGCTGCATCACAGAGGCCAGACCCTCATTGCAGGCAGACAGGCTCCACTTATTTTCCTGGCTCTTCAGATTTACTACTAACACACTGGCAGACAGTAGTAGTGGATATGATGATGTAGTGTTGGAAATAATCCTGGGTTTTAGTAATACCTACACACTGCCAGACAATTATGTCCAAAGAGCCCAGATTTTCTAGAAGTGCTGTCCCACCCTCCCTTCTGTTGGAAACCCTAATCTCCTTCTTGCCCCTCTTCCCTCACTGTTAGCCCTATCACGTCTCTTGTGGCCAGATCAAGGATGTTTAAATATAGATTCAAACATTTCTGAGGGAGGAGCAACTCTGGC
Organism: Vireo altiloquus; assembly: GCA_013396875.1. Taxonomy (NCBI): domain Eukaryota; kingdom Metazoa; phylum Chordata; class Aves; order Passeriformes; family Vireonidae; genus Vireo; species Vireo altiloquus. The sequence goes on along the minus strand of VZRF01013004.1, from coordinate 323,972 downwards.
AAGGCTTTGTGGCCTGACTGATCTCACTAAACTACTGCTGACTATTCAGGATCTCTTCCAATACTAGCTAGCCCTTCTTTAAATTTGCCAATGATTTAGAAATTCAGAATTAAAGCAGTAAGCAGATGCAATGAAGTTTGAGTTTTTTCTGTGCTGGACAAAAACCTCTTCCCCCCTTTCTTATTCTATCTTTTGCAACTCAGTTCTGTCTGGGCTTACTTAGTGAACAAAAAAAGGACTCTTCTAGACTAGCAGGCTCAGTCCAAACCAGTCACAGCACATGGCATAACTTCAGGGATATGTGGGAGATCTGGTTTCAAGTAAAGGCAAAAAGCAGAGTACTCTAAATCTGTAGTGGATTAAATGAATCTATCCTTTCTTTCCTTTTTCTAAAATTGTCTTGAGGCTTTTTTTTCCCTTTGGAACAATGATGTGAGGAGGTATTTCTAATGACTTGAGCTTCTACCATGACCTAGAGTGGTTTTATCCCTCTGTGATTACTTAGACAAAATGAAACAGTCCTGAGTTGTAGCATGGCTGTGAAGGCCTGGTAGAATTAGTGTAGTTGCTGAAATTTGGGGGAAAATTAGAACCTGGTGTGATTTCCCACAGTGCTTACACATGGTCAGCTCCTCTCCTGTGTGAAGTACTAGCGCCAGTCCTGTGTAACCACTTCAATCACTTTTATATCCTCAAAATGAGCTTAAGCACTTCTTAGACCTTGTGCCTGGCCTCATATTCAAGAGAGGATTTCACTCCTTGGCAGTTTTGAGTAACTTAAGCAAGTTTTAGCAAATCAATAATTTATAAATTCTACTTTCTTCTTAGAATGGGCTGCAGCAGATCTTGCAGATGGACACCATTGTGTAAGAGCAGGCCTTGACTACACCATACAATGGCTGAAATCATATTAATTTTGGTAGCATTTGATAAGAGACAAAAACCAGCAGCCAGACTGCTATAAATAACAGGATATATATATAACAACGTAAGTAACAAAAAAAGAGGACCTAAGAGCTGAGGCAAAATGCATTAGACTTCTGAAATAGAAAAGTTCAATACTGTGGTTGTCATTACCACAGGACAGTTTTGCCCATGAAAGCAGAAAGTAGTGTGTATAGGTAATCGTGTAATATTGTAAGATGCATATAGCTCTGTAATATGGAGAAATATAGAAATTGTTTTAAGAGACTGATTGTCTTTGAAGTGTATGAAAATAATGTTAAGAATTACTTAAAACCCTTTATGGGGTCAGTTATCTTTGGGAATAACTAAAAGTCCATTAGTGAGTACATACTATACATTGTATTAAATCAGCTCTCTTCTTCTCTAAAATTTGCCTCATCGAGTTTTTTTAGGGTGAAATTCATCCCTAGGCAAAGTATACGTACGCAATGTTGAGTCTACCATTTATTATAACATCCATAACTCAATACAAAAAGCTGTGCATATGGCCTTGATAACTATCTACAGGGCACTGAATTTTCCTTTTGCATACTGATCCAAGGTGAATGACTGTGTCTCATCAACATTTTATTCCTCGGTGCTTTATTAATAACAAATGAGGGACTCATGAATCCATTCAATTAATTAATTTCTTCTTGGTCTCCTTTTCTTGCTTAACAGGTTGATCTGTCTCCAAAATGTACATTTTCTGCATTCCCATTGGACTAATGACATTTAGATAATTTTTTTACTTTGGAATATAGCCATCCAACTTAAAAGTAAAAAGAGACATTGTACATTTGAACACAGTGCTAATGCCATTCCCTGCCAGTAAGTCCCGCTGCTATTAAAATGAGCAAGGTAGAGATCTGCCTTCCTTTGAGGTTATTAGACCAGGCATATCACTGACACGCATGGAGACACTTCCCTTCAGCTATCTTGACTTGTATAGAACTTTATTTAGGTTTTGATTCAAATAACCATTTTTTTCCAACCAATTTAGGGGTTATAAAATCTGCTATTGACCTTCTATTACAACCTGTGAACCATCCTGTTTAATGTGAAATTACATCATGTAAGAAATTCCTTTTTGCCCATTATCTTGGTCACTGACTTGACAAGGCTCTCTGAGAGTCATGGGAGTATAAATCAGAGATGGGACTAAGAAGTGGGGAACTCAGGAGTAAGAGGCATGAGACTAACATGGTGATTCCTTCTGTTCCTAAGGCCACAGCAAGAGTGCAATGAAGAATGGACATTAGGTGTTTCTTCCTGGCACTGTGTCAAGTGCAGAATATTTTATGTAAATGAAATATCCTGTTCCGAGAAATAATAGATCTGTAGTGATTTCATTCCCATGTTAGAGCAAGGTTTACACTGAAAAGATGGGTTGGCCATAACTATGACTACTTGTTGAGTACAAAAAGAATATCAAGAAGAAATTAATTGTGTGGCATTAGCTAATAGGAAGCAACACACACACAAAAGAGAGGTCACAGATAAAAAATTTCATTGATCATAATTGATTATTGTGATTTGCTTAACTGGGCTTGGAAATTATGGAAGAAAGGGAATGTCAGAGTGGGGAAGGTGGAAGTCAAGGTTGAAGGATATACCATATCTTGCATATGTTATGCCTTATCCTGGGTAATGTCTCAGGCCAGCAACAGGGTTCCTCCCTTATGACAGAATTGCAAATATGGGTGAAGGTAAAATCAGTGTCAGGAAATAGGATTCTGAAAGAAAGATATATAACTTCACTGTGGATTCCTTGGAAAGTTAAGGGTCTTTATGCAGTGAGATGCAGTTCAGTCAGTCCTTGGATATCTCTGTGAGAAACTGGGCACACCTATCTTGTTTCAGGTGTTTTGAAGTACATTGTTTCAGATATTGCTTTAGGGGTGGAATCCTATGCTTTTTTCTTCTCTTGATTTGGAGTTCAGTTGCCAGCTACATGCCATCCCACTGTTGCATGTGCAAGTGGGATGCAAGTACTGCTTTCACTAATTTTCATTAATGACCTTTTCAATGCAGTCTTTAGGCCAAAGCAGGAAGTTCAAAAGAAGAGCGAAGGGAGGATTTTTCAAAAACCCCTCTGAGTATCCTCATTTTGCTACAGGCCAAATCATATGGGACTTTCTCCTAAAATTAGAGAAACCATCAGGCCACTGTTGCTTGGGAAGAAGCATCCTTCTATAGGCTTTCCCCTTTGACTCTTCTGCAGTTTTGCTTAGTGCTCTTCTTGATGCATCCATGTCCCATGTGAGGTGCTGTGCTTGAAGCATGATCTCTACTGTGTTTCATCGACACAACTAAGCACCTCAGGAGTGTCAAGAGGTCACCCAATTTATCAGATGGTGTAAAAAAGGCAACAAAATTTCTGCTGTGACCCTCATGGCGGCACAGTGTATTTTTAGTAGAATAAATAGCACTGCAGAGACTTAGCGAAACTGGACTACAGACCTTCTGTCTGTCAGTGGTTTGTTCCCTCTTGAAATCATATATAAATTAGCATGTAAGTACCAACAGACTACTATATTGTTGTCAAATCCTGCTCTGAATATGGTGGAAGGCCTCCATTTCTAGTGGGAACAGCTCTGTTTTTTATTTGAAAGAAAATTGGATTTGGAAAAGTTGTTTGCTTATATTTTTCCTTACCCTCTGATCCCTGCTGTGAGCTGTTCTTATATAGTTTTCCTTAGGAAAGGAAAGAAATTAGTCGAATTTGTCAAAGATGGCTTGTTTCCCTTCCCTCCCCCATTGCTGATGTGGTTGATTCCAGTTGTTCTCCAGCACTGACCTGCTCACTGGTACATCCACTTCATGGCAGAGAGTGATTCAGCTGCCTGACTGAACTGAATTCCTTCACTCTTCCTTGTTAGTTTAGCATACAGTCTTAGAAATTCAGTGCATAAATCACATTTTGGATACAAATCAAAACATATGATTAATACCTAGACATTTATGGCCATATAATGTTGCACCACAGTTAACAAGTAGCATTTGGCTATGGGGTCTGTGCACCTGCTAAGCACTAATGTGCTGCTAATGTTTTAATGAAGGATCCCAGGGAAAAAAATACCTCTCTAAGCCAGAGGTAAAGCTTGTGCTCCTGGAATGCACATATGTGGATAGGAGAGTTGGCTGACTGGGAATACAGCCATTTGTTTTCCCAAATTACAAATAATAATTAATAAATAAAATGTTTTCTCATGGTTGTAAGCAGGGAGTTGGGAGAATCACTTGGCAAACAATCTGATATTTAAGCTGTGATTTGTTGAGAATATTTGCACATTACTCTAGAACAGTGGTCCCAGGAGGAGCAGTACTGAGCAACTTGCATTTTGCGGACAGGTTTGTTTTCTGTGTTGGCCTTGGTTTTAAGTTTTTAATTTACTGTATCAAGAGGCAATATCAAAAAGTCTTGTGGGCAAAATGTTGCACATGAAGCGAAGATTGGGAACTGTGACTTTCTAGTGATGTACCAATTTTATTGATATTATGACATAGCTTTTGCAGACTGAAAGTGGGAAAAAAGCAGAGGCTATTTCACTGGGAAATGAAAAAACTATCTGCCATCTTGGTTTGGTGCAGTCTGGACTAAAATATGTTCTTTAGCATTATGATGGTAAATTCCAGGGATGGTACCTAGCACGGATGATTTAGCACTCTTTTAGAAGTAGCGGTTCTCAACATTTAACATGGGCCAATGTCTTCCTTCAGTTTTGCAGAAAAACTTCAAAAATCATCTCTGCAAGAACTACAAAGAGGCCTCCAGGAAAAACTTCTCTCAAATATTTGTGTTGGTGTGTCTGCTTCTTGGTGGCATTCGGCTAACCTGTGATAGGGCTGGTAACAGTGGTGAGTGGAGCAGAAGGTCCCTAGAACCTTGTGTGATGCTTACCTCATTGGGTACAATTTTAGTGGATGCAGGTGTTCTCTACCCATTAATTAATGTGTTTGATACCAGGAGGGTGTTTTACTCCTCACAATGACACAAAGAAGATTAGTGAAAGAGATGTAAAAATTGGTTTCAGAGAAACTTACATATTTATGTTGTTATTCTTGCTGCATTTTTCTCAGTGTCATACAGCTCTGATCTAGCCATGACAAATAAGTTTTGGAAGTCTTTCCCGACCTGATCCCAGCTAAAATAAATAAAATAAAATTTTTTTAAAAATTGAGGAAAAAAAATTATAAGATTTAAAGTGATAATTGCTGAGATTTGTCAAAAATAACTTTTCCCCCTTCCCCTACTGTTTCTTGCTTTGATTAATCATCATTTTACGAAGAGAAATTTTTTTAATAGATGATGCTTCAATTAATTTTTTCACTTATGATCTTCCTTGAAAGCATCCTTTCCCTTTACTTTTCTGTTCCCATGGTTGAGAATAGTTCGTTGTGTATTCTCTGAAAGCTGTCCAGATTTGCTCTAAGTTAATCAGATGGTGTGTTGTGAGACTGCCTTTAGGCACTCAACTGTTGCTAGTCTGGAACAGGATTGGATTTCCTAACTCAGCTTCTTGAAAACCAAATCTTCCCTTAGCTTTTTATTCAAGCAGTACAAAAGGAATCCAAAGGACTTTTTTATGAAAAGCCTTTTCAGATTAAAATAAAACTGCTTTGATTAAGAAAATATTGGCTGCCTTTGCAAGTGAATACGAGTGAAAGAATTTGAGAGTGCATCTGTACTGTGGAGTTCACTGCAAGCTCTAACTCAAGTGTTGTTTCCAATTGTCTCCCAATCACATATAAAATATCTAGCTTGGAAGTGTTGCAGGACTTCTAACTGAGCAAGCTGCCTCAATGTTTACTGTAAGCTAGGGCTCAGATGTTGCCTTCGTGTGGTGTTGTAGTCAACCCATGTTGCAGGAAAGAATGAAGTCAAAGCATGAAATTATTGAAATCCGCCAAAACCTTCTCACAGTTCTCCCATTTATCAAGGAGGATGCAAAGATCCTCCTGCAATTTATTGGGTGAAGTCCCTGAAGCTTGAGTTCTTCAGCACGGAGAGGAGTGGAGATGCCAGACCCCTCGGAGAACTGGAGGGCATGAGGGGAATTACCTCACTGGTCTGGCCTTCTAAACACATCCTTAAATTTCACTCAGTCTCTGATACTGGGAAAAAGGGAGCAGGAACAAGATGTCCCAGTGCTCTGTTGAGACGTAGTTGTGATTTCTGCTCTGTGGGGCATCTGGATCTGTAATTGACATCCACTATAACTGCATTGCTCAAAAATGTGCCTCAGGGCTATCCCAGCAGTTTTCCTCTTTAGCCATGCTCTGAATTCCCTGACGATAGGCAAGGACTGGAGACTTTTCATGCACATCTGAACAACTAAATGGAATAGGAGACATTGGAGAACTTGGTCTCCTATTTTAGCAGAGGGCAACAGAAGAAGCATTTCATGCAGCTGTTAGGAGAGGTGGAAAAAAAAAAATCACCCATATTTTTTTATTGCAGGGATCATACTCATTCAATGGCTCAACCATGGACTTTCTAAAAGGCACCAAGCAGCAGTCCAAAGGCAGAAATAAAATATGTGAGAAGAAAGGAGATGCAGGGCACTGTTGTACAGAGATTCATGGATAGTAACTTGGGATTATCTGGAGAGCACTAATTTAATTTTACTACAGCTAATGAGTTTTTTAGAATTTCTGCTTTAGGCAGTTGGTCCACATCCTCCTCACTTTAAAGAAAAAAAAAAAAGGAAAAGAAAAGACTTAAACTCCCCACTTTATCCAGATAAAATAGTTTCCTAAACTGGGTAGTTCCATGCCTGTTCCTTTCCTGAAGTCTAAATTCTTCTTAATTAGTTAAGCAAATTAAACACACTGGCACTGGAAATACAATGCAGTTTCTGCACTAATATTTCAACATATGTATTGTCTTCAGGTAGTATATGTGATTTCAGATGGCTCATGGTATCAATTCAGGACTTTAATTTCTTTATGCTGATGCCCTACATGCAGAATGAAGAAATATTTCCAGTTTATCAATCCCATTATTCCATGAAGAAATATTTCCAGTCCCATTAATCCCAGTATTTCAGCAAACTGAAGCTCTTGATATTTAGTTGGTCCCACTCTTAGCTTTTGGGGGTTTTGTTTTGTTTTTTACTTAATTGGGTAAATAAAGTTTCATTTCACATAATAAATTATTTTCTCCAGTTTTATGTGGGTGTAGCAGACAGCAAATATAGCTTGATCTACTGTCCTCCTGAAAAATATAAGAAGACCCATCTCATAGTGAAACTGGAGCTGGCAAATCTGGGGTAGGAGAGGAAACACTACACAGAAAATATGAGGCTCATTCTCTTCTGGTTTGACAGAAGTGAGAATGTGGATAAGGATGGCTGAGAAGAAACAATGGCTAAGAAAATGTGAGATTTGTGAGAAGATGTGCGAGAGCACTTTCCCTCTCATACTTCTGTTAGAGCAAAATTTACTGAAGAAGTGATAGAAAGGCTGGTGATGTTGGTGATATCATCAGCATATTGGCAACTCCAGGTTATCTTTGAGTTAGGTGGGTCTTCCTTTATTTTCAGTGAAATGTAACTGCTGTTTAAATACAAATACTACAGACTATTCACCTCATGGTATCTGATTATTTATTTGTTTATTTTTCTTCATGGGCAGAAAAAGGTTAAACACAATTACACATTCGCTCTTCATGATAACAAGCACAAAGCTCTAAGTGAGTATTCAAAAATAATAGCTAAATTCCAACAGTAACATGATGATTATCTCATGGAATATCTTTGCATTTACCTGGATACAGCAAGTATTTCTTGTTTGCAAAATACTAATTTTCAATTTTAAATGTCTCTTGTGGGTCTAGCTCAGTAGAACTGCCTTATCCAGTGGGGAATCCACAGTTAACATTGTTAATATTGATAAGTAGAACCATCTGAAGCCATGACCAAACTGAGCAGTATTTTCAGAGCTACACTGGCGTGTTGCTCCGCAGTGCAGCAGCCAGCACAGGGCACCTTGGAAGGGAACTGAACAGGCCCATGGTGGATGCCAGCGAGATGGATGGGCATGGTGCAGAAAGGATGACAGTAGAAATATGTTTTTCCTCAGTTCTCATACACACTCTTCCCAATTGCTATTTTTCAAAAGAATTTTTAACTAGTGCTAATGCTTAGCTCAGGGTCATAATCCCAAAGTAGATGGGTGTAATACAAATTGTATTTGGAAGGTATTAATAAGAGTTAAGAGAATTGGTTTATAAACATTTCTGAGACAGAAAATTTTACAGCTAGACTTTATTATTAATTCACTGGTATATTGTTACTTTTAAAGAATGGCTAGATTTCATTTGTGAATAAGTAAAAAGACTGAAAAGGAGAAAAATTTATTTGTGTCGAGATTGTCATCTCCAAAGTAATTGTAAGCAGATGTAGAAGTTTCATAGACTACCAGACAGAGATATCAGTGATTTTCAAACAAATAGAAATTTATTATTAATTTTACAGTGCTTTAAGTAAGGCAAAACAGGTTATCACTGGGCTTTTTATAAAACCCTGAGCTGTGTCTTCAGCCTATACTAATTTAATTCTTGTATTCAAAATGACCATAGTCTGATTTTACTGTCAGTGGAACCTAATCTACTTTTTTAGGTGTATGACTACCATTTGTAAATACAGCTTTTATGTGCAAACCCCTCAAAGACTGCCTGCATAGTAGGTGCCAGCCTACATATTGTATCCATGAAGCTGAAAGTGAGCAGGCCAAATAGCTTTTAGTCCATCTGTGTAAGGAGCAAGAGGGAAGTTGTAATGTGAGAACTGAAACTAATACAAGGAGGTGACAGAGTATTTTTCAGTGGAGTAGTGTTTATGTGGGAGAGAACTATAGCAGAGAGGATGCAGAGGAAAACAATGTGAGCAAAAATGGAACAATATGGTCAGTTGAAAAGCTAGATGTAAGGTGATTTTAAAGGATTTTTTAAAATGCAAATTATGAGAAGGAAACATAGGGTAGGATTTTTATCACAGATATTAGGACTGTGACAGAGTTTGTGTTTCAGGAGATTGCAGATCACAAGAATGATGTCTTCCATGACTTTGAGGCTGGAAGAGATTCAAAGAAGATGCTGTCAGCCTCCTGTCACACCTCTGCTGTACAAGTTTCATTAGGATACTTCAGGTACCTCTAAAAAGTCCAGCTCAAGTATCCAAAGAAAACTAGCTGTGGCAGAAGGAATCTCCATACCTTTGCTTCTTCATGATGTATTACTATTCTATGACAGTTTTGTAATTGTTATGAAATTTATATTATTATTGCTGCTATGTTGCTGACAAATTACTTACGAAAACAGGAGAAGCTAAAAACATAGGAAGAGATAATTTTTAATCAGAAATAGTAATGAATGAAGATGTCCTCTGAAAGCAATCATTATCACTGTGAAAGAGGCCAAAGATCTATGCAATGTTTTCATAATTTTACAAGACTGTACAAACTACTACACCTACAAGTTAGGCTTTCGATTAAACATCAGAGGGATTGGTGTGTTCAAATCTTGGTTTTGCAATACCTAGCCAGTACAAACTTTCTTTCATTGTTGAATTATTGTCTCCTATTCTACAACTTGTGGGAATTATATTCACCAATTAGTATTAATTCTTACTCCAAAAAATGTACTTTCCTTTAAATCCATTGAATTAGCTCCTCCTTGAGCACAGCTGAAGAAGGCAGAGTTACTTCTCCAAAAGGAGGGGGACACAGCAAAATGTATTAAAAGAGAGTGAAAGCAGTAAAAGAGATTCAGGAAGAGGATATTTTTAGGGAGACCCTTTAGAGTAAAGATAAGTGATGAAGAGCCCAAGAAACAGAAATGAAACACCTGAAGTGAGCAGGGCCAGTGAGAATGGAAGACATTAGGCACTCTGGGAAGAAAACTCACATCATTAGAATGAGGCATTTACTCTCTCTTGATCCGAACGACAGAAGCAAGACAATCTGCTGTTTATGTTGTAAAAGTGTTTGCAGTGGGAAGTATGGTATATGCATGCAGAAAGAACATCTGTTCGAGGAAGGCTCTTGCAACTATAAAGCTGCAATAATGGGGTAGAAACATCTGCACAGCTTATAGCAGGGCCACCAGTAGTGCTCTCAGGTGGGGGAGGGTACGAGACATGCCACATACAGGAGAAGGTCACAGGAAACATCTTTAAGAATGAGGAAACTTTTTGTATACATCCATGCAAATGTAAGTTGCCTGTAGACAAACTGAAGTGTTCAGTGTTGCGGAATACTGCTGTGGAAATGCTATAAACCCAGAAAAATACAAAATTATTGTCCTTTCACTTAATAATTAAAAGGACAACTTGCCTGTGTTCTTACGTAGTCACAAAATAACACAAGGATTTTAAATAAAGCTGAAGCATAAAGGTTTTCCTCTGACCACTGACAAGGCTTGAAAGACTTTATGGCATAGTTCTGTTAGCAGAACGCTAAAAAATTCAGAGAGCAAGTGGAGCAAAATGAAGTGCTGACTGGCAGCTTGCTGGCAATGGTATTGGCGCTGTTCAATTGCAGGAAAATATGCCCAGTCATAGTTCCCTGCTATGGCTACGCAGCAGCAGATACCTGAAAGTCTCATTCCTGGTTACTTGGGGTATTGCTTCACTTCAGACATTGCAGGGCAAATATGATTATGTTATTTGGTGCCCTTTGCCTCAGTTCCTTTTTATTGCAAACACGGTTTAACATACCTGAATAGAGCAACTTTGCTTGTGTATGGAATTTATGATGAGAAAAAGGGAGGAAATTTAGCGCTCATTCACAGTGTGCAGCCTTCAAAGGATGGTGTTTGGCAGCATCATGGCTGGATCTTACCAAGGCACGCTTACATGCTTCACTCAAAGCAGCCTATCTGTTTGCCCCTTTACAACCCTCCTCCTTCAGACCTTGTGACTTCAAAGATGGTCCAGAAAGTTTTACAGAAATTTTACAATTTTTATCCCTTCAGGATTTTGCTGAACTCTTAATAATTTGGAGCTCAGATATAGATAAATGAATGGGTTTACCTCCAGACAATGACCTCTTTGCCAGTCTCTAGGGCTTGAAGCGAAAATTTTGAAAATTTCAACTTGAATATAGATAAATGAGAAGATCTAAATGCAAGAAGCATCTGTTAACATGGTATCTTAAATAGCTACTTCTGCTTTTCTTGGCATTTCACTACCTTAAGGGGAGTTATTTTCCATGTGTTCTTTTTAATGTAAGGGATGGGAGAGTGCATCTGATGATTAGGCTGTATTGAGCAGCCACTTTTATAGCAAAAGCATGTTGCTGGCAATGGGAATGAATTTTTCAAGTTCAGCAGGTGAAGACTTTGGCTTGTGTTAAGCCTAAAATATGATTTTTAGAATATGCAAACTGCTATACGTAGTGCTGGATATCCAAAAGTTTGCAGGCAGACAAAATTTTCATTCAATTTTTCTGTTATTTAATATTTTGCAGCAACAGTTAACAAGTACTATTCTCAGAAATGTGAGCAGAGTTACTTAATTAGGTACAAAAGATGAGCATATTCTGTTTTACTGGAATTAACAGGAGTAACAGATAAGTGGTATTTTTAAAACAAGACAAAGATGATTATGTCTAACACAACCTAGATGGAGAATCCAGGTGCCAAGACTAGGCACCACTTTCCCACGACTCCCAGGGTAAGTAATGGAAAGAGAGATGCCTCCAGTACAGAAGATGAATTTGGGAGTTCTGTGAGAGCCTGTGTGTCTTCTGTGGCCATATATGGCACCAAGCCTGCCAGCTTCACTACTTGATTGGTATGAATATTCTCCCTTTCCTGAATTGATAAAATCCTACTTCAGGAAAATGCTTTGGCACTTTTGGCATACTCCTCTTTAAGCATCTGAGTAACTCTGGGCAGGTTTAAAGACATTATGTGCATGTAAAAGCAGTGGCATACTTCAGTGTTTGGAAAAAATAAATGGGGAAAGTCCTTCCGCCTCCTAAGCTTAAATATGATGACCCTGGTTTTGCTTCATTTTGGTTTGTGTTTTTTTGTGTTAGACATCAAGCAGTTAAAAGAAAGGTGTTATTTCCATTTTGGCATATTATTGCTTTATTATTGCCTCATTATTGCTTTAAAAAAATCTTGCCCTTTTCCTTGTGAAACATGCCTAGCTCCACTGGTTCTGGAGAGTGTGTAAATGATACTTACCTTGGGAGAAAAGAACTTGACCTTGAAATCAGATACCTTTTCCAGAGCAAACCTGTGCTTTCTGGCTCTGGAGCACTGCAGTGCATCATGCGTTGCAGAAGAATTGTTATAAAGGTGATGGTTAGCAAATCTAATACACTTTATGAAAAATGCCTTTTGGTGGCTGGGGGAGGAGAGTTGTCTCATTTTTAATATCAGGATGACCACACACGTGGTCAAAATCCAGATGGAAAAGAGAGTGAAAGACTTTGTCATGTGGAAAATATATCTTTAACAGGGGCTGTGTATGAGAGGAAGAGGTTTGGTCCCTGTTGTCCATGTTACTGTATGTTAGAAGGATGCCAAGCTTCCACATAATTTTGGAGTAAAAATCACCCTACCTTTTCTCCCAAGGAGTGAGAAATGTTTTGGATTTGCTGCACTGTAGAACAGAGAAAAATTTGAAAATCTCACAACATGTCACTAGACAGGAAAACAATTTCCTTCCTAATTCTAATGACTTACCATTTTTCACAAAAAATAATGCCAGTAACGTGTTAGGGTTTTCAAATAAGATGGAAAAGAGTAGTTTCATCACTGATGTTATGGTGTAGGTAGAAGAGAACTTTAAAGCTGAAAAATAGCAGCCCTCAGGTCAGAAGGGGCTTTTTCCTTGATCTTCCTTTTCATTCATTTTTACATGGCATTTATCTCCAGCCATAGAAAACGTTATTACTGGGCTTCTAGATACTGGCCATATAAAAATGGCAATATTAAGCAGTGTCAGGTGAGATAGGGAGGAGCAATGACTGTGGTATTTTTCTAGATGATTTTGGCTGCAGTGCTGTCATGCTGTATTGCGCAGGCAGAGGTGGAGGAATAGCATGCATGAAAGGAACAGTACAGACACACTGGACATAGCCAGGCCAATTAACACCAATCATCACAGATGCCATTAGCTTCTGGTAAAGAAACATTAACCCTGCAGATCTATTATTGCCTGCAGTGTCCTGCAGAGGGACAGTGAGGGTGAACATGTAGCTACTGGAGATCTCATGGCAAATATAAAGAGCTGCCAGTGGCCAAATAATGTGCTCCTAGAAAAAGGCATGGTCCATTATCCCTGCTGAAAACAGAGTGACAAATTACTGTAAAAGTACTGTACTGCAGCTGAAAGAAGCCAATAATTTCATGAATTTTACAGGTACAGCCAACCATAACAGTATGTTCTAGTACTACCCTCTGCATGCTACAGTGCTTTACACTATAGTTCTTTTTACAGTGCTCACAATATAACCCTGTCCTTTCTTAGAAACATCCCTCAAGTCAGGGTACTGAGAAAGTACTTCTGCTCTACCCTGGCAGACAAATAACTAGGTTTAAGAGACTGCACTATAACTTGCATGCTTATTACCACGATCCAATTCAGATTTAATCTCTGTTGATCTTACTTTGGTGTGCATCTGGCGAATAAGAAAGATGTTATTACTGATTTGTATTAGAATTGAGCGTCAAATATCTTCTGTGATGATTAATCTCTTCAGACTGTTTCCTGCATCTCATCTGTGGCCTGACCAACTCATGCTGCTTCTTGAGAACTGGTATGACGTTCAGTACACTGGGTGTGAACTTATGTCTTACGCAAAATATGATAATAACCTTGAAAATCAATAATATCTGGAGTTGAATGCCAAATGCATTTGGTATGCACAGGTGCACTGGAAAACGGAAGTGAAAAAAAGGGAGATACCTGGAAAACTTTATGAAACAACATAGGCAGGAGGTGTAGTAGTTAATGTGCTTCAATTTTGGATGTGGAAAACATTGGATGCACAATGATTGTCAAAGGAGAGAAAAAACAGCAGGCAAAAGCCAGTTCAATAAAAAAACTTGGGGTTGCTTTTGCTTAAATAGAGTGTATGCTGCTTCATCACAGATCACTTCTAGAAAGTCCTTTGTTAGTGAGAAGAAATTCAGCAATAAGAGCCAGTTTGCAATCAGTGACTCCTTTTTTGATCAACATATTTGTGGAAGTAAGGATGAAGATCTCCTTTTCTAGAGGGAACTTAGTTAGGAAAGGAAAATTTTTGCTCTGAACTTACCTGATGTGGTTCTTTTGAAAAAACTAGCTTTGTTAGTGCTTGTTCTGTGATTTGTAGATAGAAAACCTTAAGAACTGTGCAGTTAGTTTATAAATATTTTGAAAAGTGAAAGATTAAATGATTGATTGGTGTCAACAATATCCACATAGCAGTGTAAATTCAGTCTGTGATTTTTCTGAATAGCATCTTCTGAACTTGGGATCTTAGTATTCACAAATACAGATTCTGATTTCTGTGTGTATTAAAGGCTTTATTGATGATATAAAAGGAAAAGTCTGCCTTAAAAAAAAGGTATACATGTGCAAATCAGACTTGTCCCATTGAGTTGTGTTAAATAGGTGTTATTTCTCCCCTTTTTGCAAGGCCAACTCTTGAACAAAGGCAATGCAGAAGACATGGGTAGCACAGCAAAGGGCACAAATGGTTTTCTTCCAGTCTAAACATTTTTTTACCCAACTACAATTAACTGCCTGTTGCCAGCGGTGGTTCTGAAGTCATAGAAATGGGTCTGTGTTAGAACTGGGTTTGATCATGCTAATACAGTGGTTATTAAATTATGTGTCTCTGCTCCAGTCCGTCCTATGGCTGAGATAATTCTTAATTTTGTGTTTTGTTTACTGGTTGCATTTTTGATGTCAGCAGTTTTTATAATTCTTTGATTTACCATCATCAGAGGACAAAGCAGCCTGTAATGTTAACTGCTGTTGTCAACACAGAGAGACGGGACAGGACTATAATTGTTGGAATTGTCATTCAGACGTGTGTGACTTGATCCAGTAAACGTAGGTTTCTGGCACCTTTGTGAGTGATGCTTTTACAACAGACTGCTGCTTGAGCTTGTCTTGCAAGGATTCCCAGCACCAAGAAGTGCTACTGCTTTCAGGCTCTCCTCCTGAAGGGAAAGTCTGCACAGCTCTCTCATATGATCAGGTGGATTTAATACCACAGAACAGAAGAAAAAGAAGGGACTACCTCTAAGAACTTTTTGCTTCTGCTACATTTTTAACTGCTACTAACATATCAGAGAGCTGGGACATAAGAAACTTAAGTAAAAAAGCCCAAAGTAGGCATCCATGTTACTCCTTCACCTTTATTGCACTGGCAAATTTTCCAGTACCAGACAAAGTGTACACAAATAGCAGAAAAATGCAGACAGGCTAAAATGCAAACTTTCAAAAGTTGGCTAAAGAACAATACTCTTTCTGTCCTGAAAGATGGAGTAATCCAGTAAAATCATACCACTGGTTCAAAGCATGAAACAGAGTCAAAGATGTAAAAAGACTCTCAGTGGATTAAACCAAATCCACAATGGCAGCCAAGCGTACCAGCTATAAATGTTCTCACTGAGCCTGCGGACACGGATGCTCTCCGAGTCTCAAGTGATAAAGCACTTATACATTTGGCTTTGGGCCAAAAGATTTGGAGATCTGAGGCAAAACTGATCACTTTAGGAGAGAGTCTGCTATGGGTAATTAAAGGCAGATTATTGGATTAAGATTTGATGCAAATTTGAAGTCCTTCCTTTTCTTTCCAAATTTATTTTATTTTTCTTGTCTTCTTTGTCTCTGGGTAACTATAATTGAATGCGTCTTTAAACTGTAAATTGTAATTTTGCTGTCAGCAGTGGAGCTTTAATTTCAGATGTTTATTAGAAAATTTCTCTGTGAGGCCCTGAGTTTTGTTAGCTGGAGGGACTTGAATCGATTGTATAGCCTCCCCCACACAGTTGTGGACAGTTTATGATATTTCAGTGCTTTGAATGCTTTATTTGCTAGTGTGAGAAGAAGAGATAATCTCTGTCCCAACCTATATTCCCCTCTTCTTCACTGTAGTCATGTTCTTTTGCACATATTTGTTTTTAGAGAAAAGGATAGAGTGTCATCAAGGTTCCTTGTCTGGGAATGTGGCTCTGGCCCGCATTTATGGCCATGGAGAATCCACTGGATATTCTCTTCAGAACTGTGGCGAGGTTTCCTCTTATGTAGGTGAGCAAATGCATCTCTAGTCATCAGTGCTGCTCTTATGAGTTGCTACTGAAAGATATGACAAGAGTAAATGAATGCATAAAAATGGAGGAGAAACAGTCGCAGAAAAGTCAGTCTAATTTATGAGCCCACATTGTTTCTTCAAAGGAAATATATACCCTCTTGTAAAAAAAAAAAAGGGGGATGGAGGATAAAAGCAGCAGCTGAGGATTCTTGGAGTGCAGGAGAATACTCAGCTGCCATGGAAATAATGAGGACGGCACCAGCTGTTCCCAGTCGGTCCCACACACTTTGGGGGCACTGTTGAAGGCCAGCTGGTGCATGCTGCTCAGGTGGTGCTGTTGGTGAGGTATAAATGGTGTGTGTTCAAACCACTAAGGAAAGGTTTAAAATGTGTTTAAAGATCATCATGGCAACATGGAACAGCTTCTTTTCTGCTTTACTCAGTTATGTTTTGTAAAACAAGCTCTGGCATCATGAATGTGTGTCTGTGGTGAGTAACTGGATGATCTCACTGTTGCATCTGGGCCTTTTCCTCCTGTCCTCTACCCACTGCTCTGTGACTTCACTGCTCCATGTCCAGGGTGATAGTGGGCTCTTTGGTAGCTGGGCTTTGTATCTGTAATGCCAGGTGAATCATATATTTTTACATCAATAATCTGAAAATAAACAACTATTGAGACAGTAAATGAATGGAGAGGCCAGATGGCACCATGTCATCATTAGACCATTTCTGGAGGATTAGACCTTTTTTCCAAAACTGTTTTAAAAAACATGGCATGATGTGTTTTATCCTTGTTCAAGATGGATAGTTAAGGGAGTTTTTATTTTTCTAATCCTCTCTCATAGTACACCACAGGCTTTTATTGTGTAATGTCACTCTACCTCGCAGAGTCTTGTTGCTTAAATAGCTGTAGCTACTCAAGCAACAATAAAGCTGTGTGTCTGCAGAGTGTACCTCTGCCCCTTTACCCATTGTGCTACCTGCAAGAGACAGCAGAACCAAGCAAACCTTTCATAGCTGCCTGAAGAATGGGGCCTACTTAAACGCTGTGCTGCAACATGTTAGTTACATGATGGCATTATGTCACTGTCAGTCATTCCGAGTAGAGCTCTAATATTGCTCCCTCTCACTCTCTCACTCCTTCTTGCTTCACTCTAATTGAGCCCCTTATAATTAAGATAAATTCTGAGCAATCAAACCTGGAATGTGGATGAACAGTCCCTTGTGCAATCCCAAAAGTTCAGCTTTAGGAGGTTACTTCACTACACTGTAAATCATTATCCCAGTTTAACTACAGCATGTGGGACTGCGAGTTCTTGGAAAAGCTTGCTGCAGCAACTTCATTTATGAAGATAACTCAGTAGGAAAGATCTTCTATTTACAACTGTATGATTTTTATAGGGCAAACTGCATTCTTTAATGTTAGCACCTTAGCAATCAGTGAGAGGCTGTCCAGTGCATAGACCCTACAGCTCATTATCAGAAAATGCGGTGTGATTCCTGAAGATGGATTTCTAGTATCTGTAAGTCACACCAGGATTTCAAGATAGAGGAGGACGCACATCTTATTTCACTTAGCTTGAGGTACTCTGCTGATGAGTAACAAGGCTATGATGCAGAGGTGCTATGAGTCACAGAAGTACTCGGTATGTGATGGGGGAAAAATGAAACAAAGGAGCTTTCAGAAAGACTAATAAAAAAAGAGAATACGCTAATTCTCATAATAAAGACCAGAAACACTCATGTGGTTTGAATGGCCATGAAACCAGAGGTGCTTGGCCCAGTCCAGTGCTCACAGCTTCAGACAGTTCCCGAAGCCTGCCCAGAGCAGAGGCCAGCAGAAAGAATGATGTAGTTTCCTACAGGGTTCAACAGGATTCTGTATTTATTGGTTCTGCCCAACCAAGATTAATTTATGCAGCTTTTCTATTGTTGGGCTTGTACATAGTGTTGTGTGACCTTAGATCCTAGACCTCTCTGACCATTTGGGTCATTCTTTAGAGACTTACTTCTGGTTTATATTTTTGGGAATATTTTGTGCCTAGCTCTTCCTGATGTGGTGTTACAACATGACTGATAACTTCTCAGATATTCCCCAGGTTAGGCATAACTTCATCAGGCTGTGTTTTGAGTGAGTCTAGACCATTTCCAGGTTTATGTGAAAACCCTGTCAGGTCATTTGGTGCATACTTGGGAAATTGTAATGAATATCAGCTTGCCCTATGTAGGTGAGCTGCCTGAGGGGAGACTCATGAGGGGCTTAGAGACCAGGAGTATCTCAATGTTTATGTGTATTAGTTTGAAAACAAACCAGTGGGAGATTGCAAGTCAAAATTATAATTTAATAGGAAAATTAAAAAAAAATGCAATAATACGAGAACACTTGCAGAGTCAGGATACAACCTGACATCCTGTTAGTCAGGGTGATGGTAACAGTTCAGACGAAGTGGTTCTGTTGAAGTGGTGATTCTCNGGGAGACTCATGAGGGGCTTAGAGACCAGGAGTATCTCAATGTTTATGTGTATTAGTTTGAAAACAAACCAGTGGGAGATTGCAAGTCAAAATTATAATTTAATAGGAAAATTAAAAAAAAATGCAATAATACGAGAACACTTGCAGAGTCAGGATACAACCTGACATCCTGTTAGTCAGGGTGATGGTAACAGTTCAGACGAAGTGGTTCTGTTGAAGTGGTGATTCTCTAGAAGAAGGGTCTGGTCTTCACCTGAAGGTCCAGTAGTAGCTCTTGTCCTCTGGGAGTCCAGTAGGTAAAGGCTGTCTGTGGTTTTTGAAATCTCAGCTTATATCCAGTATGGAATGCTTGTTTCCTTCCTCTGGGTGGAGCATCTCACAGTGGGATGATGAGTCATGTGGCAAGGCACTGATGGGCCATTGACAGGAGATAGTCCGGAGGGAGGAGGAAAGGAACACTGCTCCACCTGGTTTCAGCAGCTCATGAAGATGGTGATAGAATATACTTCAACCCAGGACATTATGGCTGCTTCTAAGATTGCCCTCAGAAACAATTCACCCATACTGACTTTAACTATGCAAGTAGAACTGCACAGTGAAAGAATGAGTGACGTTTTTTCCTTTTAAAATCATCTGGGGTTTGAATTTGTTTATTAGGTTGACTTGCAATTATGGTCTCTTGAAGCAGTACAGCATCACAAATATCACATGAAATGTTCATAGACGTCTTGTATACCATGGCAGTTTGAGGGGAAGAACCAAATATGCTTTTACCTCCATGTTTGCTATCTTGACCTTTTCCTCATGGATCCAGCCTTAAATTTCATAATAAAGCAGCCAAGTCATACACAGATGTGCTTGACCCGGCTGTTTAAAGACCAGCTAACAAGAAAAATTTCAAATCTGAAGGCCACACAAAGATGGCTTGTTCCAACAGTACAAACTAAATAGGGAAAGAGATAAGCTTTGCTCAGGCTAGACTTCCCTGGAACATCCTGCTTCACTCTAAAGGACTTTGCATATATTTTATAAGCTGTCTGTGGGAATCCCCAAGGAATATGACATCCTTAGGACCATTTCCTCCTTTCCATTCATAGGTCACTCTTTCAGACGTGATCTTTGTCTTAGGCTGTTTTTGATCTTCATAAAACAAAAAACACACAAAAACAACAAAATGACTTGATTTTGTTGCATAAAAATCTTACCATGAAATAATTAGGTAGAATCTGAACTCATGGCCAAGAAATAGCCTTTAATGCACAAAATCTCTTATGACATACTTTGATGCTATTTACTTTTAAGTTGCCTGAGCTATGGCCCTTCACATGTATGAAGTGTTTTGTGAAGGTTGTCATTCACCCCTGTGCAGAAGGCTGGGACAAGCTAAAGCAGTCAAATACCTCTCAAGCTCTCAAAATGGCTCTTACATTGGATTCCACTCTGGGGGAGGAAACAAATGGATCGCATTAAATATATCGCCCTGTCTGAGATCTCTTTCTTCTGTATGCCAATGCTTAAATAAAACCTGATTTATCTTATTAGGCAGGAATTTATATCTTGCCACATGTATTTCTGAAAACGATTTTTCCTCCTGGTTTGGGACCCGATTCTCTGAAGTGCTGAGCCTCTGCACAGGGGTGCTGAGCACCTTGCATCCTGCTGAAGTTCAAGGCAGGGTGAACTCTCTCAGCACTTCCATGATTAGGCACTTCGCGATGATGTTAAAGCTTTTCTATCAAAAAGAATTGCTCTTTTCATGGCATTTATTATATGTCTCCTTGAGTGTCCTTTGCAGACTCTTTCTGCCATCTTTCTGTAATACAAGGAAATTTGATCCTGGAGTTATGGTGACAAACCCTTTCAAGCCACGCCACTGCAGCTTTTCTTATCACCAAAAACCATCAGCAGAATTACAGCTCTCTATTATTTTGGTGCTTTTTTCTTATATTCTATGATACATGGGCTTGAAAGCTCAAGTGTATATTACTGCTCAGAGACATAGAAGATGGCTTTCACATTAAAATCTCTTTGAAGAAAGGAGTAAAGAGAGGAAGGAACACCTAATTAAGTAATTACTTGGTTGTCTTAGTTTATTGAGATATAAGTAATAACTCATTAACAGCAACGCTGTTCTGGGTGACTGATAAATAACCGCCTAGAAAGCTCTTTGCAATGGTAGTGGCAAAACTACTGAGAATTTCCTGCTGCCTGCTCTGCAGTCCTGCTCTCTTCTTCCACCCAGACACTTCTTCCTTCTCCACTTATGTTTCTACCCTGGGCTTGCATTCCTGGAAATCTGTTATGCTGTTGGCTGGTGGGTTTGCATGGGCCCAGCTCCACATTTTTAAGGTGAACTGCCACAGCTCAGGTTGAAAACAGCTGAGGATTTGAGCCTTTATATATCCCTTAATCCCCTATGCCAAACCAGTTTGGACAAGAATATAAGATGAATTATAGATGCCTACCCTTTCTTTTTGAAGTAAGTCTTGTTTGTGAGCATTTTTTTTATTATCCTCCCTTTAGCTCACCAGTGTAACTCTTCTGTATGTTCAGAACACACAGCTGTGAGGTTTTTAACTTCTGTGCATTAGCATCTTCATTAGAAAAAGTAACAGTGGCCTCTCTGATTGGAAAGTGCTTTTAGACCCGTTTAAAGTAGAAATGTCTGATAAGCTTAATTAGGCTGATTAAGAAGGATTTTTTAAATAGTGTTTTGCCTTAGCTGCACCAAAGCTTTATTCAAAACTGAAATAAAGAGTATTGGCTGATGCACACTTGATGGAAAACTGTCCATAGATTCTTTCTTCATAAGCCTAATCACCAAGACTTTATTTCTAAAGTCCAGGATGATATCTGGGCAGAGTCCTGAGTCAGGCTGCAGAGTCGTGCCTGATGTCACCCCTTGTCCTTTATTATTCCTGAAGATGGGTGTGAAGGAAAATGAATTCTGTGTTCAACAGACCAACTGAGTCTGTTGAGTCTTACAGGACTGGACTGGATGAGCCAGTACTTTGGGCAGTTTTCCTGAGCATTTGTTAAGGAAGAAGGAAAACCCATGTCCCCCATCCTCTCCCACAGCTAGCCATACAAATTGTATAGTTTTTCTCAAACAGCTTTAGGTTGGAGGTGTACCAGCCAGGTCCTGCCCCATGTGTTAGAACTGGCTGCTGGCTGCTCCTTGCTGCCAGTGGCCTTCAGGGACAGATCTGGGCACTGTGAAAGGTCAGTTTAATTTTGGAAATGTGCCTCTTTCTGGTATGCCTCCCTGCCTCTGTGTCAGCTTTGGGTTTTTCAGTCCATGAACTGCCTCAGCTTGCTCCAGGCCATCCATTGTATCCCCTTGAAGCTGATGGCTAATCTTGTTTTGGGGGCTGAGGAGGAGGGACTGAATGGCATCAGGATAGAAAATCAGACTGGGGCTTCAGATTAATGATAATCAATTTGATTTTAAACTTTAATTTTTGCTTCCTACCCATGGCGTAAGCTGCTCTTCTCTTGGTGCTTCTTTGCACAATACATATCCTGTCCTTCACTCAACTGTTCCAAAGTTTCCTGTCTGTAAAACTGCTATGGTCACTTCATACAAAAATTAAAGTATTTTCTTCTATTTGCAAGAAAACCTGACCTGATCGCTTTTCATAGAGGTTGGGTACATGGTGTATTTGACAACATGAGGGAAGAAAGACAGCTTGGATGAAAAAAAGTTGGACATTAAAAAAAAAAGAAGTATTTTAAAATATGTTAGTTGTGTTTTGTATCTTGTGTAATCAGATAAATCAGTATGCAGAGCAGAAATCTGAGAGCCGCTAGGTCAGTTTGGACCAAGCTTTGCTGTCCTTGGGCTCTGTATTTGATGTACAGTTGTGTACTGTTGCATAACCATCCCTTTGCAAACATTAACAATAATCTAAGGTTCAGGCTGAGTGACAGCTATGCCTTATGAATAGGTCTGTTTAGGTGGCAGGGTGATGTAAATAAGGATGACTAAGCCATGCCACATAAACAGAATTCACCATATGATATTGTTCTCTTTGCATTTTTCTAAATCTTTTGAAGTTAGGGAGGGAGAAATGACGGGATGCACGAAAGAAGCACAGCTCACAGCTCAGCAGTCAGTTGGAGTTTGAGATTTGAATTACAATATCTCTGACAGATGGACACAGATACCTATGAGAATGCCAGGACAAGACTGCGTCTTAGAGAGGTCAAGTGACTGAGTGTACTTCACCACATCTGTAAATTGAAAATTAAAAACCTGGAGGCATAATTGTCATAATTTCCAAAATTTAAAGAGACAAAATTAATTTTTTCCTCTCGCATTTTTTTCCCCTCCTTCTTTGTCTGAAATACAGATTAGAACCACGTTCAAAAGGCTCATTTTTCCTTGTCAATCAGTAAGGGCAGTCAGTCAGACCTCATCAGTATAATAATGGATGTTCAGAGTGAATTAGTTAGCCTGATCATATCAGAGGTGACATTAAAGAAGGGAGGGGAATACTTTATGATCTGTGGTATATTCACTTCTCTGGTAATTTGTCCACATCTAGAAAAGGGAGGAAATAATCCACCATAGATATGGCCAAACAACTTCAGCAGGATCTGAGGTAGAAGATCACCCTCTGAATGTTGCTGGTCTGGCCAAAGCATCACCCTAAAAGCTCTCTAGTGCCAAGAGCTTAAACATCCAAAGTATTCCTTGTTTACCACTTCCCTCCTCAGCTTATACTTCTTTAAACTCTGATATGTCAGAAGTCTGAGATTCTGACTTCCAAAAACGTGACTATAATTTAATTTTTAATTACTTGTTTTATTCATTATATGGTGTTTATACTGCAGAGTCTGCCAGTAATCCAGGCTCTGGAGAAAGTAGACACTTGAAGAAAACACAGTGAGAGAGCCAGAGAGCATTTTTGCTTGGTCTGGATGAATTTGAATGATGGGGAAGTAAGCCTGTCTTTGCACTCAACAGATTTCTTTGAAGGAATTAGAATGATTTAAAATGGTGAACTTTACTCCTGGGTGGGTCAGAACAGACAATGGATATAGGACTGGCTGGTCTCTGAGTGAGCGTGTTGCCCCAGCTGCAGACAAACTGTAAGGATATTTGCCAGGGCACAGAAAGGGAATGCTCTTAAGAGCATTAGGAGAGACGAAGGGGCTAAGACAGGGAGATGAAGAAAGAGCTTTGAAGAACCCATCAGAGGATCAATGTGGGGCAGAAATGACAGCTGGGTGGGATGGAGCAGGGAGAGAGATTTTACTTTTCGTATTTGGCTAAGGGAGGTTCACACAGCCTTACAGCACAAATGAGGTGAGTAACCAGACCTTATTGTCTACTACCATCACCTCCATACAAAGGGAGTTTTTGGGGAATAGCAAAGGGGTTATTTGCTCTTAAGAAGAGCAAATCACGGTCACTCCATTAATGGTACCCTTTTTGTTCATTTAAATATTTCTGCAATGCCCAGATGTGACAGGATCATGTTGCGCTGTATTGCTCAGAGTTTCCCTGCAACTTTATGTAAATCTTGGTTAGAAAGCATAGAGCAAAAGACAGAGGAGATGAGTTGTAAGCTTTTTGCAGTTGCACTTTTGTAACCTTTGAGGTCTTATGAAAACAGACACATCTCTGCCATGCTCCCCCACAAAATGCATTTGCCATGAGGATCAAAATACATATGTAAAAGCTGTTGAGAGAAGAAAAAATTAATATAAATCTAGACATAAATATATGTAGGCCAGATATTTTCAGATCACCAGTCATCAGAGAAATGAGATTCTGAACAGACACTAATCAGAAATTCAGCTGATCTTAAGATGAAGATCAATATTTGCAAAGAACTCTTAAGACATTGGTCAAGAATAGCAAGTACCTGCATGGCATCACTGAGGAAGACTTTCTGGTCCTTTATATGTGTTGTATCTATATTTAATGTTTATCCTGTATTGACAGGGCCTTGTGGGAAAGTCTCACTACTTTGAGAAATTTCAGAGTGACCAGCTGAGCATCTTTTTCTGGTAACCAAATCTGATTGTCCACAAAATTAATTTTATCTATACTCCCAACACACAAATAAGCATATATGTACACACCCATGCCTATATGTGCATATACATATCTCTGTACACTTATATAAACAAATGGAAAACACAGGCTGCTATGAATGAATGACCAAGAGATTGAATGGTAATATTTACAGAACAGAAGAGTATTTTTCTAGGTCCTTACTTTGACACCAAACTTGGAGCTTTTACACTGGATATGATTCTTAAAGTACAATGATTTTTAAAAATCAGGTCTGTTAAAGGGCATACACGGAGCAGCCAAAAATCTAGTTTCCATTTAGCATTTGAAAAGTTATTGTACAGTTTAAGTGGGAAGAAACCTTAATTTGCTTTGGGTCATATAGTTTTATTACTTAGAAATCTGTTTTCACAACATAAACTCAGTAAGGACTGCTATTTTTAACTTCTGTGATGACAACCTATATGTGTCTAAATAGAGAAAAATATATCTCAGAAGGTCCTTGCAAAAATTCTTAAGAGTTGTGATCTGTGGCCATTTTTTTCTTGCAAAAATCCCAACTGGTGACTTTTTTTGCCTACGGACATTTTTAGGAATCCATTTCTGATTTACGTTGTTCCATGGAAGACTTGCATAAAGCTACTAATATAATACCAGATGACTTGGGGGGAATTAAATAATCTGTACAAATATTGACTCATAAATATCCAGCACCTTCAACAAACTGTTAATAAGTAATTCATTTGCTAAAATGAATACAGAGGTTCAAAGCATTTCTCTGAAAAGAAAGTTTTCCAAGACCACAGCCCCATCACTAAAAATTTACCTAAAGGAAAAAAAAAATCACAAAATCACCTGGCCCCTAATGCAATGTAACATATCTTCTCTTCCCTCCCTATCCCTCCACTGTCATCCCTCTATTAGCTTTTTTTGATTTTGAGCACTGTATTTATTTGATCAACATAAGTTTCAGTAGCTTCTAGAATTTTGTTGTTGCCCATTAATGTTTTCTTCACTTGTGGAGTGCCGTGCATCAAGGCTGGAATGTTATTGGTGCACAGGAGTAGAGAGGTGTTTCAAATTTAGTCTTTTTTCTTCAGTACAGAGAATATGAAATACTGTTTTG
This sequence comes from Vireo altiloquus, assembly GCA_013396875.1. Taxonomy (NCBI): domain Eukaryota; kingdom Metazoa; phylum Chordata; class Aves; order Passeriformes; family Vireonidae; genus Vireo; species Vireo altiloquus. The sequence goes on along the minus strand of VZRF01013004.1, from coordinate 298,136 downwards.
CAGAAACCTCTGAATAACTGTAGGAATGTCTGCCTCAGAGGAGCCATGTATTATGCACCCATCTTCTGGTTTCAGGTTTTTCTTTTTTTCTTAGGGGTAAGAAAATCTTGTTGCAGTGAAATCTGCCTTCTGGAGTGAGGGTATATCAATAAAATAACATTCAGTTCAGAACTGAGAATATTTACAAAATCTGTTAAAGATTTTCTGTTCCCCAGCTGTTTCTCAGAAGGCTCACCACCAAGATGATTCATACAAAAAAATCTTAAGTAATTTTTATTAATACATTCCCAAAATATTTTAAAATACTTTGAGACAGATTATTTAAAGTTGTCTTAGCTGTCATGGATAGCCTAGGCAACCTGTCATTAGATGGACAGCTCTTCATTGATTTCTTTCTTTTGACAAGTGTCTCTGGTTTTACATGCAAATTTGTCATCTTAAATTTATCCGGTATATAACTGCTCTCATCCCACAGCCACGCTGCTAATCATGTTCAGTATCAGTGTACTGCTGAATTCCCACTCGGACGCTATCGGTGAGCCTTGAAGGAGAAGCAGCAACTTTTCACTTTGAAAAGTTGCACTTGTGGTGTCTCCGCAGCCTGATACTAACTCTTTTGAAATATTCCTAGAGACAGCCTCCCCACTGAATCAGCCTAAGCTAGTTCGGAATGCTGCCATGTGCGTTAGGATAGCTTCTTGGGAATGGGATTGCAGAAGCAGAAATGATCACTCAGAGTACTTGTTGAAAACTGTAGAGAGGGTGGCTACTCTTAAGATAACCAAGTGCAAATTTCCTGGGTAACATGCCAATGGAATGCCAATAGGATATAGACTGCAGTTGGAATTATCATGGAAAGACACAATTTCTGGCAGCTCAATTAAAATGTACAGCCATGCTTGCCAGAGCATTTTCTAGCTGAGTGGCAGCATTCAATAAAACAATTGAAGAGCCTCCCAACAATCTGAACAGTGGGAGAACAAAACCATCTTGAAGCAAGCCCACCTATTGTCACGAGTTTTTTGGCAGAATAAGTTTTCTTTACTATAAACTTGACTGATGCTACAAAACAGTAAATGACTGAGCAACCTGGTCTAGTGGAAGGTGTCCCCATCCATGGAAGGAAGGTTGGAATGAGATGATTTTTAAGGTCCCTTCAAACCTGAACCATTCTGTGATTCTATGTATGTATGTATGATTCAAGTTTCTCAGATGGGTACTAATCAAAACATGGAATATTGCCATTTTTTGTGTCTTCATACAGTATGAAGGATTCATTCTGCTTGGATGAGTTTAGAAAAGACCTTGGAGGAGGTTTCTGAAGAAAAGCATATTAAATTTTTATAAACTGTTACAGCAATATGCATCTAGCAGTGTTCAGAACACTTCAGACGGTTTGGTTTACCTCTGAATAATGTGCTACCAGTGTTTGACCTGGAAAACAGACTCTGAGAATCCCACCTTTCCTTTTGATACCACTGAGACGAACAATCTGGGGTATAACCTCAGCTGCTGTCAAAGATGTTACTGCTGAAGTCAGTGGAAGCACACTGATTTACATTAGCAGAAGTTCTGGCTCTGTGCCTTCTTTTGTCTTCCATCCCAGTTCCAGGGTTATAACAGACTACTCCTGAGTCAACTGGAAGGATTAGGCTGATGATTTGATATTTCAGGGGTTAAAATGCAGCCTATGATGGAGCATATGGTCTTCTTCTGCCCTTTAGTATTCCTATATCATGCATCTAATGCAATCTGCTGCCACAGAAATAGGAAGCCTTATAGCCTACTAGAAATAGAATAAATAAGAGATATGTAAATAATAGCACCCTGTATAAATTATGAAAAGAGCACACAATAAGTTTATAACCCCAACAAAATGAATTGATTAAAGTGTGTGAGCATTTCTTAGCTTTTAAAAAAACAAATGATCAAAGCTACAAATTATATAGGTCTTTAACAGTACAAATAAAGAAAATTAATAACAAGCCCAGCCAGTATTAAAGATTGTGTGGCTAGAGAATTCATCACTCTATTGACCTGAACTTTGGACTGGTTACATAGCCCAGCTGTAATTAAAACATACACGCAGTTTACCTGCCTCAAAACTGCATCAGGTTACGCTGGGTTAAACTAAATGCCACAAGCTTGGATGAATCCAGAAGGACTTTTGCCTCCTGCACTAAAATATTAGACCACTGCCCTTTATGTTTCAAATTGTATCACAACAAACATTCTGTGTAAGAGGATACGGCAGTTTATATTGCAAATGCACCACAGTTTCTGCCAGCACAGAACTGGCTTTTATTTTTTTCCACCCTTTTTTTTCAAGTATTCTAAGGCACTGCCTTAATCCTTCGTTAAACAAAATTATCTCTAGTCTCATTAGGACTCTGGAGTTCATCGTAACTGGCACCAAGCAGCAAAGAGGCAAAGGGAAAGGGCTGGGTATCAGCACTGATAACAGGCAACATGCATGATTCTTCGGTGCTGAAATACCCTTCTGCCATGGCTGGCTGTAAGTGAATTGGCTGGACAGATTTTCCAGATCCCCTGAACATTCCTAAATTACTATGCTCACCCAATTACAGTCCTCAGGGGTCACATTTCATTTTCTGAAAACTGGTAACAGGCCACCACAGCTGATGAAATGATGTGGGTATCCAGGCAACTATTGTGCTGTTTGATTAATATAGCAAACACTTGTGTGGCATGATCTCACATACTTCCAAATGTTCCATATGATCTGCCTCGAACTGGAGATCATAAAAGTTTGCCTCATACTTACATTCCCAGTCTTGCATGGATCAGATTTTCCAGATGAAAATATTTATTAGCACTTCTTATTACACCTCTATTTGTATGATTTAACCCCTGACTTTATGCATGAAGGTGTCTAGAAACAGGAGGTTGATTTCTGCTTTTTCTTCTCTTCTTTTTTCTTCAGTAAAGTTTATTTGCTTCACTCTAAGCCAGTTAGCTGTAGTAAAGTTCCAGGTATTACAATAGATAGATTTGCCAGAGAGTTTTAGTTCCTAATGTAATGCCGCTCCAGAGGGCATTTTGAACAGCTGTAGCCTGGATATATGTCTAAGGGGAAAAGAGGGTACAAAAAGTGCAGCTTCTTGTTGCCAGAGAAATAACAGAGAAATCTCCACAATACCCTAGTTCTCTCACTTTAGTGGAGAGGATCTGAGCACTGCTTCTGCTTCAGATGCCTTGAAAGTATATTTTTTAAAAAAAGCTGATCCAGCCAGTGGCACCAGGATCTTATACAAATATCCAAGCTAGTTTCTGTTTCGAATCTCACCCCTCTCTGCAGGCAGCAGATGCATTCTGCTTTGCAAATTCTGGAAAGACAGCGGAGAGAGAAAGAAATAACCTGTAGCTGACATGTTCCCCAAGGAAACTCTGCGGCTGCAAGTCAGCAATGTGGGCAGCACCAGCTGCCTGTCCCATTGAGAAGTTTCCGTGGGGTACTCAATGGGTTAATGGAGCTATAGTGGAGTGTTTGCTTTCTTCTGTTTGAGATCAAACATCTGATCTTTATCTGAAGTGACAGGTTTAATGTCTTCCTTCTCTGACAAATTTTTACCCAAGGAGGAATGCAAACACGTATATTGGTGTGGTTTTATAAGTGCTCATCTTGGCAAGGCAATATTGGAAGCTTCGTCCCCTAATAAACAGCAAAGCCATGAGCTTGTGCTGCTTGCTTAAAAAAAAATTATATCCCTTACATCATTTAAAACATTTCACTTTAGATCTGTCAGAGGTCAGGTACTTTGACAGAGCTTTAGGCAAGGTGAAGTATCACTGCTCAGCAATGCTTCTCTCTCTTTTTTTTTCCTCTTTCCTTTTTCTTTCTCTTTCTACTGCTTCTAATTTAAGTTAATTTCATATTTGCAAAATACCCAATTGCCAGCCTGATCAAGGGAAAAGTCTTTCTCTTTCACATGGCAGGACATGTTTTTGTCAGCAGAAGTTGGCTTTAGACTAGATCTCTCCCTCTGGCCTGTTATACTCCCTTCCTGAGGAATCAGAGAAGGGACAAAGGAAAAAATGAGTGGACTTGATGTGGACAGATGCCTGCTCTGGAATCAGGACTGTGAAATACAGTCTGTTTTAAAGAGGTCAGTGAAGATTCATGAAGCCATGGTAGGTTGCGGATATTTTTATATATATATATTTTTATATATATATATTTCTATATATATACACACATAAAATCTTTATATACCTGAACACAGCAAATACTGTCTAATTCAAAATGGCTTTCCATCACCTCTAACTTATTGGGGAAAAAACTAGGTTGTGCTTTGACTGAAACTTTTGTTATAGATCTGAAGGATAAAACAGTTCGCTAACAAAATCTGTAACAGTTCAGTAGTTCTGGTTGGATAAAAACCATCCTTACTTAAGCAGCCTCTCAGTAACATCCTGTCTGGATGGTATAATAATGCCAGAAACATTGAAAAACCATTGTGTTCTATCATGAAGTTTTCATTTTGACTTAGCCATAAAAACATTGTAAGGAAGTTTTTTGTTTGTTTGTGGCTGTTTGGAAACCCAAATTTTTTGCTTAAATCACAAATTAAATGAAGACAAAAGGTCCTAAGTTGGTCTCTTAAATGGGATGGGAGCGTAGAGAAAAACTGCAACTTCAGAATGCTTCCAGTTAATCAAGTAAAAATTATTTTCAGTGATGTCAGGTAGAGTTTTGATCAACTAAATCTCTGTCTATAGCAGAATTAGGATCAGGTTTGTTCAGATTGTTTTTAAACACTCCTTACCCATGGAGTTTCAAGTGTAGTTCTTCCTCCATTTTCTTATACCAAGTGTTTGCAGCACCCACTGAGAGCAATTAACAAAGATTTTCCCCAATATAACATCCATGACATGCAAGCAACACTGCTGTGGTATTTGGGAAGTCATCACCTATTTTCCAGGCCTTTGACTCTAGGTCTAGACCTCCTAAGACAGAACAGAAGATGCAACCTGTGGTATTTGAACACAGGACTTCTGGATTTTATTTTAGTCTCATGTTATTGTGACCCATATGGGTCATATTTTGATCCTTATGAGTCACAAAACTGATCCTTTTGAGGAAGGATTCAATATTGTACCAAACATTGGCTAACAGATGATGCCATGGGGTGCCATGGTGACATAGGGTAATGACTGTCCAAGAAATCCTTGCATCCACCCTCATGGGAACCCCCTATCCACACAGACTCCCTAAAGTCTCTTGCAGCCACCCTGAACAGGAAATTTGAATATTTGATTGTGGGTTTGGGCCTATGCAAAAACTGATGTGCAAACACACCTGAGCTGGTGGACAGGTCCTGCAAAATCAGAACCATCAATCTTCTCTTCCCAGCTGTTGCAGCAGTGGAAAGCACTTGTGTCGGGTGGTAGCTGCTCCAGAGTGTGGCAAATTGCAGTGCTGGCACCAAAGCTGCTGTTATCGCTTCCAGCTCCAAACGGCTCTCGTCTTTGCGATTCATTACTGGGAGTGAGCGTTTTCTGCATGTCAGGTTTTGGTTTCACAGGAAGTGTGATCACAACTGGATTCCTGCCAAGGACATACTTGCTACAGAGCTTCTATCAGACTTCAGTTTTTGGTAGCATCACAAGTAGACAGACATAAACGGATGGGAAGGTGCTCTTCTAAAGCTATCCAAGGGCACCCTAATAAAATTCTGTTTTCACGCTGTGCGTTGAGGCCCTCCTGCTGGATCACAGCACAAGACCTGGGGCAGAAGACCCTGATGGGTGACAGGTTTGTTTGTGCTGCGATGAGAATCTGGCCCCACAGATCTTTTTCAGGGTTCCTGATTGGTTTTGCCTGTGCAGTCCCTAGCTGTGCCCTTTCCCCTCTTACTGCTCCTGCCAGCAGGCTGAAATGCCAGTCAGCTCTTCCCTTTTTTAATTCACCAGTGCTCACTGATATAGACACAAACAGGAGCATAAGCGTAGGTACCCTAACTAAAAGGCGATGTGACGTTACTCTGCTTGTACAATGTTTCTCCTTTATTTTATTTTTCTGTAAAGAAGACATCATGTGAGAAGAAAAAAAAGCCAAAAAAGTATTCAGTCTATCCTGGTGCAGCTGGGAACCTCCTCAGCCACTCTGCATGACTTCCACCACCTAGTATCTGGGGGAAAATATTCACCCACCTGCTATGCTGCGTTTCTGCTGAAAATACCCAGGGCCCAAAAGAAGATGGACCTGTGGGTACCCAGGGTGGGGAGCAAGGCAGAGCACAACCCATCCCAGTGGTGAGGCTGGCCGGGGTGCCAGCCGGTGGGTCTGGAGCCACCACCCCGCTCCTCAGCTGCTGGCTTTTCCAACATGATCTATAGAGCGATGCTGACAGTAGATTTTCTGGCAGCAATAAAGGTGGCCCGATTCAGAGAATAATTACTGTATGCAAATGAGTGTGATTTTCCTCTGCCCTTTTATGGATGACTCTGCTCTGCCATTCATCAGGGCCACAAATTTCACTTGGTAGGAGACGGATTTAAAGAGACAGCTGCCTCTAGAGCTTTGTCTCGGACTTACTAAATCCATGCTTAAGTGTCTTCATAAATAGACATGCATATGTTATAAAGGGGACGGCAGATTCCAGCCTCTTTATCTATGTATTATTGCTTAGAAAACTGTTGAGAAAACATCCGACTCTATGGCCATACAGTATATGAAAGCTTTCACTGCTTTGAATAACAGTCTCTTCTCAGATCAGGGTTATATGTGGTTTAGTATGGCCTCTAGTGTGTTTTTTCTCTCTCACTGTGTCCTTTATGATGTTTATACGGTATGTGCCTCAGTGTGCAGTGGAGGAGGGAGAGAGTGCTATATTTTTTTCTGATGACGATTAGTTAATGGCTATCACGTTCACCGTAGTAATGGTAGAGGCTGCACTCACAGCAAGAAGCCTCGGCATGTTTGTGCTGTTGAGGTTCAGTCCATCTGAGGGCGGGCAGGAAATGTCCTATAGTCATGATTTTCCTGTCATGGTCTCGATCTGATGATGCCATCAGTATAACACGATAAAGGGGGGAAAACCCCACAGCAAAAAAAAAAGAACCGAATCAAAATTTTTGTTTCTGAGCATGGTGTGAGCATGATGGGTTAGCAGGAAAAGAAAACTGTTATGAAGTCAATCTGTTGTTATTCCCTGATGCTGGACACAGGAACATGGTGGTGTGTTCACAGGAAATCTGTAGTACTTAATGTGTCACTGCTAAATATCAGTTTGTGCACTTGCTCCCAGCGTGTGCTGTGCATCCTCCTCCTCAGCGTGCGGCGGAGAGGGGAAGGAGGGAGCTATAGACGGAACGGGCCCGTCTGTCACTGGGCTGTCTTGTTACTCTTACTGCAGCAATATGTGTCAGTACATCCACAACACTTTTCTCCCAGTGCCACTCACAAAATAGAGGAGAGAAGCTGTGATGTTTCAGTGTTTGTCGACAGTGTGCACCACTAGAGGCCATCACACGCTTCCCTAAATAAATATCAATTAATGCACTCGGTTTTGGGGAATTCCAGGAGATGGGTCCTGGGCCCCTTAATCTACTCTTGCAGCAGTATTACTTCAGTTTGGGGTTCAGGTCCTTTGGTTAATGCATCTGTGCAAGATATACTTCAAGAGAGAAGCTGTTTTAAGGAAGCCTTTGGTCCATATGCAGAGTGCATCAGACATTCCTTTTCCTTTGAAAACAAGAAGTAGCTATCAAATTAAAGTGAAAAAAAGCAGGCCAGGAGTACATTTTCCTTGGGCTTTCAAGAGCAGTGAACAACATTTGCAGGTAAATAGGGCAGTGGGGAAAGTTTACCTGCTTCTAAGTTTGTGCCTTGTTCACTTCCACTTTCAGCAAATTTACCATCTTGCAGAGGCAGGCTTGGACTGGTTTGCTACACTCCACTCCTCGTGACACAGTGCAATCGTTTGCAGCACACTGGACAGCTAAGGAGTTATTTGGCCTGAGTAAACATTTTCTGACATTTGGAGACACAGGTGATTTTCTGATAAACTATACTTGACTAGTCCTGGGCATTCAAATTTTTCAGTTGTAATACAGGTAAAATCCGGATTGTGATTTGAAGCTAGTAAAAAGCCAGTAGAAATCCTAAAAGGATTTTATTCCAAAACTCAAAGCTGAAGATGGGAAGTACAAAATCTCACTAACCAAAATTAATGTTCCTGCAGGGATGCTTCCACACAGGTCTGTGATTAAGCTGAACTCCACGCTGGAGAGCCCAATGCCCACGCTCACCCAAGGAGAACAGCAGGGCAGAGGGAAATGTTTGCAGGGTAAAGTTAATTATTGGCAGCAAAAAAAAAATCAGCTTTCCTATATTATTAAGAGGTATTTATCCTATGTCTGTTGAGCTGCTGTTCTAATGTAGGTTGACCCCTGACAAAGATTATAATAATTTGACATTCTTATATTGTGTTAATAGCCAGAGTGACTCATTTGGGAGGCAGATTCTGACTCACAACTTCAGAGTCGATCTGCTTTGGTCCCATTATTATTTCTGTGTTAAGATGAGGCTTAAGGATTCAACCCCAAAGGGTTTTCACGTAGCTTTGGTGTGTAGTTGGAGATTAAGCCAGTTATGAAACTGTTTCCCTGATTCCCTGTTTCTCAGTCACCACTGGCAATGAGCAGACTCTCTGCATTGCTGCTGGGGAGCATTTTGCATGGAGGTCAGCCTGCTTTATGTGTCATCAGGCACTGGAGTCCTTTTGGACTTTTTTTCTTTAGGTCTAGACAGGGCACTGAGATTTAGGGTGGTCATTCCATGAAGGGCAAACCTGATGTAATGAAACTGCATGCTGTCCAAGGCATCTGGGGTCCTGATGGCAGGAGCCTGATGGAGGTGGGATGCCCTGTGGGACCTGGCTGAATTCCTACCAGCCACAAGGTGCTGCTGCCACTGGACAGTCTGTTTAAAAAGTGTTTTGGCATTGTTTGGTTTACACATGTTTTACTGATGCTGGACAAACTAACTCTGGGAGGACACCAGGGGAATTTCCAGTCTGAGAGAAAACTCTATCTAAGACTTACAAAATAGCCAGTGTGGGTTTAGGGAATGGAGTGAGCAACTTCAAAGAGAAAGTTTACACTAAAATATTTCCTTTCCTTTAGACCCACAAGACATTTAAGACTGAGGCCTTTTTAGACTGATTAGCCCAGTTCTGGTGGTGGCTTGTGTGGGTGTAAGGCATGAATTTAGGACTGCTTTTCTCTGCTGCTAAATCCCCAGATCACAGACAGAGGAAAGGGAAGGAATGGGGGAGGAAAGGTCATTAAAGGGGAAATACTCACAAAATAAAAAGTTTCCATTGAATACAGACCTTCATGTGGCTGGATCCCTTTCCACCTGGAACTTTCTTCCTCTCCAGCCTCTCCTTGTTCCAATCCACTGTGAATATAATTGAGAGAAAGCTTCTGCACGGTGGATATTGCACCCCATGTGGTTTGAATATGCACAGAAAGGTCTGGAGTTATTGTTACACATTTATAGTAGTCCACACAGCATGTTAGGCCTTTGCCAGACCATTAAGAAGAAAGTTTTTCTGCTCCAAGGATTTTGCCACCTAAGAGTGGTGGCAAAAGTTGACAGAGGGCAGAGGGGAAGCGATGGGAAGTTTACATGCAGTCAACTGTACTTGACAGGAGCAGTTTAAAGTATAGCTGGGACAAGGTCCTGCAGGTGGTCTCTGGGAGGTCTTGCTGGACATCCAGGCTCACACTGGTGAAGTCACAGAGGCGGCTGTGGAGCAACCTGATGAGGAGGTAAACAGGATCTTGGCATGGGAGTCCAGCTAACTGAGAAAACCATATTGGATATTTTTCTTATTCTTGAATAAAGTAACTATTTAAATTAGATGTTTAAATACAGCAAATTGCCATATTGAATCTGTCTTTTTTTTTTGTGTTCAGAGTTTTCTATGAAATTTGAACCAATAAGTTTTTTCAGCTAAATTTTTACCAGCTGAAATCCACTTGTAACTAGTTCTGCTGACCATTTTCCTCCTCTTCTCACAAATCCCTTGTGCTCCCTTGTGTTCATGGACAAATGCTTTGCCATGAGAGGAGCAGCTACACTACCTCAAACCAGAGACTTTTGTGTCCATTACCCATAATGCTTAAAATGGACAAAAGGTTTCTGAAACACACACTGAGACACACCACAGGAGGATAGTTAAAAGAAAATAGAGCATCTTTTCAGTCAAAACATCCTGCAGTATCTCCACATAATGCATCATGGCATATGACAGGAAGAAGATGACAACGCTCATCACTAGTCAAAAAATAAAAACCATGTCAAGAATGAATTGCCTTTGAAAAAAATACTGTACATGATTTCTATGGTCAGACATCCTGGAAAACTTCCAAAAAGGGGGAAGAAGGAGGGGAAAAAGAAAAGGAAAAAAAATGTTATTGATTTCCTCATTGGGAATGTTATATAACCTTCATATTTTATTAAAAAACTTTACTCTCACTTTGTGAAAGGTTCTTTAACACATTATGTCATTTTGTAATACAATAGTTCTCCAACTCCTTCCAGCCTCATCTCCCTGATGTGTTCTCTCAACTGTAGTTATTTTCTTTCTTTTTAAAAAAATATTTCTGATACAATGTTTTCAAGTGTTAAACAAAGGGTCGCACTTTAGTGTGGCATAAGTTAATGCAGGCATCAGGTAACACTCAGAACATACTGACATATTTCAAGCAAAACATGGAAACTTCAATTCAAAAACCTTATTTTTTGTCTTGAAATAGACACTCATAGTCTTTGTTTTAAGAACACAAAACTTTTTTTTTTTCCTCTTGTAATAGTGGATTCCAGCTGCAGGACTCCTCAACTTTTCCTTTCCTCCTTCTCCACTTCTCCCCCCCCTCCCCTCAGTCTCTCCCCCTCCTTCCCATCCGGCATCTACTCATGCACACATACTCTCTAACTTTTTGTTTTTAGTAGCTGCTGCCCCATAAGAAATGCTATCCAACAGACCTGGTGCCTGTCACCACTTCCCATCACATGCCTGGTAATTAAACTCTGACTGATTTATTGACTGACAGCCAACAAATCCCAACCCAGTTTTTATGATATACATGCCTCCCCAGGCTAAATTCACTCAAACAACAGCCCAGCTGAAAAGGAGGAGGAAAGGGAAAAAAAAAAGAGGGTGATACAGAAAAAGCGCTACACACACACGCACATGAACACACACTCACATACAAAAAAATCTGGTATTGGGAGATGAAGGGGAGACATTTTGCAAAGAAAAAAACTCAGCACAACATCTCTTTCAAACCCAGACTTGGAGAGGGAGAGGAGAGGGGGGAGGAGGAAAGAAGTAGTAAACATCATTACTTCAGCTTTAAGATTCATTTGAAACGTCTCACGTACAAAAGAGCTCTGAAGGGGAAAACAAGACGTGCTTGCAGCTAATATTACAGTCAAGTTCCAATTTTACCTAAGGGAAAGCAGCTTTATTAAAAGTCATGACTGAAATTGCGTGACAGGTGCCAATATTCTCCACCCTGACAGATGTGTCAGTTTGCGAATGCCATTTTCTTGTCAGCGGTCCCTAGATGGAGTTGCTCCCATCACCATTTGTCTCTCTTCCAGCTAGATCACACATGCCCGTCGCTTGCCTCCAAGCTGCGCTGCGTTGTTTGATATGTGGAATCTTCACAATGAGACTTATTAAAAGACAGTCCATTATTTTTATTTAGAGCATTTCCAAAACAAGCAGAGCGCGCAGAGATAATTTAAAAATTGTGCGGCGGGTCATCTCCAGGCCAGAGCGGCTCAATTGTAAATGCATAAGAAAGCAGTGTCTCCCCCGAGCCCCTCCTCATCCTTCAGTTCATAATGAGGTTGATTTGAGTGACATTTAACCCTTGAATAATGGCCCTCCAAATCAGCAGGACTCTATAGCTGTGCTCTGCAGAGGCGCTTCAGCCTGAAGGATTAATTCTGCTCCGATTTTTCCTAAATCTCCCCCCCACCCCCTTCTGCTCTCCTATTTTGTTACAGGTGTGCTTCACAGCGTACTGCTAGATCTAAAAGACTCTTGATCGTCTGTATTTATAGACCCTTTTCCTCCTCCTGTTGGTTTCAAACACAAAGAAAAATGGTATCTCTCAATCGTGCTTGGTATGAACAGCAGGTAAAGCTGCAGCAGACTCCTCTCCAGCCTCTGATGGAAAATTATTACAGATGAAATGATTCTGTAATGGAAATGGTAATAGGAAAGTTTCATTCTAAAGGATGTTTGTGCTAACATGAGGGGCTATAATATGTGATGGATTTGGATGCAGGAATAAGTGTGATCTCAAACTGAATTTTATTTCATCATTTCTAGAGGTGGCACTGGGGGCTGGAAGAGGGCTAATGGACAGTACTTGCAAACATTTCTAGGTGAAAGGACTTGAAATGTGAGGTCATTGATGTCTCATTGTCCCAGGCTAAGTGGCATAGCAGGCTGTTACTCCAGCATTTCTTTCTTAAGTACATGGACGCTAATTCTTAGGCTGATAGAGCTCATCAGTCCTGGTGAGTATTTGTCTCTCACGGAAGGTATGTGGTGAAATCATAACTAACCCTTTGCAGATGACAGGGAGCTGCTTTCACTTCTTGTGAGGAAACAGCATTTTCCTCTTCATCCTTACCTTAGCACAAAATTTGGGCTGGACCCTTTTCCTGCCTAATTGCCAGAGAAGAGTTTGTTGCCATCACAGGCAACTCTGAGTGGGCTGCAGGAAAGACAAGGATGTAGACTGGCTGCAGTGTCAGGTAACTCTTGTATTCCAACAGGACCTTGATCCCTGCATGCTCTTTTGGATCACATCCTTTCTGGACCCTCTCAGCCCTGTCTCAGGACTCTGTCAGGGGAGGACAGTCTGGGATGATCTTCCTTCTTCAGAGTATGAGCTGACTCCAAAATTTTGGAAGAAAACAGATGGTTTAAAAGGCAACATAACAGTGTTTGACAGGACCTGGAAGGAAAACGAAAGGTTCACTCTTGAGCATTTAAAGCAAGAAAAGGAGAAACACTGGAAAAGAAAGAACTGAATAAAATAGAGGTTGGTTGTACAGAAGACACTCCCATACCATGTGATTTGAAGAAGTTTTAGAAGAATTCAAATGGAAAAGCTCTCATACTCTGCAAGCCTTTCTTAGGGGAGCATTTCCATTACACAGTCACCTGGAAGGCCCAAGCATAGATTTTTCACTCACTGGTCTGTCACCCTTTCACACAAGCAATCCTTCAGAAACTTATCTAAGAATTATAGAACCATGACCAAAACCTACTAGTGAGTTTTCCCCCCAGTCTTAAAAAAGAAGATGGGCTGCTACAGTAATATTTTCTTCTCATTCTCCCACAACAATGTCTGCAAACCTGGAACCACAGTTTCAAGAGCAGCCAGAGAAGCAATTGTTCCATAGTCCAAACAGCCATCTGGGACACTCAAGGAACATACCAAACTGCTCCTGAATTACACATATCAGCATTTCTCACTTGGGAAGAAGGGAGACAGGGTTGAGAAGGGAAGAGAGAAGAGGACAAGGAAAGGGATGAATATGCTGCTTGTTTGATTGATTTGTCTTATTGTTAGAAGTATTAATCTGCTCTTCCAGGTTCCAGGAATCCATTCTTCCTTTTAAGCTAAAGAAAGAAGAGGGCAGCTTCCATCAAAAACTGGAGAAGAGAGAATGTTTTGGCAGTGTGCTGTAACAGTCAGAAGCTGTGGGCTCAGCTGATGGAAGAAAGAAAAAAGCCTGCAGGTGAGAACTTTGTGCAGGGCAGGGCAGCAGACTTCACACGACTGTGGCATTGATGCAGCCCATGCAGATGACTGTAACTGCTGTGGCAGATCTGCTCTGGAGTCCATCTCTCAGGCAGGATCAAGGCTTGTAGGTCTTAATAAAGTCAAATCAACACACAGCAATAAAATAATAAGTCTGGGCAGCTGACAGATGCTAATGAGCATGCTTATTTAAACCACCAGCAAAATCCTGTTGAAAACTAAGCAGATACATAAAACTCTTGACTGAATCCTTTTTATTTGGAGAGAGATAATTAGGGCCCATAGGACATTTTCAAGGAAGATATTTGGGATGCAGTATTAAGAGCCCATTTCTGAGCATGATTAACCTTACTTACTGCAAGAGAAAGTATTCCTGTTTTTAATCACAGAACGGTTTGAGTTCCATGTATTTACAGCTTCAGATGATATAGGCAGACAATGGAAAAAACAAATAGGCAGAAGAGGATGGTGTGATGAAGAGCTGTGCCAAAAGCACTACAGCCGATGAGTCCAAGGAGACTTAAATACGTTCTCAGCTTTTTCAGTGGAAAGACCCAGGCAGTAGACACACATATGCCGATCTTTTGGGAGCTTTGGGTAGATACACACATAATGGTTATTTTAAACGTCACTTTCACGGTAAATGAGGCTATTTGCTCTTGTGCCTTGCTTATGCTGAGTATAAGAAAGCATTTACATTATTGACTCCAAAATCATATTTATGTCATGAAACAGTGGGGCCTTCACTGAGTGCAAGTCCATCAGGGTGACTGCAGCCAGCAGAAAACAAGATTTACACACTGGCAAAAATGGAAACGATCCCTCTTCCCCTGTTCCTCCCCCCAAGTATTTGCACTTGCAAACTACTGGCCTTCAGCTGCAACATGGAAATAACTCAGATGGTAATAATTCTAAGGAAAACATTTGCTTTTTGTAAAAAAGCTTCATCACTGGGAAAGCTCTGACGTGATTTTTGCATGGCTTTCCTTTCCCCTGTGACATATTGACAGAAATTTGAAAAGAGTGTCTCCTTTCCCAGGAAAGCAGAGCAGAGATCAGCTGCTAGGGCTTGGTGGCCCTGGTATATGTGATTCATATCCTCGGGTCGTTGGTAAAGGAAAGGCAGGAAGATCCTGGGGACATAGAAGTATTTTGATCCTTCTTGTCCTGTGTTTCACTGTTTTTGCTTCTGTACTGTTCAAAGTGACTATGTCAGTAAAAATTACTGACACTTCTGCTAGCAAGTGAACAACCTGCTTTGGGGTAACCTTTATTCTTTTTTTTTTTTGTACCACTTTTTTTATTTCTTTGTTCTGCTATAGTGCCAGAGAAATCTAGAATGCCCTATACACTAATACCACTGGCTTTTCTTTTTCTTTTTGGCAATCACTAAGAAGAATAACACTTCATGTGGGAGACAGCTGTTCAGATATGCTTCAAGTGAACCTAAGTTGATGCATATACATTATTCCCCCTTTTTTTTTCATATCTGCATTTTATTTCAGATTCTTAAAAAAAAAGATGAAAATGTAATACATGTAATAAAATTATATAAATTTTGTATAAAATGTTATTAAAATGCTATAAAAATATTGAAAAGACTCTTAAAATGGCCTCTCATCAGTAAAGGGTTTCTCTCTCCTTTTGTCAATCTGCATCCACCTATTTACTATTTCCTATTCACTAATAGGAAAGCACGTCAGACTATTAATCTGAACTTCAAAAAATGCTATAGGACACTTTTCTGGATCTGAACAACCACATGGGGCTCCAGAACGGGAAGGATGTGAAAATGAGTGTTTCTGCACAAAGACTGGTTCATCCCTGAATATTTTTCCTACTTTCCTGTATTATAACATGCATAGCATGGAAAGATAATAATAAAATGATACTTTAAAATGGTAGGAAGAAAATCAGGAAAAGTAGATCAAGGAAGAATACATAAAATCAATAAAATGAAATAGTGCCCGGCTTGAGAAAGACAAATCCCATCTTTTTAAATGAGCATAAAAATAAAGGAAAAAAGGAATATAAATTTCTACAGTGATAAAAGCTACTGATTAAGATATCCAAGCCACCTTAAGTCAGTTTATTTGAACAACCTGAGAAAAACAAAAGTCAGTGTCTCTTATCTATCCAACATAGCAGTGGTTTCTTATCACTAACTTTAAAAACTCTGTTGGCTTACACTAGGTTTGATTCGAATGAATTTGGCCCAATAAATCTTACTAACACTTCTTCCTTGAAGTCATGGCCTAACATCTGTCTTGAGTTCCTTTTGAGTTTAACCTTAAGTCAGAATTTTCTGTGTTTTAATAGTTGCTTCTTGATAACTGCAGCACACTTATAACAAATTTAACCTTTCAGTTACAGATCTTCACTTCACAACACATTTTTACTGCATCGAAAAGCTATCTCCAATGATTTAGAAGGGATTTTCAAACTTAAACTCATATTTTTCCCATTCCACAACTGTCTGAACATAGCCAGTGATTCAATTTGACTTTAGAAACAAAGAAATACAAAACTATAAATATGGCAATGTATAAAAAAAAACTTAATTTTTTTTCAGGCTTTTTCTCTCTAACATTGCATCAACAAAATTGTTGATGAGGTGTTGGCCTGTGACTAACTTGGTGTGGCCTTCATGGAATATTAATGACTTTGTGGGCCTCAAGCCAAAGAAACCCTTTAAACTGCCACATAATATCAAGCATTGTATCAATATCACATTCTTATTGGGGAGGATGCATATCCATTTGATCCAGCTTGATCCTCAAGCTGATGGACAAACACATGTGTCTCAGACTCATCAACTGTTTTGGCCACAAGGCAAAGGATGAAGCTGGGTAATCCTCAAGCTACAAGCATGACTGCAGAATACTTAGAAATAGTTGAGCCACATTTTGGCTGCACTATTCCACAAGCACTTAGCCTGAGGCATGGAAAATGTCAGCCACTGTGAATAAAGTTTATTAGTGTTTTGAGTAACTGGAAACTCTCCCACAAAGCCAGGAGTTAAGCAATGCTGAATAATAGGTGGCACTATGCAATCCAATGGTCCTGGCTTGTTCCTGTTTTGGAATGTCTGAAGCAGACATGCTCATTTATGGTTTGTAGACTCTGCCCTTATTCCCAGTCCTTGGGGTCAGTACCATGAAAGTGTGTGTACTTGTGGAGCTTGGCATACATTATCTCCATCTTAGAGGCAAATTCTGATCACTGGTTCTCCTTTTCTCTGCTAAAGGCATGTAAAAGCCACAATGTACATCTTCTCTTTGTTTTTTCCAGGTTTATCCACAGGTGATGAGGAAATCTGTGAGTCATCACTACACTAGACAGAGAAATGCCGCCAGAAGTAGTGGTCCTCTTAGCTGCTGGCACTGTCAATCAGACTTTACGTTGGCCCTGTGTCTGTGTCCTGTAATTAACCCCTGGTGTCCTCACAGCTTTTCACAAGTCCTGTTCCTCACCAAACTCCCATGGGGATTCTTCCTCCACTTATGTTACCTGGATGAGGCTGGAAACTTAAACTGCTGCTGTGGGTGACAGAAAATTAATGCTGATGATCTCAATTTACCGATCAAACAGTTGAGTTTATTCCTTCTGTTGGGATCCCACAGTTAATTTGTGTTTATGTCTATTCTCAGCCACCTATCTTTTGTCTTCAATACTCCTTGAAATTGTTATATTACTCTAGTTTCTTGCAAGTTGCCCGATTCTGTTTTCACCGAGGTTTTCTGAAGGTTTCTTAGTCAGAAACTCTGAGGAAACAGTATTTCCACACCATCTTCTGAAGCTCTGGGTGTCAAGGCCAGGGAAGCTTTTCTGGCTGTTCTAAGCTCTGATTGCCTGATTTTGCTAGCTCTGCCAGTCAAAAAATGAGGAGATGTGCAAGAGCATGGCCAGTCTCCAGATTAATTCCACACTGTCCTTATGCCTGAAACATCAGGGACACTGAACAGCAGGGTCAACAAACATTTACAAAGTCTTATGGGCCTAGGTAGCTTGGTGCCCCAACAGATGAGTCTCTGTGGTCTAAATGTAGAGCCGTGGACACTCTAGTGTGATGTCTCTCTCTTGTTTGAGACTGTGTTGTCCCAAATGTCTGGCTGCTACCCTACACAATTGGGGTTTTTTGTTCCATGCTTTCTGATGGCTCATCTACTGAGAAGCCAGGGGAGAAGTCCAAGTAGGTGCAATAGGAAAAGTAGAGTCAGGATCAGCAGAGGCAGCATATAAACCAGAGAAGCAGGGAGAATCTGGGAAGGAAATAAAATCAGTTTCTAATTATAGATGATGTAGGCAGACTGGGGAAATGCACAAAAGTAAATTTAAAAACTACACAAAGTATTGAGGGAGAAGAGTCATACAATTTGATAACAACATTTGAGGGCTCAAAAGGGTACAAGGTCCCCCTGGTCTTGTTTAGAGAGGTATGGAATATGTAAATCTGTCACTAACAGAAAAAAAAAGATAATAGCTACATTTTCCTGAGATCACCACAGTTTTGATTGCAACACAGGAAAACTGGAGTGTCTTTGTGCCCACCAGAATTTTCAGAATAGATGCTAGACAGCAAGTTGCTGTAAACAAGCTTCTCTGTCTCAATCCCAATTTACTTCAGGCTTGCCATTTTCTAAAATCAAGAATGACATGAGTTTATAGAGATCCACTGTTCTTTCTAATCACAATAATTCCTATTATGTTCCCCTCACTACTCCTATCTGGAGCAGTGTCCTCTTTTAAAGTACTCTCTGGTTATCCAACAAATTGTGCTTAGTTGGCAAAGACCATAACACAGCACAATTCCAGGGATTCATGAGGAAGTACTCACTGCATACCTCTAACTTTCACATGAAATGCTGAAACATTTCAGCTATACAATGCTTTGGCAGCAAGGTTTCTGTGTCATTCACCTAATAGATTTATTTTAGGGGTTCTTCATGACAGACTCCTCAAAATTTTAACTACTCTTATTCTAAACAGGAAAAGAAATTGAGGAGCATCCTAAGCTTTAATAGCCTGCAGCATGATGAGAATTAGATTTTGACTCAAAGAGGACAGTTATATCTGTGATTTCTTATAAAAATCACAAAATTTCCCAGACTTTTGAACTTTGCCCCAAGGCTAGGCAGAAGTTGTTATTCAGAGTCACAAACTTCTGCCATGTACACATGGTGTTCCTCTTAAGGAGTTTCCTGTACCTTCTACTATAAAAATGGTAGATCCTTCACATTATGGCTGAACTGTTCATGGAGGGGCTTGGGGAGGAGTAAGGGCAAGAGACAAACTATTAAGGGATTAAGTTGTTGAAAAGAAATTGGGTCATGAGGCATACGAACTACAATTCCCATGAGACATTGGAAAAGCATCTCCACAATAAAATTAATAGTTTTCATCTGAAAATTTCTTCTTTTTTTTCTTTTGCATTTTTGTGTTTTCTCAGGGGGAAGGAGGAAATCATTTCCTGACAGGCACTAATTGTTTCCCATTTGATTTTGGCTTGCGAGCAGATCTGAGTTAAAAGGGCTAAATGCAGACATTCTGCTATTACAGTGTTGTGCTCATTCAACAGTCAGTCTTGTTTCACTTGCAGCAATATGAGTTATACCATATGTGTTTGAAACTGGTAACCAAACAGAGCAGTCTTTCAAGCAACCCTAAGCTAAATTATAAATCTTTTTTGCATCTTTTAAATAAAAAGTAATTCTACAGGCACAAAATGAATCAGTGAAGTACTTTCTGCCTGGGCTTAACAATAGCAGTCTGCCTGAGAAAACCAGTCACCCTAGTAAAAAAAAACTAATACGATTATCCAGTCTGGCTGTGTTTTAGTATTCTACAGGATTTTAGACTTCATTTACGTGTAATGTAATGGAACTATGTTAAATAATTTAAATTAATTGTTTAAATTTTTATATAATACTACTATCTAATTATTATATTGTAGATATTGTTATTATATTGTTTACTTTATATAGTATGTACAAACCCTAGCTATTGAACATTACTTCATTGCTATAGTACTCTTGATTGCATTTTAAATTCTGAATTTCTATATTTCTTGGCAAAGTCTCACCATAAGAGCAAAATAATTTCTAAAAGAAAATTATCTGGTGTGAGATCTTATGTTTAAGTAATGATTTGTTCATGTCCAAAGCTTCACTGAACTCTCAGAATTGTAAATATCACTCGATGATCTGCCCTTGCAAAATCACTGGTGCAGAACTAGGGCTAAGTTTCTAGCTTTGCATTATGAACCCACAACCAGAATCACAAAACTTATTTTCAGGATGCACTCAGGAGAGATTTTTACCTGTAGAGATGTCTAGAAGTTCAAAGGTTGGTTGAAAGATCCATCAACTTGATGGTCTTGTGAGAGTGGTAATGAAATGTTTTCACCAAATGGGAAACAGGTAGAGAATTGACCTGGCTAGCTTGAGGCGACTTGGATGGAAAAGCAGAGTAGAATTTAGCACTTCCCAGCTCCACGTACACTCATTTCTCCTAACTCTGCTGCCTTGCACTTTTGCCACGTTAGTTTAGCCTTGTTGCAAACGCAGCTGCAAACATATAAACCAAACCAAAAAGTTCTCTATAGATTTAGTCAGTTATCCTTTCTAAATGACGCAAAACAATTTGGCATACCTACACATTTACAATACAATTCTGAAATCAGGATCCTTTACTTAAAAGCAGTATTTCAATTCCATCTGTGATTAATAATATGTGAGAACAAACAGGCTGGATGCAAAACTTTTTGCCCTTATCAATGCTATAAATCTGCAGCAGATCACAAACCCAAAAGGTCTCATTTACTGGAGCTGGTTCTGATACAACCCATGGAGGAAAACTCAGAAGAACAGCTGATCTTGAGAGATTTTCAACAGTTGGAGCCAACATTTTCAGAAAACAGTTGGCGAGATTTCAGAGCCTTGGAACCTGAATTTTGGTTTAGCCTTAAATTCAGCACAAGCCCAGCGCAGTTCCAACACTTCTGAAAGGTGTGGATACGCACCTAAGTTTTTCACACACACACACATACATCTATCTTGTCTGTGTGTGCACACGCACGTGTGCGTGTGTGTGTGTATAGGTATACCTTGGAAGTGATAGATGGGGATATTTTTTTTCCTTGGAGGAATGACTGTTTGTGTCCTCTCTTATTTCATTCATGATACACCATCGGACTCTTCGGAATGCATCACCACCCACATCCCACCATATTTACTGTTATAGGTTCCAGAGGTACCAAAGGGAGTGCAAGTCTTGCCTTGGATCTCAGAATGCAGAGCATACAGCTGTGCCACTACCTCAGCTCTCCATCTGCCTTTTATTATCATTAATATTCAGAAAAAAATAGAATTTTGAGAGGGAAGTTAAAAATCTTTGATGGGTCAAGGCTGTTCTCCTAGAGTGGTCCTGACATCTCTCTTCCCCTTTTCACCGTGCCCAGCAGAATCTTCTCCAGGACTCCTTGTTGGCCTTCAATAAGGACAGTATGTGTTGTGTAGCAGCTGCAAAAGGCCTCACAAATGCTGGCTGACAAGAAGTGACAGCTCTGTATATCTCTCACTGGCACTGACAGCTGACAGATGGATACCACTCACACACAGAAAAAAAGCCCCCAGGATGATTCGCCAACATTACTCTCTGTTCATAGGGGCCACATTTGATTGAGTGCTGCTCAGAATAATAAACCCTTGTCGATCCGTTGCAGAGCCAGTTTTCTCACAGTGTCCTGATTTTTTTTCCCCCTGAAACACGTACCAACATACACACAGAAGTCTTGCTTTGTTTTCCTCCCCTTAGCTTTGTTTGAGAAGAAAATCTACCTAGCTTTATGCAGCTGCTTGTTAGAACAAGGGAGCAAAGAGTACATAACTTAACAATACCGTATTAGGGCTTTGCTGCCTGATAATCCTTCATCCCTCCAGTTCATTTATTATTATCTTTCACGCTGTTTTTCTTCCTTTCCACTAATCAACCCATCTTTGAAAATACTGCTGGTTGGGTTAGTCAGAAGACAGCACCACTAAACTGTTTATGGAGAGGACAATGATACATGCTGATGCAGCAAAAAAAAAAAAGGAAGAAAGGAAGAGAGAAAGTGATAAACAAAAGGAGACATCCATCCATATGGGCACATAGATCTGAACAGGAAAAAAAGGGGAAGGAGAAACACAGAGTTTCTACATCCATGGTAGCTGATGAGTTTAGTAATTTCTCTGGCTTTTTGTTTCATTGCCTTGTTCTAACTGTTTAATTACGAGACTCTGTAGGTGGACAGCTTTTATGAAAGTTGATCTGCCATATGAAAGCTATGTCATTGTCCTCTTTAGAGAGACTTGAAATAAGTAACATGAAGGAGTTACACCTTATTTCAATCTAAGAGTCACCAGTATAAAATCTGAAGGCTGGAAGGGGTTCAAGAACACAACCATGACTGAGATGAATGAGAAGAGAAATCTTAACTTTCATTATTATTGATGGTTATATCATTTTAAACATTGTCTCTAAAACAATTCCTGCTTATTTTTTGCATAGATCTCTCAGTCTCCCTCAGTTTCCACTACTGGGTTGGGCAGTGAAGATTCTGTGGAGGAGGCTGTTTGTTCCCAATACTCATGAAGGCCCAAGGGAAGAGCGAGGCTGCCAGGGTCAAAACCCTGTTGCTATTTGCTTTACACTGTGCCCTCTCATGTCCCTTGGCCCCCAGGACCTGGACTCAACAGTGAAGCATGGTCTTGTGGATATCAGATGGACACAATAAATGCTAGGATCCAACCAATGTCAAAAACTCATGCAGTGAGTGAACTCATGAAAGTGAACTCATGCAGACAGAGATAATACTGCTTTCTGAATGAAGCTCATTGTTTTGCTCTTAAAAATATATCCAAACTTTATTTTGGCTGATGACACAGAACACTGCAGAAAAGAGGGCTTGGTTCAACTTTCCTTGTGTTATAATAGCTCTCTTTCATATCTTTCTGAAATGTACAACTGAAGAAACATTATATGCTAATACTTCAGCTAACAATAGCTATTCTACACAGTTATGTCTGATATCCACATAAGTTCCCAAAGTGGGGGTGGCAAGCTGTCTCTAGCTTCAGAGGGTTTGAAGATTTGCATGATACAATAGGTGCATGTAGCAGGAAAAAACAGAGGTGAAGTGTACAAGGAATTAAAAAAAAAAAGAAAAACAACTTTTTCTGACACTATCCTATAGGCCAAAGGATTGCTTGTAGATAATCACGGATTAATTGTGAATGTAAAGAAAGAGACACTTTTTTTTATCAAAGCTGTTGCCTCAGGGCAAACTCCAGTACCATGAAAGCCGAAATGTTTTCTTTTATCACAGTTCCTTTTCTGGCACCTGAAATTATTTCTTTCATGTCTGATAGTGAGGAATGAGGCAGCATAGCTCCCCAGAGATGAGCGATTGTTACCATGGTCTCATAGCATATTGGCAGCCGATGTGGCATCCATGTACACCTGTCACTCAAGCAGAGCAAAATGCAGATGCGGCACAAAAACCTGAGCTCGCTCACTGGAAAGCCTCCCCGGCTCACCGTGCATGCACACCCCAAAACACACACGTCTTCCTGAGCCCCCCTCCTCCCCAGGACGTGGCTGCTTTTCAGCCTACACATATGTGAGTGCACTCAGACGTTATCAGGCCTGTTTAATGCAATGAACCTGCATTAGCATTTCTGCAGGGCAAACACAAATAAACAGAAATGTGCTGAAAAAAATAATGTTTCAAACAAATTTCTTTGCAAGTCAGGCAGAGAGAGAGGGAGAGAGTATAGCACACAAATGAGCCAATTTCCTTCATATGGAAGCGAACTAAGACCTTTTTAATGAAGACTCCACAGCCGGGGAGGGGGTTGTTGGGTGCTTATTTACTTTTTGGTTTTCTTCAGGCTTTGGGCCACTCAAATCACTTTTGTTAAACAAGGCAAGGTGTTGAAAATGTCAAAAGGCAAGGAGATAAAATTTTATGTTAATCATAGGACTTGGGAGTAATTTCAACCCCAGTAAAAGGCCCAGCATATAGGCAAATGAAGGAGACAGGCAAAGCAATTTTTTCAGGAGATGTTGTATCTGGTATGGATGTGGGAAGTGTCTTTGGCTAGGGACAGGAAAAAACTCTTGGAAGAGGAAGAAAACAGCACATATGTATGGGTCTAAGGTTAACAAACATGTTGAGGTGAACTGGATTTGTCCATGTGAATGATCTGACATTTTTGGTCAGTGAGACAGAAAGTATAATGCAAAATGTAATGTGAACCCTCTCTCTCTCTCTCTCTCTCTCTCTCTATCTCTCTCTTTCAAACAAATTGCCAATTTAGCTCCTGGGCTAAAGTAAATAGTGCACTGCCTTTTTTTTTTAAAGGGAAATATGACAAGGAACCCAAATGCGTTCATCTCAAATTTGTAAATCCGTTGCTTTATTGAACCATTTGTCCATTCTTATAAACTGATTTATAATAACTGTAATGTGATTCATCATGTCATCTTGTAAATAAATGTGACACTTCATTAAACACAGTAATCAAATTTAAGCAGTCCCACTTTCATGCTAACAACTGAGACCTTTACGATTCTATTGCTCTGAAGATACTCCTACTCTAATGAAAATAGCATCAAGCGAAGAATAAAATGTAGCAGAGGTAGATTTTCAAGAGGAGTGATGAAGAAATAAATACACTTTTAGTAAGTAGCCAGTAATGAAATTAGTAATGGCCTGAAATTTACTGTAACAATGGTTTTACAAGATACTCCTGTTGGGATGTTTTATTGTCAGTAAGGAATGGACAGTTTGAACATCTTGGAAAATCTGTTGTAGGATTAACAAAATCCTTTCAGAGTCTGAATTTCAGAAAGAATTTCTTCATGCTATTTTTGTGTTTGCCATCTGGAATGACACTGCAAGCTGGCAAACACAAGAATAATGTGAGATATTTCTATCGCATTGAGTTAGCGATGGATTCATCAGGGAATGTAAGCATCTGAACATCAGTCAGAAACCCAGAATTATCCCAACTTTCACCTGCTTTGAGGAATCAAGCGGACTCTGTATTAAAATTAATGTCTGCTTTCTTTCAGGAAATGGTCACCTCCATCTCCCCAGGGATAGGTGTTCAAACCAAGGAAAGATCAAAGAAGTACACATGGGAAAGTAAGCACAGAATACAGCTTTTCTGTCTTGGTTGGGAGCAATTTAACATGTTAACAACAGCAATTCTGTGTTGTGAGCCAGATTGGCAGGTGAAGTAGATCACTGTGAATTACCTTGGTTGAGGATTTGGCCTACAGTCCTTAATTATGCCCTCTATTGATCAGCTGTAAGGAAAAAGCTTATTTCCATGGCCCTCCTCTCATACTGATACTATTCTAGAAATGAGCATGTAATTCAAGATCAGAACATTTGGGCTATCAAGCCAGGAATTTGGGATGAAAAAGCAAGCAATGTAGCTGGGTTATTTTAATCAGCATTATTAGAATTTTGGTACACTACGAGGCAGAATCTCTGCTTCCTATTCACATGACTCTGTTTTAACCCCAGTTAGGTGGAAGCAATCATGACACTGAGAAGCTGAGACGCATTTCAGTTGCAGCCTGAAATATCAAATGCATGAATGTATGCTCGTGTATAGCTTTACTGCTAAAGTCTGATTTAGTTTTCCAAACAAAATTGGAGTCTTCTAAAATTGAAGACAGCTAAAGATAGCATTTTAAGCAGACTGAAAAAGAGCAATGGGAACTGCATGAAAGACAGTCCTCAGAAACGGGAGAAGTGTTGAAAGGTAGTGAAGGCTGCGCTCCAAAATGGAAGAGCCCTAAGTATACAGGCACGAGAGAAGGTGCCAAGGAAATTCAACTCCAGTAGAAACTAGGGAAGATCTATCGCTGTCTGTTAGAGGGTGTCCAGCACTTTCAAAGATCCGTATGTTAAACATCTAGCTTCGTATTTCTAGCGAGAGAATGGAAGAGGCTTCTGCATTGAAAGTGAGAGTCTGACAAGCGGAGAGGGCCAAAAAAGATGAGAGTGTCTACAATCAGAAAAACAAAATATGGGCAAAATTATGAAACAGAAAAATAAGAGAAATGAAAAGAAAAAAGATTGTTTCAAGTCTGTTCCACACAGAAAATTTTGCTAGAACATGAAAACACAGAGAATGTACTTGAAAAATTTAATCTAAAAGAAATGAAAACACCTTCTTTGGAGACTTAAAACTATCCCTGAAGTCCACCAAAGTTTATAGTTCAGGAATAAAGAATGGATGGGGTGGGTCTTGGAGCTCACCTGTTGTAACACAAGCATCCTCAAAAGGAACAAAGAGGTCCTGGAATTATGTGATAAACAGTATTTGTTAAATAGCCCATAGCTAGGAAACACTTTTAGGGAAATGTGTGAACAGACAATCTCAACTAAGAGATTAGGGATGACTTAATTTTATTCAAGTAATTAAAGAGCCAAATCTTCAGAAAGGATTTGGCAATATTTGGACTGAATCTGAGAATTGTTCTCACTTGCGTTGTAGCACTTTGATATAGAGAAGAACAATTATTTGTTCCGAAACAATTTCAGTTGTAGTGTTTCTAGGTATTCTTTGGAGCAATGATCTTGTAATTGTATTCTTTATTGAAAAACTGATTTCAAGATGTCTTGAAATCAGAAAAATCAAGCCCAAATATTTGAAGCCTAATCCATAATCTTGGCTAGCTCAGATGTGCCTGCTACTTGCTAGTGGTACTCATTATCACGTGTGTCACCCTGATTTACTGTTAAGTTCATGTGTTTTGAAGGAGCAAAACTACCAGATGCATATGGGTACATCTTTAGCAAACTGAGCAATTTCCAGAATGAAATCCTATAACTCAGAGGTCCAGCTACATAGAGGATCCATAGCATTGAGATGGACATGCAGATTTCCTCCTACAATAAATTTAGAGGACTAAGACCTCAGAATGGGATCCACAGTAGCAGCCATGATGTATAGAAAAGATAAGCAATGTAGGAAGAAAATTAGGAAATGCAAAGAACCCAGTATGGCAGGGACTGCTGGGAAGTGAAAACTAAGGAACCTATATGTATCAACTATATGAAGTTGGTATCAACTATATGAAGTTCAAAAGGGAGAATACCACATTCTTCTCCTGGGATGGGTCAATCCTTGATGTACAGACAGACTGGGGAGTGAGAGGATGGAGAGCAGTGCTGTGGAAAGGGACCTGGGGGTCCTGGTTGATGGCAAGTTGAACATGAGTCAGCAGTGCCCTGGCAGCCAGGAGGGCCAAGTGTGTCCTGGGGGGCATCAGGCACAGCATCACCAGCCGGGCAAGGGAGGGATTGTCCTGCTCTGCTCTGCTCTGGGACAGCCTGACCTTGAGTGCTGGAGGCAGGTTTGGGTGCCACAAGATAAAATATTAAACTGTTAGAGAGCATCCAAAGAAGAGCAATGAAGATGGTGAAGGGCCTTAAGGGGATGAGGAGCAGCTGAACTCACTTGGTCTGTTTAGCCTGGAGGACACTGAAGGGAGACCTCATTGCAGTTACAACTTCTTTGTGAGAGAAAGAGGAGAGAGAGACACTGATCTCTTCTCTGTGGTGATCAGTGGCATGATCTGAGGGAATGGCCTGAAGCTGTGGCAGGGGAGGTTTAGGTTGGACATTAGAAAAAGGTTTTTCACCCAGAGGGTGGTTGGATGCTGGATCAGGCTCCCCAGGGTCACAGCACGAGCCTGCCAGAGTTCAAGAAGTGTTTGGACAATACTTTCAGGCATGTGGTGTGACTCTTGGGGCTGTCCTATGCAGGCCTGGAGTTGGACTTGATGATCCTTGTGGGTCCCTTCCAACTCAGGTTATTCTGTGAAATTCTTTGAAATATATTTTTTCAGCAGTACAAAATTTTACTTATTGTACTGTGCCTAGTAGTTGGCACACTTGGACCAGACATAACCTCAAATTTAATTTCTTCTTCAGCCAGAGGGTCTTCATAGAATCACAGCATCGTTGGGTGGGAAGGAACCTTTGATTTTATCTAGTCTAACCCCTTTGTTCAATCATGGACCTCAAGCACAAGCTGCCCAGGACCTTGTCCGGTAGGGTTTTGAATATCTTCAAGAATGGATACTCCACTACCTCTTCAGGCAAACTCTTCCATTACTATCCTCACAATACAAAAGTGTTTTCTTGTGTTCACATTGAATTTCCAATATTTAAATTTGTGCCCATTGCCTTTTGCCCTGTCACTTGGCACCACCAGTAACTCTCTGGTTCCCTGTTTTTCATTCCTTTCCATTGGGTAACCATGTTTCACTTGAGCCAGGAATCCCATAGCTAGACAAAGAATTCCAGTGTGTCTCTCCAGTGTTGAGTAGAGGGAGAGGTTCACCTTTTTTGACCTGCTGTCAGCACTCCTCATCCTGCATCCCAGGATGCTATGGCCTTCTTTGCTACAAGGGTGCATTGCTGACTCATGTCAGTTTGTTGCCAACTGGGGTCATCAATCATCTTATTATGGTGGGTATAAAATTACATGGTCTGGGCATGACAGCAGTATGCCTCTTCTGGCAGTGTGGGGTGTCAGGCCCAGAGTGGGAGTTTTTAATGCTGTGTGGACATTTATCTGTTGTATGATCAAGGAGCATACACTATTTTTCCCAGGACAGTAACACAGAAGACAATCTTAGCTGAAGCCATCAGATACGGCATTGTTACTGTCATCATGGACAAGAATGTATATACACTGTCTGAGTTGTAAAGCAAGATGTGACCAAAAGCATGTATTCTATCACCATCTTCATGAACTGTTGAAACCAGGTGGGGCAGTGCTCCCTGCCTCCTCCCTCTGGATTATCTCCTGTTAGTGGCCCATCAGCGCCTTATCACATGACTCACAGATAACTCCCGCCTGGACTATCTCCTGTTAATGGCCCATCAAGCCTTATCACATGACTCACCATCCCACTGTGAGATGCTCCGCCCAGAGGGAGGAACCAAGCACTCCATCCTGGATATAAGCTGAGATTCTGAACTCCAGAGCAGCACTTACCTACTGGACTCCCAGAGGACAAGAGCTACTGCTGGATCTACAGACCCATTATTTTTACAGGATCATCACTTCAACAGAACCACTCTGCTTGGACTGCAACCACCATAGGGTGTCAGGTTGTATTCTGTCTTTGTCAATGTTCTTGTACTACTGCATTTATTTATTTTAATTTTTTTTCCCTATTAAATTATAATTCCGACTTGCGATCTCCCACTGGTTTGATTTCAAGCTAGTACAACGCCTTTCCTGTTAAACAGAGCAGAATGACATCAAAGATTTTTTGGGATGCAGTTAATGCTGTTGAATAGAGTTTAGCAAAGTGTCACAAGTAGCCTGTGTGCAGAACAGCTAAAGTGTGTTTATTTTTGCTTTCGCATTAACTGTGGCTGGATTTGACCTAAATCTCCCCAGCTATTCAACTTCTTGGAAACTTTAATTGTGAGGTAACCAAAATCCCTCTTAGCACCTCCCAAGGCGGTGGAGTTTAGGGTAATCCGTAGGGGGCTAGTTTTTATGGAGAAGCTGATCTATAACAGGACAGGACTCCCAGTACTACAAGCAATGAGGGCTGAATGGACAATGGTCATTAATTTGGGACACATGGGAAAAAAAGTCTGCAAAAAGAAAATCCCACGGCTTTGCTCTTTATTTCTGGAATAAATGTACAAGTCAAGACAGACTTAAAAGAGCCAGGACATTTTAGAATCACATCCCAAATGTTAAGGAGTGCATAGTCCATCTCAATGTGCCATCCTAGTTTTGGAAAAAAAGGTGGTGATGTCTTTTCTTTGATGAATCGCTTATATTTTCATTTTAGAACAGATTTCTAGTCTTCTAAGACGGAGAGACAAGGAAAATGAAACACTTCATATCGATCTGTGGATGTAAAGGCATCTTTATATACCCTCTCTGCCTGAAAAGGTAAAGTCAATATAACACCTAATGTAAAGCTTTGACAAGGTTTCCTTTGGTTTGCAAATAATTTGTTTTCCTTCACTCCTTGTCTGGCCTCTCCAGTAGTGCCAGCCAAATTCGGCAGATAGCAAATCTGTGCAGAGTGTAGAATGCCCATCGGAAAAACAAAAAACCCCATCTGACCCTCTCCAAAGGAACTTTGAAAAAAAAAGGTATTAAAACATCCAATCTACTTTTTAATTCTTTGTCTTTTATTTATCCTTATGTAACCTAGAAGTCAAATCTCTCATTCCTGCTCTCACAGCAAACTCGCTAGGTCCACCAGTTTGGGTATTACAGCAAGGAAGCTTGGTATTCCTGCTTGTCCAGGAAAAGGGGATGAGTATGTAGAACAGATGTGGTAAAAAAAGAAGATCTAAAAAGTCCACAAATTAATTATGAAAGAATTAGGACACACTTATTTCATTAGGTTTTCTTTTTTTCTTTTAACCAACTGCTAGCTAACTTTTCAACTTCTGTACTCATCTTGATGTTCATTAAACCAGTGACTGGCACGATTCCATATCTGGCTGTCAAAGTGCAGAGAAATATAGTCATAGGCTGACTGAATATGCATGATGCTGTCAAGCATTGCTACTTAGTGGCATTAATATTGCTATCATTTATTGTTTACATATTTAATGGCCTTATTGATATTATACACTGTTAGTACTATTAATTATAAGACAATAAACATAATTTATGAAGCGTTTATTAGGAAATATGTAATAAGTGATTAGTGACAATACCTGAAATAGTTGCAATTTTTGTGTGTGCATGCCATGGATGATTTTTAGATTGATATTATTTTCATATAAATCTGTTTTGAGACTCTTAGATACCAGAAAATGACCTATATAGAACCATTTTTGTCTTCAGCAGAGAACTGATCAAAGCTATAATTATGGTGTGATTACCTTGGTTTTACCTCTAGTTAGTGAAGAAGAGAGTAAAGAAAAAAGAAAATGAAAAATCTCTCATAAATCAGATTTTTCAGGTTCTGACAGCTCTAGTTTTTTGTCTGGATGCACATTATTTCTTTAGCTAGAACTTGAGGAGTTATAGGCTATATTCTAAGATGTGCTGACAATCTTCTGATTATCCTTGGCTTTTAGGACATGACCTATTTTCCCAAAAGGAAATCTTTGTCCAAAATGTTCATTTTGTAGGCTTTAAGTGCCTAAACTTTGATAGTAGCTCCGTGCTGTATCTTTGGGAAACGCTGCAGATTTGATGTTAACCACCTGAAATCTGACATAGGAATAATGGCAGTGACCCTCACTCCTGAGTCAGGTCAGAGTTGGTTTTCTCAGTGAGAATCAGGACAATTTGCAAGAAGAGCTTTTGGAAGCATGCCATAGGTGAGCTGTCTCTCCTTGTCTTCTGTTCTTGTACTCTCCAGGACAAGAACATCCTCTCTCTAAGCCCCAAGGGACCCACAGGAGGTACCCAGCAGGTGCAGTCTGGCAGCAGCCTGCGCTGTCCTGTGTCCTGCTTGTACTGCCACATTTGCAGCACCAGGTCCTTTACGGGCTGCAAAGGTCATGGGAGAAAGAAAGAAGCCTTTCTGCTGCTGGCAGGACCAAGGAACCTGGTTTAAAATTCACTCAGAAATGCCAATAGGAACAACAAACCTGAATTCCTCACAACAAAACAGCTTTCCCATCGATGTTCACCACTTTAATCTTCTCAGCTACAGGTAGGGCTGGCTAGTAAAAACTACGTATTTCTGTGTGAAATGATATGATTAAATGCTATTCTTTGTAAAGTGTAGAAGTTTGAAACTTTGACCATAAACACTGCACTTTTTGAGAAATATGCTTCTTCCAGAAAGAGGAGAAACTCTTATCAGCAGCATTCACATTTAAACCATAACGGAAGAAGGACTGATCCTGTGAGTCCTTCCATAATGCCTTTCATTTCCTACCTGTTGCTGCTTGCACAGATCTGGTTTTTAATGTGCTTAAACATGAGTGGTGACCTGTGGGAAACACGCCCAGAGAGCTGCATATTAGGATTTTTTAAGGGTCTTCTTTTTTTCCCTTTCCTAACAGCAGGGTGACTAGGACTCAGGATTTCATTACGTGGGGAAAAGTCCTGTAACTACTGAAATCAGTCTATAACACAACCAAGGTATTAAAGTGTCTTTATATGGGGGAGGAGGGGAGGGAAGTAATAGAGCAGAAGTTTTTTTTAAAAAATACAAACACCTTATCAGCACAGAATTCTATCTTCAAGATCAGTGCTAAGAATCAAAAGTAGTAGAAGGAGAAAGAAATAAAGGAGAAGGACAGAATGAATAGAGGACCAGGAAATGAAAGAATAGAAGGAGAACAGAAAAAGAACACAGAATGGTATTGAAACTGAATGAATGGAGAAAGCAAAAAATGAAAGATATAATAAAGGCCTATTTTTATACTGACATGAAAAATTCATCTTGATGGATTTACAAGCAATTGTGAATTCAAGAGTGTCCACTAATTTCTGACTTTCAGTAACAGAATCAGCATGTGATAAATTATGTTATGCTCATTCATATGCATATAATTGTAAGAAATTTATTTAGTAGAAAAATAAAGAGTTATATGTGTAGGATTAGCAAGGGTACTTCTGCAAAGGCTTTACCTCAAAAAAGTTTCTTTTAAAATCTAAAAGAACATTAGAAGGTTAACTGAAAATGAAAATTCTTTCTGAACTAAATTTCTTGGAAAACAAGGATCTGACCTTCCCTCCTCTCTTTTGAGAATTACAGACTTACCATGATTTACTCCATTGACATATGCTCTGAATGGAACTGGTTATATTTGAATGTAAGTGTAATTATATGTAAGTACTATAATTTTATCACCATGATGCTACAGCTATTGATTACAGATAATTGTCTGAAGTCTACAGATATGGTTGTGTAAGGCTGACAGCTAGTATAATCTGTTGGGTGTCATGTCCTTGTGCTATTGGAGGAAAATGAAATTAGACTTTAAGAACACCACCCCATTTCAATAGATATCTGAAGTACAGAGGATCATTATCTTATTGCTCACTTTCTAAAGTGAGAAAATCTAAACTTGATTCTAGAAAGTGCCTGTAGAACTATAAATGTGAAAACTATTTTAGCTATTGTCTCTCAGTGTCTCAGATCAAATGAGTGCAGTTCGCAAAAGGTATTTCTGTCTACAAGGAAGGAAAGCCATTCCTTACTTGGCGTCATTATTACTAAGAGAGATTATACAGGGCAAATTCTGCTTCTCTTCCTTCTAAATTGTCTTCAGATTTGTCTCACAACTCTGAAGCTACAAGCTTCTTACCATTCATGTAAATGTTTATAAGTGAGTTTGTTCCTGCAGGTAGAATCAGTTAACCAATACCTCAAAAGGTGAATCAAAACATTTTGAAATTTGCAGTTCTGAGTCTTCATTTATATTTGTTTTGCTGAAGTTTGAAATGCAAAAAATGAAATGTCAAGATCTTCACAGAAATATCCCTCTTTCTGGGCAATTCTAAGCTTCTATTCCCAAACTAGCCAGAATGTCCTCCTGATATGTGAGCTACAGCACATTGTTCTGAGAGGATGAAAAATTTTAGAAATGTGCTTTTGCTTTTCTTCTGCTTTTCAAAAGCAGCAGAAAATCCTTGATCTGACTCTACTGTGAAAATTAAGCAGGACATCTGAGTTAAACAAGTCTATTTCTGTAAGATTTTCTCCACTGTTTTGTAAGTGTACTCAAAATTGGTGGAAACTTTCCAAATAGGAAAAAATCTGAGTTTGAAGAGAGGGAAAATTTAGAGACAAGAACTGAAGTAAGCCTCAGGACAGCTGAGCATAGCTCCTATTGAAATAAAAAGACAATTAAAACCTTGTCATATCATCTCACCAGATGGGGTTCACTCACAAGATGCCTCTCTCATTAAACATGAATTCATAGCCAGGCCCATCATGACCCCAAAACCAAGTTCTAACTCATGAGAGCAGGACAATCAAGAGTGTCTGGGATTCAGACATGGCTGGTGTACCAGGGAGCATTGGTGAGGAGCTGCATACATGTGTAATATGCATTTGTTCCTGTAAGGATGTCTGCTAATTATTAATTCAAGGGTTTGTCATTTCATTTCAACCAACATACCTGGCTTCTGTTCATTATTTCTAGTAATCTCTTAAAAGAGTGAAATAGCCAGCACTAATTATTAGATAGTATAGTATCTAATAGCCAGTATTAGATATATACTGCTTATTTCTCAAACAGAGCTTCTTCACGAAAGATTCAGCAAGCAGAGCAGCCCTGGTGCCAGGCAATCTTCATAGAATCATAGAATACACTGAGTTGGAAGGGACCCATTAGGATCATAAAGCCCAACTCCTGTTCCTGTGCAGGACACCCCAAGAACCACACCATGTAGCTGAAAGCATTGTCCAGATGCAGTCTCCTCTCAGCCTCCTCTTCTCCAGACTGAACAAACCAGGGCACCTCAGTTGCTCTTTGTTTGGCTTCCCCTCAGGAACNATTCATCTTGATGGATTTACAAGCAATTGTGAATTCAAGAGTGTCCACTAATTTCTGACTTTCAGTAACAGAATCAGCATGTGATAAATTATGTTATGCTCATTCATATGCATATAATTGTAAGAAATTTATTTAGTAGAAAAATAAAGAGTTATATGTGTAGGATTAGCAAGGGTACTTCTGCAAAGGCTTTACCTCAAAAAAGTTTCTTTTAAAATCTAAAAGAACATTAGAAGGTTAACTGAAAATGAAAATTCT
Organism: Vireo altiloquus; assembly: GCA_013396875.1. Taxonomy (NCBI): domain Eukaryota; kingdom Metazoa; phylum Chordata; class Aves; order Passeriformes; family Vireonidae; genus Vireo; species Vireo altiloquus. The sequence goes on along the minus strand of VZRF01013004.1, from coordinate 263,527 downwards.
TTCTGAACTAAATTTCTTGGAAAACAAGGATCTGACCTTCCCTCCTCTCTTTGGAGAATTACAGACTTACCATGATTTACTCCATTGATATATGCTCTGAATGGAACTGGTTATATTTGAATGTAAGTGTAATTATATGTAAGTACTATAATTTTATCACCATGATGCTACAGCTATTGATTACAGATAATTGTCTGAAGTCTACAGATATGGTTGTGTAAGGCTGACAGCTAGTATAATCTGTTGGGTGTCATGTCCTTGTGCTATTGGAGGAAAATGAAATTAGACTTTAAGAACACCACCCCATTTCAATAGATATCTGAAGTACAGAGGATCATTATCTTATTGCTCACTTTCTAAAGTGAGAAAATCTAAACTTGATTCTAGAAAGTGCCTGTAGAACTATAAATGTGAAAACTATTTTAGCTATTGTCTCTCAGTGTCTCAGATCAAATGAGTGCAGTTCGCAAAAGGTATTTCTGTCTACAAGGAAGGAAAGCCATTCCTTACTTGGCGTCATTATTTCTAAGAGACATTATACAGGGCAAATTCTGCTTCTCTTCCTTCTAAATTGTCTTCAGATTTGTCTCACAACTCTGAAGCTACAAGCTTCTTACCATTCATGTAAATGTTTATAAGTGAGTTTGTTCCTGCAGGTAGAATCAGTTAACCAATACCTCAAAAGGTGAATCAAAACATTTTGAAATTTGCAGTTCTGAGTCTTCATTTATATTTGTTTTGCTGAAGTTTGAAATGCAAAAAATGAAATGTCAAGATCTTCACAGAAATATCCCTCTTTCTGGGCAATTCTAAGCTTCTATTCCCAAACTAGCCAGAATGTCCTCCTGATATGTGAGCTACAGCACATTGTTCTGAGAGGATGAAAAATTTTAGAAATGTGCTTTTGCTTTTCTTCTGCTTTTCAAAAGCAGCAGAAAATCCTTGATCTGACTCTACTGTGAAAATTAAGCAGGACATCTGAGTTAAACAAGTCTATTTCTGTAAGATTTTCTCCACTGTTTTGTAAGTGTACTCAAAATTGGTGGAAACTGGAGAAATAGGAAAAAATCTGAGAGAGGGAAAATTTGGAGACAAGAACTGAAGTAAGCCTCAGGACAGCTGAGCATAGCTCCTATTGAAATAAAAAGACAATTAAAACCTTGTCATATCATCTCACCAGATGGGGTTCACTCACAAGATGCCTCTCTCATTAAACATGAATTCATAGCCAGGCCCATCATGACCCCAAAACCAAGTTCTAACTCATGAGAGCAGGACAATCAAGAGTGTCTGGGATTCAGACATGGCTGGTGTACCAGGGAGCATTGGTGAGGAGCTGCATACATGTGTAATATGCATTTGTTCCTGTAAGGATGTCTGCTAATTATTAATTCAAGGGTTTGTCATTTCATTTCAACCAGCATACCTGGCTTCTGTTCATTATTCCTAGTAATCTCTTAAAAGAGTGAAATAACCAGCACTAATGTATTAGATATATACTGCTTATTTCTCAGAGCCTCTTCATGAGAGTTTCAGCAAGCAGAGCAGCCCTGGTGCCAGGCAATCTTCATAGAATCATAGAATACACTGAGTTGGAAGGGACCCATTAGGATCATAAAGCCCAACTCCTGTTCCTGTGCAGGACACCCCAAGAACCACACCATGTAGCTGAAAGCATTGTCCAGATGCAGTCTCCTCTCAGCCTCCTCTTCTCCAGACTGAACAAACCAGGGCACCTCAGTTGCTCTTTGTTTGGCTTCCCCTCAGGAACCTTCAAAATCCTGGATGCTTTCTTATAGTTTAGTATCTTTTTTATCTTGTGGCACCCAAACCTGCCCACAGCACTCGAGGTGAGGCTGCCCCAGAGCAGAGCAGAGCAGGACAATCCCCTCCCTTGCCCGGCTGGTGATGCTGTGCCTGATGCACCCCAGGACACACTTGGCCCTCCTGGCTGCCAGGGCACTGCTGACTCATGTTCAACTTGCCATGAACCAGGATCCCCAGGTCCCTTTCTGCAGGGCTGCTCTCCATCCTCTCACTCCCCAGTCTGTCTGTACATCCAGGTTTTCCCTGTGCCAGGCACAGAACCCAGCACTTGGCCTTGCTAGATTTCATATGGTTGGTGATTGCCCAGCCCCCTAATTTGTCGAGGACTCTCTGCTCTCGAGGAACTCAACAGTTCCTCCCAATTTTGTGTCATGGGCAAACTTACTTTATATTTCTTCAGTTGTGTGCCTGAGTCCATTAATGAAGCTATTGAAGAGCACAAGGCCAAGGATGGAGCCCTGTGGAGCCCCACTGGTGACAGATCACCAGTCTGATGTCCCCCCATTCACTATAAAAGTTTGCACCTGACCTGTGAGCCAGTTGCTTATCCATCACATGATGTGTTTATCCAGCTATGTGCTGGGTATTTTGTCCAGAAGAATACTGCAAGACAAAGTATCAAAAGCTTTGCTGAAGTCCAAAAACTTGTGTGAACACCTCTCTGTGGAGGATGAGCTCATGACCTGGATGTAGATGCTGAGCTCATTGCTTGTCCCCTACCACTGGTTTTGCCTCCCTGGGGCTGAAGGAGAGCTGAGCATGCAGGCTGGCCCTGGCCAGGTACCTGCTGTCTTGGTGCTGCTGAGAGAGAAAAGTGCTGGAAGAATTTTTAATCTTGATTTTTTCAATCTAATATGAATTATTTGTCCTCACGTTTGTTATGGAGAAAAAGATTGGTGTTGCTTACACAGCTGAGTTGGTCTGATCTTCAAGCTGTGCACAGCCTGAGCTCCCACGGTGGTCATCACCTGTTCCTTTACAATGGAGGAAGTTTCCAAGTCCTGGGCTGGCCTTGTTCAGGCTCTCTGAGTGCTAGTGCAAGCAAGTATACTGTTAGCATGATTATGTGTGTCTTTGAAAGCACGACATGACCACTACAGGCATTGACAGTCCTAAAAACTGGAAACTGCAGCCTTTAAAAGCTCACCAACTCCTTAATGAGACTAGGAAATAGTAGAGCAGAAGTCTGTTCCCTGGACGATGATAGCAACAGAAGTAGGAAATGTACAAACCTAACCCTCTCTTTTTGCAGCCTGCAGCTTGGAGTCCTTCAGGACTCCCAACTATGCAGGGAAGAAGCCAGGAACGCCTCCTTTGGGACCACAGCTAATTAGAATATCCTGAAATTCAATGTCAAAACCTGGCCAGAAGCCTTAAAGAGAAATCTCATATAAGAACTCGATTAAAGTAACAGCACAGCCACAGATAATTTCTTCATTTGGGGAGCTTTTACATTTCAGGGGGAAGGAGGTTTACTTGGCATGGTTTTTTTAATTTGCTTTTTTAGAGAATCTCAATGAGACCACAAAATTGTGGTTTTCTTTGGTTACAAAGCCTGTCACGTTGAAACAAGTAAAGGTCAGAGAAGGAGCCTTCAAATCTTTTAATTCTCTTTACTTTAAATTTCTATAGACTGAATTCTCTGAAATATACTGATGGAATAAAGCAAAAATATATTGTGTATCTTTAATGCTGCTTTTCTCTCTAATAGAGTGGCAGATTGTGGAGGGGGTCATATTGTTGCCAAGTATGCCTCTGTTGTAAATAATAAAATTCCAGCAAAAGCAAGGGACTGGTCATGCAGAAGAATCTAAATGTTTCCTACCAATGTGGTGAATCCCTTCTGCTAGCAATTACTTGTGAGCTATTTATAAATGCTGTTTTCTTCTACTTCTAAAATTTGTTTTGTTTATTGCAGTTGTAGGCAACACCAATTAATATCTAAATTAAAAATCTGGAATACTACTTTCCGGCAGCATTATAGCCCACTTCTCTGTGGTGCTTCTTTACATTTATATTTAAGCCCCCTTTGAAATTGATGGAATTGTGCATTTGTTTAAGATGAAGCACGTGCCTGACTGTGTGGCTGGACACAGGCAAGGACATGATAGCATATCAGTAAGAGGTTAGTCACACGCTTGAAAACATTCAGGGAAGGTTTCATCACTTTTCAGAACATGAGAAGTGCAAAGGTTACAAGTAGGCAAATACCAGCTTTGTATTTTAGATTGGACATTTTCATCAGCACTGGTATTTCCCTTAAAAAAAATTCTTATTACAGTGTTTTATCTAGACCTCTTTTTATGAGACGTTAATAGAGTCTTTATAAAACCGTGGGTTAGTTAAAAACTTGCCTCAGATGACGGTGTCATTACTGGTGGGCCCATGCTGCTCTTTTGGCATTCATCAGCTGGAGGCAAGTGGGCTGTCTCATGGGGAGTTGAGAACTTGCAGGTTATCACTTTGATTAGCTGCTGTAGGCAACTGGTGGCTACTGTAATTGCCTCCACAAGTCTGAAATGAATATACATTTCCTCTGACAAGGAAACGGTAGGAATATATGCCTAGTGGAAGCTTTAGGTTCCTATAATGCCATGGAGATCAAATTAAAAAAGGAGAGAGAGGACCTGTTGCTATCATACTTCATTAATTAACCATCAATTTAGAAAATACTATGGCATTGACAGGTTTGGGTCTGGCTGCTGATACTGTTTGGCAGGGACAAATTTTCAAGTTGATTAATGTGTAAGCCTTATGGAAGATAGCAATAATGCTGTGATTGGGAGACTGCCTCTTTAAAACATTGGTTTAAGTTACGATGTACAAAGTCAGCCTAATGATTTAAGTATTTTACATAGTTGTTTTAGAGTAGTTCACTCAATAGCAGCCATGTAGGCAGCACTAGGAGCAGGCTGCCTAGTGAGAGATGTGGGGAGAGGAACAGAAGGGGAGCAGAAACATTTGCATGGCTCAAACCGTGCAGGTCTGGGCTGCAGAGAAGCAACTCAGGAATGACAGGGGAAAAATGGAAAACCGGGAGCCAGAATGGCAGCTAAGATCCAAACAGCCTCCACATTCATCTTCTCTCCCAGTTTTGATTTACATCAGCATCCTGTGTTGTTCTCCTGTTTCTTTTCCTTCTTCAGAAACCTTCTTCTGCTTCTTCTGTTTCTTTGGGAGATGTGCCAACTGTCGGGCCTTGGCAGTAGAAAAAGTGCAGCTCCTGGCAGCTCCATCTTCTTGAAGCACTGTGGTTATGTGAGCTGAATGGCAAATGCTGGGACAAGGTGTTTCAAGAGGGGGCTGGCTGTCCAACCCCACTGCCACTGAGACAGACATCCCGGCGTGATGCCCGTGATGTGCGGGGAAGCGCTCGGGAGAGAAGGCACAGCGGAGGAGACCTGCCCTGCTCTCCCACAGTCACCAGCATCACCTGTCAAAGAGCTGTCTGCCTCCAGCCCACAGGGACAGGGGAGTCCCTGGACACCTGCCAATGGGTCAAAACCTCTGCGGGTTTTGGTTCAGTCCCAGTTCATTTTCTGCTTTGTGTGGATGCATGTGCTGGTTTATTCATCGGCGGCATTTTTCCATCCTGAAAATTATCTGACCATTCCCAGCCATGCAGCAGTCCAACAGTATAGAGGGATATTGAACAAGGAGTCCAATGGGTCACGTTGTTTTCCTAAAGCACTAGCCCTTGAGATGCAATGAAGCTGCACCTGTATCATCAAGAGTGAATTTTGGCCAAGTGCTTCTGAATGAGGAAAGAAAAACAGTAGACTGGAGGGCACTGATATACTTTTGTTTCTTGTTGCTAATATAGCTGCCATTAATACTTTTGGGAAAGACAGGGTGAAAAAAAAAAAAAATCCCTAAAATCAGCTTTGAGATCAGTTTTTAAGCCATTGCATCATTGTGGGGATTTATCATATCATAGCTCTGGAACTGAACTTCAGATATTTTACAAGGAGAAGATTTTATTAAAAACATTATGTTTTCATATAGATAAAATTGAGTGGAGACTTTATTCTTTCTCTTTTCTCATAGGAAAACAAGTTGAGTATTCAGCAATCACATACTTCAGGATAAAAGTGGTGTGTGTGCTTTTCACACATTTTCTGCATAAATATTTTGAGGTTCCTGTAAAACAGGACAACTGCTTTTTTTATTCTTCATGAATCAGCCCCTATGTTTGAAACAAATCGTTGCAGCAACAAGGAATGACAGCATGACAGCCTAGTAGGTTATTAATGGGAGTGACAGCCTGCAAATCAGAAATCATGGCAGTGCATCTGTATGAACAGCAATTTGTGCTCAGTTGAATAACCAGGAAATCCAGAAAATCAGAAAAGGTTGGGGGAGAAGATGAATCAAACAGAAACATTTTTAGATAACCCAAACTTTCTAGAAGTAATTGGAATGTCAGAAGAGCAACATTCAAAAGTTTACTAGTACAAATACTTAGGTTCACCTATGTTTGTTTTGATGCCCACTAAAGCCCTAAAATTAAATAAAAGAAATGAGGGAAAATGTAAAAATGTTGCGGGATTTCTTAATCTGTTATAGTAAGATCATCAGGAAAATGAAACTGCAGCCTATTTAGCTGCTTTATCATATTTTGTGAACAAATTTTATTCACTATATATTCCAGATAGTAGAGCTCTGTGAGATGAATGTTGGAAACCTTCCACAAAGAACAATCTCTGTAATTTATAAATGCAGGTATTTTGTTTTTTCCACTCTCTACTTCAGTTGTTCTGTATAAGAAAACAGAGAAAAATCAGGTATATTTTGTTTTCTTTTGGAAGGAATGATGCAATGTAAAGTACAGGTTAGCATGTTTCCAGTCTTGACATCTAAGTTTATGGGAAAACTTGTTATGTACCTATAGATGTAGGGTTAAATTGTCCACACTGGTGTTTTTAGCTTTTCTAGATGCTACTGAAATTCTCCTGATGGGCATCTGAACCTGAATTTTCTGTTTTATTTTTAATGGGAACTGATCTCGGTCATCAATAACTTTTTGTGTACTTCTCAGTAATGTCAGTCTTGATATTTTCATGAACTGAATGAACTCAAAAAGGGGTTTAAGTTTCAGTTACATAGAAATTGCTGTAAGTGACCACCCAAGATCAGAGTTAATAACATTTCTGACTTCAGTCCCAGAACAGAAAGGGGGAAATTTGGCAGCTCTAACCCCCAAATCAGAGGTTTCTGCAATATACTGACTTTAAACTTGTGCATCTCAATTCAGATTTCACTCTTTCAATTAGCTTCATTTGTTTAACCTAAGGGATATCAATCCCCCAGTGCTACATTCCAGCCATATTATTACTTGGGCAGCAAAACTTTACTTTGATTTATATGTTCGCTGAGGACTGCAAACTTTAGGAATATCAACCTCTTTTTGCAGATCCTTGTTAAGCACAGTAATCTTGCTTTATTACTGTACAGGTGTTGCAAAAAGTGGGAAAACCTGAACAAGGCAAGAGCAGAGAAGGTCCTGCCTTCAATGAAGAGGGACAATAGCTCTACTCACCATGAAGAGCATTTGCCTGATCACCAGGTCATCCATACCTGAAGCATAAACTTTCAGTGCTCCAAAGGAAGGGAGACAGACCACATGTAGTCAGAAGCCCTAAACTATACATTCCTCCCCAAAGCAGTAAACAATTCTCTGCTTTGTCTGCCTGTTTGATTTTGGTATAAAAGTTAAAAAAAATGTATCTGATAAATCTGAAAAATCCATTTCTGTTTGTGACAAATTGGCTTTTTTTTTTTTTTGCTTTCCCTGGCTTTGAATATCTTTTTTCGTAATAGGGTTTTCTTTTTTCCCGTTGTATTATCAAGCAGCCTTTGAATCTCATGTTTAAGTTTTATTTCCAATGTTACAGTAACAATTTTGCATCTCTTCTTCATCAGCCTTTGTGTTTGATTTGTGTTAGAAGTTAGCTTACTGCTATGGGTAACCCCCAGGCAGTGCTATCATTCTGTCTTGAAGTGGAAAATAAAAAAAAGTATGCTTTTTTGGATCACTAAAAAATAAAATAAAATGAAACTAACTCAAAAGAAAACCCCCGTTGGTTGAAAAGCTTTTTAATGTCAATACAAAATATAAACAAAACGTGGTTTCTGAATGAAGTATCAAGACAAATAATCCTCTTGCCCATCTGTTATACTAAAATGGCCGCTGCAGTACAGTGTTGTGAGGATACATGTGCCAGTAATGGATGAGATAAAAGCAGACATATGCTAGCAAGAAAGAATAAAAAATGTTCATAATAAGTTATGAGCTGAACCAGTATGGAGAAATATATTCAGACATGAGAGTACAGTATCTGCCAATCTATGTGTAAGGCACATATTTCCACTGCATGTAATTGTTCCAGTTGCTTAGTGCCTTCATCCCAAAGGACATCAAGAATGCAACATGTCACCAGCATCAGCCTGGGTGAGGTTAATCCTAAATAAAGACTTCCTAATTTTCCTTAGAAACTGCTCATGAATCTATTAAATGACCTTTTTGATTACTTGGCATTCTTGGAATAATCTAAATTTACCTGTGAATCAGTTCTAGGGTTTGACCAACCTGAAAAACAACTACTCTGCTTTTAAGGAATAAAGAAACACAGAAAATATAGTCTTTTCAGGTTTATCTGTGTGAATTTTGTGGAGCTGTACATGAGATAGATTGAAGTATACTAGAGATTGCCTCTTGCCTTTGTAAATGGAAAGATTGGTAATGACTGCAAGCCACAAGACCTGGAAGTCTGTGGTTTGTATGAAATAAATGGGTCTTCTTACTTACAGTCCTGGCAAACTTCAATTTGTCTGAAGGATAACTAAAACAAAGATGGTGACACAGAGGCTCCTTCATGCTCTGCTGCCAATGAGCCTTGTCTTACCCTCTGGTTGAAAAATGGTATTTCCTACAGGAAATTCCAAGAACTTAACATATGGAGGCACTCCAAATTGAAACAAGTCCAAATCTCAGATTTTTTTTTTTTCCACAAAATGAAGCTTTCCAAAGTATTTCATTTTGGTCACACTGAAACATTGAAATAATTCAAGATTCATGTTAAAATCTCCAGAGACACTAGCACTGGGACCTGTAGGGAACAGAGCAGATTTCCTGGGTGCCTTTAAAAATGATACTCCATTTGATCCCTGGTCTCATTTTAAAGTAGACCTATTTTCCACAGCTAAGCTGGCATTGTAGAGAAGGCATAGAGGGGGGTGTGTACAAACAAACACACACGACACCCTCAGCAGCCACTTTCCTCTTTCCATTCCGTACAGTTCTAGGAAAGTTCAGTTCTGCAGCCCCTAGACTGGTCCTTCCACCGAGACTGAACTCCTGAGCAGTGGAGAGTGCCCACCATTCACCACAACAGCTTGGCCTGAGGTAACCCCAGCAGGCTTTCGCTACCTGCCACGTGAAGTTTCCTGTCAGCCCCCTGAGCCTCCCCTCTGGGCTGTGTTCTGTCTTCACAAAGCTTCCTGCTCTGCTGTGGAGCACCGGGCAGTGCCCAGGAAATCAGTGTGCTGACTGAGGATGGTGCTTGCTCTCCCCGTTCCCATTGTGCCATCCTTGCCTCATCACATTCATTCCTATTTTTCACTTTTCCCCTTTGCAATATATTAAAATTACAAATTCTGGGGGAGTGTGCGTTTGTGGGAACACTTTTTAACAGTATGTTTACTGTTCCTCAGCACTGAAAAATTGGTCCTTGTGTTCATAACCACACAAGAAGACAGGGATTGCTGCTGACCTGTGAATATCATGAAGCTCGTGAGTAAAGCTGTGTTCAAACTTTTCAGGGAAGGCTTAAATACATTTAATTTTTAGGAATGTAGTGACTTATAACACTAAGTGTATAAGACAAATGCAATGTAATTGATGCAATTCAACTTTCCTTTACATCAGTAATATCCATTATAATGTCCATAATGTTGTGGACTAGTCTTCAGAGACTGCTGGGAGAATGAACTTAGAAACAGAATTTAGCCAGATGTCCATCAGTTGCAGGGGTATGTTCATAACAAGAGGTAAGAACTTGGCAATGTCAAGATTCCTCTGGGGAAAACCAGGCCCAACAGATGATATTTAAGTTACAGCAGGACAGAAAAATGAATCTGGCAACCCAAAAAATCAAAACTGGTTATTAAATGGTGTCATATCCTTCTTCCTGAGGAATCCATGTATGAAACCTCAGACAATTCCTCCTCTCTGGTTCCACCAAATAATCCATACCAAGGATTTACTATTGCCTTTGAAAACATTTGGCAATTTTTTGGTACAATTAGCTGCTACACGCATCTTAATGAGATTAATTCTCAGAACAAGTATTGAACCTGAATTAAAATCACAGAGCAGAACAACCCAGATTGCTTTTGGCTATTTAGGACCAGGTGTGCTCTTGAACTCTGGATTGTGTCTATTATTGTAAGTAAAAGATCAGAGCTAATATACACACATATATATGGTTCATTCTATTTTCCTCCAACACTTTTTTGGATTTCCCCTCTAGACTTCTCTTGTCCTTTCTTCTTCTACTGTGACAGAGATATCGAGATAGGCACGGGTGACTTATATTCAGATTTGCTATGAGCAATAGAGTTATGAAAGATCTGTATCCATAATCAATCAATTTGTTTAAAGATGTGAAAGATTAATCATGGGAGGGGAGATAAGATGGTGATGAGTCTACTGAGATAAATGACTCCAGACTTTAGACAATGATTATTCACAACTGATAGAAAATACCAGATTCTCAGATCTTCTTTGGAAGAACTTTGTGGAAAACACAGTGCATGTGCTGCAGAAATAGTGAGAACCTCTACTAATTCCTGTGCTCACACAACATAAAGCAGGGGAGTATCTCAAGGGCATGACTGCATTTTTTAATTTTTTTGGTGCTCAGAAACTTTATAATAAATTGTTGCCAAAAGATTTAATTTCAAAAAACCTTCAACCATTTAAAAATGTTTTAGCATGAGAAAGACAGGTACTTTGAAATCCCAATTACTTCTGTGATTATCCAGCATACTCTGCTTGGATGAATCACACAATTGCAGTGGAGAATCCATGGCAGTGTATGACATGTCTTCCAGTACTGCATAAGTAAGCAACTTGATGACAGCAAAGGGCTCTTAAGCCACCTACAAATGTTGTTTCTTCTTATTGCATGAAGGAAAAAGAATCCAGTTGTGAGGCCAGTAATTAATTACTTGGACCTATCTCATACTTGAACAGTGGCTTTCTTGGGTGTGTTCAAGTCATTTAGAACTTGTCCATAGAAAGCTTTTGCTGGCTACAGTGGTGCACCTGAGTGGAATTTGGTTCCTGCGTGAAAATCTATTTAGAAACCTGTGGATCCCAACATTTTCACTTGTAGAATTATTCTGATTTCTAGAGTCCTGTTTCTGAGCATTAACAGAAGTACCATCATTTTAGCAGAAGAATTAAGTGGTTTGGTGTTACCTTAGTACCCATGTCTAGCTGGCATCCACCTGCTAGGTAGAAACCTCCTATATATATACACTAGGTCCTATATACTATCCTATACTAGATACTATCCTATATACTAGATCCTAGTGCAATGGATCTAGTAGAGTAGATTTAACTTGAGCTTGTCTTGGCAATGATGTTACTCAGATCAATTAAAAAAAAGAATGTAATTGAAAGACCATTCATGCTTCCCATTCCTGTGATGTAATTAGAACTAGGGTATTCACTGCAGAGGGAGAAGACCTACAATTCTTTCCATTTTTTCCCCAGCTTCAGGGAGTATTTATCCAAATTCTTTACCTTTTAGCAGAGTGTACTCTGCTGTGAGTCATCATCTTTCCCCCTGAAACTCTGCCACTAGGCAGAAACACATGCAAGAGTAATTTTCACAGAGAGAAAATTCCAGCAAAACTGTAATACCAGACTTTTATGGATTGGATGAATTTACAGCTGAAAGAAGCTATTCCTCTTCTCTGTCTGTCATGGCTTGTCATGATAGCCAGGAGACATGGGAAGCGAATCAAGGGCACAGTGCTGAGGCTTCATATGCTTCACCTTCAACCCTCAGAAAGGGTCACTACTTCATGCCTTTAATTTCATTTTTGTAATTATACCTCCATTTCAGGTATATTTTCAATTGTTTTTGCAGATTAATTTTAATAAAGTGGGGGGGTTTTGTCAGCAAAGATTGTTTGTTTGTTCTAAATAATTGTGCCCACAGTAGACGGGCTGATCTCCATGGTGTAAATGAGTCACCAGAACAGGTTCTACAACAGAGGCACATAAATGAGGCCACAGAAGTGAGTCTTCTGGGCAGTATTCATTTCTAGGCTTAGAGGCCAAATACTTTTGTCTAAGCTGCCTGAGAACACCTTTGGGTATGAAAAGAGAGTATGGCTTGGGCCCATGCCTCAGCAGCTGCAATGAGATATCTCTACTGCTCAAGCACTGCATTTTGGCAGAGTGTGCATATATGCAGACAGCAAAGATCTGCCGGATTCTCCTGCTGAATCTAGAATTATTTCTTGTGTCAATCTTGTCTTTCTTTTCTTGATGCCATCTATTTTGAATCATGGTTTTGAAGCTTTTCATACAGGCTATTGAAGGTCAAATAAAGTGATTAAAAAGTGCTTAGACCAGCTCGATACCCTGATTAAGACAGCTAAGGACTGGGAATTCCCAGCATGGGTATACAATGAAGAGAAAGCAAATGGGTCATGGCTATGAGAAATTGACAACTATGTAGAGAGAGAAGCCTCATTTTCAGGTACACACTAACAAAGTCTAAATTGCTAAATTTCTGAAATTTTTTTTTCATATGAAGAAACTACCTTTTTTCCAATCCTTAGTTTTCATACTCAGTACTTACATACTGATTTTTACTTACATTCTACAGGTTTGCAGAGCTTTTCATCCTGACTGTCCAGATTCACAAATTGGTCCTTTCTGTTCTCTCCCTGCCTCAACCATTAGGAGAAACAGTCGGCTTGTGTCTTCTATTTGTCTTTCTGTCCACACTACTATTTAATGGAGAGATTGTTTTCCTGGGCCGTGTGGTGCACCAGTTTTTCTCTACCTTACCTTAGTAGTCCTTCAGAGTACTTGCCAGTATGATCAAGACAATATTAGGAAGAAGTGTCTGTCTTCTTCCTTTTATTTCTTTACAGCCTAGGAGAAGCCAACACTTTAGCAAGTTCCCTTTCCTCACCCTATTCCAAGAGCTCTGTGGGTCACAGCTGAAGAACTTATGATGCTTGATATTTCAGGAGAAAATATTTCCATGATTTTAATACTAAAAATCCAGTTCTTCTATCTAATTTTTCTGTCTTACCACTTTTATCACTTTAATCAGATTTTATTCAGGTTGTCCTCTCCTGAGTCCTTAAACTGGAAACACTGACAATCATCTGAATGCAAAGTTTACTGTGTGATTGTTACTGCTTTCATACTGCAGCTGTAATTTTTTAAATTATAGAAAATGTCTGTGAAATATAAATGCAGAAGTTAAATTGCAGTGACGGGGGAAAGGAGGTCAATCTAATAAACCTGCAACACTAGAATGGGAAGAGTATGCTAGTGGATAATAACTAATGAAATCAGGTAATTCTTTTCTCAAACTCACAAATATAAAGATTCTCTAGGTAGCAAAAGTTAAATTTCTCTGTATAATGACTAATAACATTTAACTATGTTTAAGAAGTTAGCTCAGGTGTTAGTAATGCAAATGGGAAGACGTTATTTAGTATGTTAGAAGATGGCTAAGACTTCAAATGTTGCAGGTTTTCTAAGCACTAAGCAAGTCTGTGGGTTAGAGTGTCTTGAGTTTATGAGTATGGAATACACTGCTCCACACCTTCCAAGGAACAGCTTGTGCTGCTCTCTATTGTTATTGGCAGCACAACTGAGATGGTAACGTCCCCTTTTCCTACTTATAGTAATTGTATATAGAAGAGAGAGCAAGACTGGGACCTCAAAGCATCTAAAGAACAAAAAGGGTGCTCCCAAGGGACTGTTCACAGTGACATACTGGAGGGCCATGCTTCCTAATTGTCCCTGCTGGACAGATAGCCTGCCTGGTCTTATTTTCTGTCCTGCAGATTTTGTGTTTCCATCTTGCTGGGGGAGGGAAGTGCTGTGTTTATGAGGAAGGGGAGGGGGAGAGAAGAAAGGAGGTTGGGAACACTTGTCCAGCCCCTACATGGGATCAGAACATGTAAACTTTTGAATCAGAAATTATAGAGCTCTTCTGGTTCTGTCAGTTTAGATGAACAGCAGCATCCAAGATATAGGAACTATTTTCCCTTTATAGCATTGTCAGCTGATTCAATCCATATAGTATCTTGAAATGATATGCTTAAATATTGCTGTACTGAAGTAAGTGTTTGAAAGAGCAAATAAAACTAAAAAGCCAATATCAAAAACTTTGATTCATGTAAATTGACTCTGCCCATACAAAAAAGTCTCACTGGCTTCAATAGCTAAAGACTAATTGGATGACTGAAGATTTGTAGTATCTAGGCTTTAACTAGTAATATGAATAACTAGAAACCTAACACCACAAATAAAATGTGTTAATTCCTCTGTTGCTGTGATGCATAGAACCTCAAAAGAGTTTTGAAACATTTGTCTCCATACAAACATGTAAGCGTTTCTGTCCACAAACTATACAGAAAAGCTAGTGCAGAAGGAAGGAAAATGTTTTAATGATGAAGAAATTAAGCCTAGAGAACATATTTTGGTGTTCTAGTACACAACACCACACTGTAAAAATCAGCTATGGAAATTGGTATAAACTATACAGGAGTTAGGATGTTGATGTAAATCTGTCCATAGCAGAATTGACTATAATTTACCACTCCTGTTTAATACTTGATTTTATCAAAGATCAGGTTTACTTTAGAATAAAAAAAGTCAGAACTGCAAATTTGACCCCAATATGGGAAGTGACCCTAATATTCTGGATCAGTTCAGCCACATATCCCTCTGCCTTCCCCACTTTAGCTGTAGAAAAAGTAGAGATTTGTACGGAAGCCAGGATTAATAACACCTCTGTACTGGTAGTGGTGTTAATAATACACAGATTGAGTAATTTGCCACAGGACTTAAAAGCAGAACAAAGGCTTGGCTGGACAACAGACATAGCTGGTTTCCATTCTGGTTTGTCATACAGTGCTAACAAAAATGTTGTTTAGTTAAGTAGTCACATATAATATTGGCCAGGGTGCAAATCTTTCCATTCTTGCTAAGTGCATTGAAGTTAGTTTGCATTATTGGAGAATGTGTGTTTTGAACTGTAGGTGTGTAATGGCATAATTCTGCATCCTTTGAGAATTTCTGATACTCTTCTTTCAAGTTTGTGGAATAAAAGAGGTCAAATTCCAGGAGAGTGTACTCTTCCTCTTCTAAACAATAAAAAAGAGGCCATCTATCAAATTGGCAGGCTCATATCTTTTGTAACCATGTACAAACCACACTCCAACTGGATGAACAGCTGTCAGAGCAGTCTCTTGTCAGCAGGTGGGTTAAAGTTTGCTAATGCAAGTGTACACGTGCAGGCATTCATATCCTTTTCTCCTGAAGATCAATAACAAGATTTCCAAATGTGTTTGCAGTCATGATTTGCTCTGGATGCATTAGCTTTCTTTTGTTCTTTGGCCCACCTGTCTCTTGTTATCTTTTTGCAATATGTTTGTCCACCATGTGAGAAATTTTCCAGTGGGTAAAGTCTGGAGAGATAAATAGTATAAGTGAATTTTGTTCTTTTGATTCCTTCATAAATCTGAGGTAAACACTTTGTGTCTAACCATTTGTCATAGTTTAACCCCAGACAGCAGCCAAGCCCTACGTACCCACTCACTCACTCACCAACCAGTGGGATCAGGGAGAGAACTGGAAGATTAAAAGAGAGNCCTTCCTTCTTTCCCCCACTTTATATACTCAGTGTGATTCCATATGGTCTGGAATATCCCTTTGGTCAGTTTGGGTCACCTGTCCTGACTGTGTCTCCTCCCAGCCTCCCATGCACCCTCACCGTCCTTGCCAGTGTGGCAGTACGAAAGTAGAAAAGCCTTTGGTTCTGCAAAAGCCCTGCTCAGCCATAAAAAAAGCATCTCTGTATTATCACCTCTGTGTTCAGCACAAATACAAAACACAGCCCCATACCAGCCATTGTGAAGAAAACTAACTCTACCTGTGGCAAAACCAGCACAGCATTCTAGTGCCACATTTTCCAGGTCATGGATATTAGCTGCTTTCTGGTCTCATCTAGTATCATTAGCATCTTGAAAAATTATATTACAAACCTTGTCTAAAATAGAGTTCTACTCTTGGATCATTATTTTCCTGTGTAATTCATTTCAGATCACAAGGTGTATGTGCAGACAATGAAGAAACTAAAACTGGTCCAGATGATTCTGAAGCATCCGTGCAGCAAAGGACATTCTGGAGAGAAACTCATGCTTATGGGAGATGAATTGTCTTTAGGGCAGACTTCAAGAACTGCTCCATAAACATATTCCCAAATCTATGTGATTCAAAATCATTACAGGTAGTCTTACCATCTCCCTAAGTGTGTGGGTGTTTTTGGGGTAGTTCTAGTCTTTGAGCTAGACAGAATGACAAACATGTGCTTTAACAGCTTCACTGCCGGACAAGGAACCTGATTTGGTAAACCCAAATGCTCAGCAATCTGGGCTTCCCTCTTGGTAGAAGGACTCTCAGTAATGCCTGGGATTAAGTAAGGCTGATCTGAATACGTCCTACAGTTATTACATGAAATGCTCCAAGAGTGTCACACAGTGCTGATAACTTATCTAAGACATACTTATTACCCACATATATTTCTCAGTGTCTGAGGGCATCACCTCCAGAATCCCAAAGCTCCATAACAAGATACTGCCAAAATGCTAAGAATCATGCCACTGAAAAATAAATTGAAAGCATAAACACATTCAGTCCTACAGTTTGGCATAAATATTTATTTTTCAATTAGACAAGATGTTCTGAGTTGCATAAATCCCCTTTATGGTTCTGTTTGGTTTGGTACTTAATCTGTTGCTTTCCTGAGCAGTGAAAGCCAACACTTAACTTTTTAACTTTCATCTCAGATAAGTGCCATCAATTTGCAAGGTGATTTAGAATGCAAATCATGAATAGAGTTCAATACTGCTAGTGCTAGTCTTTTATGAATGAAGACCCTACAAAACTTCATCAATTTCTGTATTAAACAGTTATTGACAAAAATTTTACAGAAGCCTTGTTCCCAAGGGACTAATGTTCCCAGTATGAACCTAGATATTTGGGAAAGGTACAGACACTGGTTCACAATTTCCTAATGATTATCCTTACATATATAGCACTTATATCTGGAATAAACAGATACACCCACACATTTTCTGCATGGATGTGAAAAATCTGATTGTCAGATCATGTCAGGAGAGGGCAAAATATTGTATTTACTGAGTCATTAAAAAAAAAAAAAAACAAAACACAATAAAGATTATAACAAAAAAGAAGGAAATGATAATACATTTTACAAGTTGAACCATATTAAAGATAATAAGGAAAAGAAAAGCAACTTAGAATAGACTTGAAAAGCTGGAATTGAAAGACTAAGTAATAACACAAGAAACAACAGCCTAGTTGTGAAGCTTGTTTCATTGTCTGAGTGTACTTCTCTTTGATTCAGATACTGGGATGATAAAAATTCTACTCTGATTAAAGTTAGAGGTGTTTTGCCTTTGATTTCATTGGTAACAAAAACTAACCTTGTGTAAAGCCAAAAGGGATCTGATTAAGATCTAGCTGTCCAACATTCTGTGTTAAGTTTATCACCAAAGGCAGTAACAAAAAACATGGCATATCCAGATAACAGAATAACTGCAAATTGAGAAGGATATAATGCGGGGCTATTTAAATTTTAAATAAAATGTTTTGGGATTTAGTTTTTAGAAAAAGAATTATGTACCTTCCTAACTTCCCTGTTGTTGGGCAGGAGGAAGGCTTTCTAAGTGGCTTTATGCCAATTTAGACAGCTCAGTGTTGAGAGAATCTATGAGAAGCAGGTTAATCCAGCTTTTTAGTTGTTTTATTATGTAATATCAACATAAAACAGCTGGATCAGGATTGAATAGCTATTTAAAAACTATGGAAAATTGTTTATTAAGGATTTTTCTTCATTACTCCAGCTTTATGGTAACTTAAAGTCCCCTTGAAAATAGCAAGGCAATTCAAGTTTAACATGTTGCTTCATACAAATGCAGCCAGCCTGCCTGAATCAAATACAAACCTCTAATACCTACTTAGTAAAATTGTGTCAATTTAAAAGAAAAAAAAGTCTGCCATTAGCGCTTTCATTAAAAGATTTTTAAGCTTTTAAATCCAGATGTTTTATTGCTTCTCCAAATGCAACCTTATCTATGGGTTACAGTGTCTTTTACATAGAAGGGTAATCAGAGATTTGTCCTTATAAAGCAACTGTATTTTCTAAAACACTACATGAAAGACACTCAATAAAAGGACAACTATTCATTTATTTATATTTTGTAAATTTTAAAAATTTCATTGATCTATTTTTTAAAAAAATATTGGAAACATTTTAGAAAGAAAAATTATGTTTATGTTTTCATTTTTTGTTTTGAGAAAGTTATTTTTCAGCAAAATTTGTTCCTCAGTGTTATTTAAAATTTAAGTTGTATTTTACATATACTAAATATTAATGTCTTAAAAAATAAACACCATTTAAAGCTTTTGATTTCATAAAAACAAATAGTTTTGTTCAACTTGAAATTTCTTTTCACCTTGTCAGTGTAACAGCAATTTGTTTCCAAATGCAGCAGTGATATTTTCCTTGATGTTACGGAACTGCTACCTCACTAAACCCAAACCAAACAACACTATACCCCCTCCCCCCAACTTATCTGTACTTAAAAAGAAGAACTAAATCTAAACTTCGATTTTGGCCCCAGGATCTATCAGCCCTCTGCACACTGTATGCTGTTTAATATGTGTCAAATAAAAGGAGTACACAAGTCATCTCCATAGCTTGTCGTATGTGCAATCTAATTTGATGTACATATAGTAGCAGAGTATCCTGTAGCAAGAAGAAAACTTTTGACCTTTCCTGCTTTTGGAGAATGCATTGAGTGGAGGATTCATCCAAATTGTTCTGGGTACAAGTGACATGATGTATGGTGCTAGAAATATTCCTTACTGCAGCAATCAGGATGCTTTCATCAGTCAGTGGACACAGACTGACTGACCTTAACTAACCCAGTTGTTTGAGGGCAATATGTGACCCAAAAATGAACTTCTCTGCTCTGAGAGGAACTAGTCTGCATGTGAAAAGGCTTGCTTTAGCTGTGTTCAGTTTCTGTTCAGAGGCTCAGGTCGGCTTTTATTTTATCTGCACCCATTCAATCGTTAATACGAATTATACTTTACTTCTAGAAGTAGAAAAAAACCTTCATCTATTTGGTTTGCAATAATTTGATTGTGGTTGGTATGTAAATCACCTACTACTACCATACCTAGATGGTCAACAATTCTTACAGAGAATAGAAGCATTCAAATGCATCTATTTGGTGAAAAGTAAGTGTTGCTTGACACAGGCTATTTCACCCGCTCACCCATGATTAAAAACTTGCTGGTTAAAGATTTAAATGGATTTAAGATTGGCATGGTGTCACCATTGTGCAAATCCTTTGTTAAATATTAAATAATAGAAAAATGTCTTAGGGTCACACAGTGTGTGATTTATGTGACAAAGCCCTTATGGGCTGTGTTTGTCAAAGGAAGCTCATAATTCTAAATTGTTTCGCTGAATAGCAAAGGATATTTTTGTTGTGGTGGTGGGTGGGAAAAGATTTGTTTTCTCTCTATATTCAGTGTGGTAAGATTTCTCTCTGTCTTTAGACACCTTTCACATGAAGAAGCCAAGCCCTGGGGCTAAGCAAAAGAGATGGGGAGGATGGGTGCCCCTTCCTTGCATTAAGCCACTGCTGATAACGGCTTTTTGATATATGCATGGTTGGGGACTCAATTAGATTGTCAAATAAAAGTAATAAAAATATGTCATTTTTCTAAACATTTTTTTATGTGTGTAACAGTCAGAAGCTGTTTAAAATCTGAAGACTGTAGGCCATGTGGACTTTTTGAAAGACTTGCATTTGTGTATAACTTCACATCATCTCAGAATTATTCTTCTGGGACTTTCTAAACAATTGTGTCTATATAAATCCCTATTGCTTTGTTAAAAAATATATATGTATATAAAAAGTAGGTAGTAATTTCCTTCCTCCACCCCCTCAAAAATATATATATAAGTTACAGCCAGAAATTATTGCTTGCATTCTGTACTCTAGGAAATACAAAGGCAAATTCAAAAAAGACCTTGTCTCCTTTCTTTCTCTGAAACACAATTTATTGCTTTAAATCATAAAAATAAAACAGTCAAATGTTGCATAAGAGACCCTTAGCAGAAATAAAAGAAAAGAAAAGGCAAAACTGAACTTCCCATAAACCCAAATCCCATACAGCACAGCTTTCTACAAGACCATAATTAAATAATCCCTGAAGGACTTGTGGAGGAGGGGATTAGAATACATAAACTTTCCAATATGATGAAAGAAAAGACCCTGTTATTATTATTTGATTTTATTTTTAAGAAGGAAAAACCTAAAACCAACATACTTAAGGTGGTATGCATGAGAAAACTATTCCATGCTGGGCAAGTATCCATGTAAATAAGCCCTGATACACAATAAAACAGAAATTAAAAGATGTCTTTGAAATTTAAAGTCTGCAAGTAGATCATGACATCGTTTTAAAAAGTGCGCATCCTCAGCATCAGACAAAGACCTTCAGCTCTGCATCTGGACTGCTACTTCTGTTCCTAAACATTTATTTAGCATTTTTTCCTCTAGTTTGAGAGCTGAAATGAGATGGGAGAAACTTCCAGCAGGTCTGTTTTACAGGAGGTTTTTCACTAGATGGGAGCCTTCTTTGTTAAAACAGGAGTCACTTACTTGTGTAAGACCACCCATTGCTGGCAAATAGGCAGAAAGAGTGACCACGAAAGGAAAGGATTTCTTGCCATCATTTTACTTTTTCAAATTCAAAAGCAAACTATTGGTATAACATGTTATTATGAGATGTTTAAATTACCTTTTGTCATATTTTTTCAGGAGGGTTCACTTGCAGTGAAATGGTTTTCCTCAGACAGAAAAATACCTCCTTGGGAAAACATACCAAGCATCTTTCAGACTCCTACAAACTAAAATGCTGATAGTCTCCTGTTGACTAAGCCTCGAGCTATGGGAAACACCCCTCCTCATACCACTGGCACTGAAGAACCTGGTTGTCTGCAAATAGTAGAAACCATTAGAACATCTGGGAAAGGTGAGGGCATGTCAGAGAAAACCTATCAGGGCTTGTAGGGTAATTTCTGTGTTTTGGCAATTTTTAATGCTCAAGTTTAAGAATACTACTTTTTTCTTTGTTTCTTTTTTTGTTTCTTTTTTTGTTTGTTTGTTTGGGTTTTTTGTTTTGAGAAGGAGGATGATTCTTTCATTTTAACTGAAACCCCATTAAGGATGTCCCTCTTATATATTTGGAACTAGCAGTGTTGTGGTTTTCCTAACAATTATTTCCAGTAAGCATATCTAGTAAAGGAAGGATTGATTATTAACTATGCACATGTCTAATGAACAAAAAGTCGCTTGCTGGTGCTATTAGTCACTATAAAATTGGAAAAGTTATCATATAAAAAATGAAACATGACTCTACTGTTTATGACGACAGGAGAGATCCAGATTTAGCTCTGTCTTTTGAGCATCACAATTTCATTAATATCTTGTATGTTTTCCATCTGGGTTTAAAATTATGTTGATAAAATTGCTTACCATTTCATTGACTGGCACTACCTAAACTTACAAGTTGGTCACTCAAAGGTGGAAAGTTGCAAATGGACAAACACAATAGAAATCCATCATATTTAGATTTAGGGCCTCAAAATGCAAAGAAGCAGATTGCTTAGGGGAATACAGTGAATTTATTCCTCATGAAATGCCCAAACTTCTAAGCTTTGTAGAGGTGATTGATAGCAATCAGTTGTTTGGCCTTTCTGCCAAATCTTCTCAAACCATGTGAAGGCTGGAGGAGAAGTATAGGAGTGAAGGTCTGGTGAAATCTCAAGCCATCAGTGGGAGAATGGATTCTCTATGTCCTTCCTGTGGTCTGGTTCCCAGGCCCAATTCACCCAGCCTTGATATCACAAGAAGCGCCTGTGGACACAAGGAACCGGAATAGTCTGATGGTTTTTCAAACAATTCTAGAAATCCTTTTCTTTGTTTAACCTTTCCTTTTCAGCACTGTGCAAAGCCTCAATGAAATGTAGAGAGATTGTGAATTAAAGTCAGGAAGAAAAATTAATCAGAGAGCAGTGAATATGGGCCATCTTTCAGGATCTGAGCAATGGAAAGGTAAATGAACTCTTTGAAACTATTCTGACCTTAATAACTGAAGTTGCAGTAAAACCAAATCAGACTCTGTGGATAGTCTTGTTTTCTTCCTGATCCTTTAAACTATGTTTGAATATCCCAGATATGCATACAGTTTTACCCCCAGTTAAACAGGGTTTAATTCCAGGATTTTTAATTTAAAAGAAGTTGTATCTGAAGGTATATTGGTGCAGCTGACATTGGAAAAAAATCACATATCAAATTGAGAAGCATGCTGAAAATAAGTATTTTTTCCTTGCTATAACTGGGCTGCTTTGCTTAAGCACAGTATTGTTATACTGCATGGAGTTTGAGCTGGAATGAAAATGAATACAATTCTTCTCCAAATTAGATGCAGTACCATATGTGTTGTCAATTTATCAGTACACCAACAAAATTGAAGTGTTGAATGGAAGTGGTTTGGTGACTGTATGCTGCTGTAAGAGTCAGCAAATATTGCAGTTAGCTGACTCAGCCAACTGCTTCTTGACACATCTCTATCTTTACAATTATTGACACATCTCTAGTCATATGGAACTGATATTTAAATGTTACCCTACAGCCAGGCACACATAATGGCTACAGAATTCAGGCTGCTGGGTAGGCTGGACAATTTGTATTATGACACAAACTGTGTTTTTCCTCCCTGTAAAGTCTGAAAGAAATTGTAGTCAATCCTCCATTCTCACTGGCAGATAAATTTTAATGAACAATCTAAAATCATAATAAAATACCTATTTTGCATTGCTTCATCATGGAGGTACCTGTTTACTCCCATTTGCTACCTGGCTCTTAACTATGCTATTTTGGCAGGGGAAGGGAAGAGAAGAGAGGAGAATAAATTGGTTTTGTTCCAGATTTCATCCCTTAACATCATGTAATGCTATAGCAGGCTATGTTACATGAGTTGATGAGAGAAAGAAACAGAGCAGTGCAATATAGTTTGAAACAAATAAATTAAGAAATCCCTAAGGTGAAAGAGGTATGAAGAAGCCCATTATAAACCCAGACCACCTTGGCAACTTCCCTCTACTGACATCTTTAAATATCCCCTCACTCCCCTCCTCCTCTTCCTGACAAACGTAGAAGAAACACAGGCATCTGGGGCCAGACAGATACCTCAAGATGTTAGATGCCTAACGTTTTAGAATCTGATCCACAACTCCCACTATTTTATTTCCTTTTCAAATTCATTTTATAGCAACCATGGCTCCCTCAGAACCCGCTTACTTGCTTCATAAAGGCCACTCAAAGACTCCATGTAACTCTAGTGACTCACCACAGTGCCTTTTCAAGGCAGAAAATCATGACACACTGCTTGTATATATAACACAGTTCCACATTACTGATTTTAGATTTAATTTTCTTGGCTAGGACTGAGTTATTGGATGGACACCATGGGATACCAAATGTACAAATTGCATTGCAGCTCCAGAGTCTGTGAAGAATCCTGACTTGAGCTTCCACAACCACACAAACTTTTGGGGACCTGACAAGCAATCCAAAGATGTTCATGGCGATATGTTGAAAATTGCACTGGGGGAAGAATCTATTTATTAGTAAGAAGGGCAAAATATGCGCAACAATACCCCTGGGGAAACCAGAGCTGCAAATGATACTTGGTATACATATTTGCAACCCAAGAGAAAACTGTCTTTCCTGTGCCCTTCAGGTCTTTACCTGTTGTGAGCTGAGTTAACTGTATTTTAGACTTCAACAAAAGAAAATTTTTCCTCCCTGCTCAGAAGGTTACTTTGGAGTTAAAGAAAAGGCATTCACCTAGTAAATCACAGTGTTATAAAAAAGAACAGAATGTGGATAACTTTGCCAGAAGTGCAGCTGGTTGACAGAATGGACACCATGCTTGTTAAGGTATTCCCATACAAACTTTCACAACTTTGTCAGATAGCAGTTTTACTGGCTTTACAAATTTTTGTTGAAATAAACCCCAAGAACAGGCACCAAGTTAATTAAAAACTGCTGATTTCATTTGCACAGTTACACAACAAAGAGTCACAACATTGAGTTTCATCAGCAGTAACTTCTAAGGGGTTTTTTAGACTGGGATTGGTCATCTACTTGTGTAAATCAGAGCAAAACCAATGTTGATGTGAACTGGTTGAAGACAGGGCCCAAAACTGCAGTTCTTATCTTCTTTGATAACACTGAACTGACAAATAACATGTTGTTTTTCAGTACCATGATTTTTTTTCTGTAAACTGTTGCAGGGGAAATATTTACATTAAGGTATTTAGTTTAATATCATGCCTTTAGTCTAGGTTAATGGAAATAGTGTGTTCCCTTACCGAAGTGTATATGTGACTTCTATGTTAATGAAATAAAGAGATTAGGAGCACTAATTACAGCAGGAACTATTGCACAGGTAGCTGAGATACAAGTTCTGCTACACAGATCAGCCAAAAGTTGCTCACACTTGATCTGCCACACTGTCAAGTTCTTGCTGTACAAATGCTCTGTGAGGTGAGCAGAGATGAGACACTGCAGTAAAGAAGGATTAAAGCTTCACCTCAAAAACCCCAGACCCAGGTCACAGGAAAATTTTAAGGACCAAAATCCAGATGCAGCATAAACAGCGGGAGTTATTAATATCTATGTTATTCTTCATTTAAAAATGTGCATAGATAACTCTGCGGACATAAAAATATTTCAAAGGAGATTGGTAACTCTGGCATTTATTTTACCTTTTTTTTTAAGTCAGTATGATATTAAGATCATGTTTTCAAACCTTGTTTTGCTAACATATGAGTGCAAGATCTGAAATAAAATCATTATATTGGAAACCAGGAAAATCTCCCATTCACAGGTAAAACCTATAAGAACAAGAAAAAGACATAATACTGCCTCTGTTTTACCTTGGTACTTTTCTGAAATCAGTCCATCTGAACCAGAAGCTGTGTCTTCATACCTAGTAGTCCTGATGTTTCTTGTTTTTGGTGATTTTTTTGCCTAGTCCCATTGGGAACTGATTTGAACATCACCAGCAACCAGAATGACTTGTACTTCTGACTATATTCATCATAAACCTACTTTTGTTTGTCTAAATACCATACCTATTCTTTTTGTTTGCTGCTGTCTAGTTTCCATATTGTCAGAAACCAAAAATTGTTTTCTGTGCATCTTTCACATACCACCCATGATCCTACAGAGCTATATAAGATTCTTCTGCCTCATGTCTTTTATGAGTTGAAGAGTCCTAGTCTAGCTTTCCAGTACAGAAGTCCTTGATTTCCCTTGTCATTCTTCCCTGTACACACTTCCTTTCTCCTTTGAATGCTAAACATTTCAAGATCTATTTAAAAATATATACATATTTTTATGATAAAAATAACTTTACAGGACCTTTTCCAAAGCCTACACTAGGAAATTTTTGCTCAAATAACGGTGCAGTAAGACAAACATTATCATATTCATCAGCTGTTGGATTTCTTTTTCATTTGTATAATCTAACGTATCTAATTAGGTTTCAGAATACTGATCATGTGCAGATCATGCTATAATTTGTAATGTAGCTGGACAACTGTTAGAAATAAGGATTGGACTAAAAAATAAGAAAAAACACAAACCTTCAAGATTATGCAAATGAGACAAATTATGAAAATCATGTCCAAGTGGAGTACAGGAGATAATCTAAAGAGTAAAGCAGATACTCAACAAGAATAAGAAATTTGAAAAGTGAGAAGTGATAATGCCAAAAGGTGATATGTGTTGAACAAAATTCTGTGGTGTCATACATCAGTATAAAAGCATGACTGATTTTGGTCAGCCTGTGTGCAGGGGGGGATTATATCTCTGGTGTATGGAGGTAAAAGCCCCATTTTGTGTGCAGTGATACAAATTTTACTTAAAGTAGTTTGTTCAGCTTTGTGCACATCATTACCATGGGCATCCTGAATCCTGGGGGGAATTCAGCCAGAGAAATTTAACAGTAAAGAAAACCAAGGGCTGTCTAAGACATGAGTAAATGGAGGTGGAAGAGAGGTTAGCATGACAACTATCTACTAATTGCTGAAGGTAATATTAACGCCTAGAAGAGAAAGAATAATTCAAGATGGCTCAGATTTCTTGGCAATAGGATCCATTCAGTTGCACCACAATATAAGGCAAATCACCTCTGATAGTTACAAAGCAGGCTGGCCCAAACACCAGCAAACGTATTCTCAGGAACAATACTGCAGTGGCATGAAAATGAGTATTCCAGCTTTACCTTCTGTATTATTATCCACAGTCTGTCTCCTTCACATAAAAAATAAATAGGCTCCATATCTCAGAACAAATGGATCCCAGATTTTTCACAAGGATTGAGGTAGTTCGCTGAAAAGCTCTCATTTCCCTTCTACAGAAAAAAGAATTGGAGGGTGCCCATGACGAACTGAGGTCCTCTTTATTTTCTGCCTGTTGTCATCTGAAGTAAATCATCTCAGTAGGGAAGCAAACTGGGAGGCTAATATTCTGTCTAGAATCAGTTCTCTACCTGGGCCTGATAAACTTGCTCAGCCCTCCAGCATCCTCTCAGTGTCAGCTCTCAGGAGCCAACCAGAAAATTGCCTCCTTGACAGAAGGCAGCAATGTGCTACCAAAATCTTCTCTACAGTGCCACTGACACGACTTTCATTTTAAAATGGTTCCTGGAGATTGCACCTCAGTGTAGCTGAAGGTGGAAAGAGAGTTAACATTTAAAAGGCTATAAACAATCTAGTTATATACAAACACCATCTAATGTAGCTTTTTCCATTCCCTCTTGCCTACCAAGTTGTACTTTTTTGCTCTGCTGAGACATGTTATAGAGATTTTTACCAGAGGGAGAATTTGTTATGTCAGTAGCCAATCTAATCACCTCCTGCCTTGAATCTTCTTATAATCACCTTTTAGAACACTATTCAGAATAAAACCTCACAGTGAGTCCTCAGTTCCTCTCCCCATATATCACTCATCACCATGTTTCCCTTTTGCAGCCGGCACACAGAGAAAAATGACAGCCATGGAGGTAGAGGGGTATCAACTGCTGTGGATAAATCAATCCATCACAAAAAAAAAAAAAAAACAATTCTGCCATGAAACTTAATCACTAAAGGTCATGTCGGGGAGTGAGGAACAGATTAAATTAGCATAGTATTAGATATGGAAAATTATTTCTGTCAAAATCATCTTTACCACAATTATAATATGTTAATTACGTATTTCATTAAGGAAGTTGATTATGGTTCACAGATGAAATCATGCAGACGAAGACACCTGGAAGGAAGCACTAGAGCCTGAAGCATCTTCTCTCCCTCTCTCTCTCTCCCACACACACACACATGCACGCACACACACACGCAATTAGGTACACACACTGTTAGGAAGAAAAGCTTTTACTTCAAAGATTATTAAAGTGCAGCTGTGTCTGGTTAGGACAGAAACTCAGAGAAATAAAGGAAAGCGTGGTAGGGTACATTCATTTTTCTTCTATCAGTACTTAGAATGAACTGTTCGTTTTAAGACTGTAACATCCTCTGCTTCTGGTGACATATTGGTGGCATCTAGTACTGTGGGTAAAGGATTTCAGCGCTGACTAATGAGATGGTAGCTGGGTGTTTTTTATAGGGAAGAGACCATTTGGCAAATTTTAGCCAAGCTATTTGAAAGAGATAACATCAACCATATGAATGTCATACAGTATCTTGCCCTTAGAAGTGGTTGCAATTAATTTATAGTGAGTTTAGGAACTTGGGTACTGTGAAAAAGTTAATCAATCAGCAATTACTTGTACAGTTTCTTACTCTTCTTTTCCAAATAATTGTTTGAATTGTTTGAATTTAATTTAGTGAATAGAGCAAAGTCTTTAGTGATTTGAAAACACAGCCTCCTTGTTTGGTCTAGAAACAATGCAGCCGAGTCTCAAAATCACTGAGAGATGTAGACAGGAAATTTCACATGTGTATGAGTCTGTGCATGTGTGTGCGCATGTGATCAGTGTGTAAGACAGCAAGGAGTTTCAGCCTACATAAGAAAGGGCTGATTTTATTCAAGTCTGACTGAAGGAGCAGCAGAAGTGTAATAAATAGGGTACTCAGTAGAAGGAAGGGAGGAGCTAATACGTATCCCTGCAGAAAAAGGTCCTATAGATGCCCCTGGGAATGAAAACGTCTGAGCTTCAGTCAAATATAATTAGCTCATTCTCATATTTCCTAGTGAGTGAGAATGCATCAATGCTTGTGTGCCCTTGTGCTGATAGATTTTGCCACACAGAATAATCATTGTTGGAATTAAGCATAATTGTCAAGAAAGACTTGGTCATCATGAGAGAGACTGTCTCATACAACTGTCCTTTTGCTTTCCAACAGTAATTACTTTAGTAATTAATCTCTGTCATTTAACTGTATTACATTTTGAGAAGAGAAAATGGAAGAAAGACTGGTTTCTGACTAATTTACATCACAGTTTAAAATCCTAGAATAGGGTGAATCAAATGTCAAATTTAGCCCTTTCAAAGATAGTTAAAATGGGCCCTTTCCAATATCTAGCAGAAGCAGAAATGAAGTTAGGCTCCTAAAGTGAGCTTCATAATATCTATATTGCCTGAAGGTTTCCACTTCAGGGCTCTTAGCTAGGCAATGGAAGACAACACACAGATCAGGAACCCTGGCCAGAACAAGTGTATCACTGCCTACTCAAATATCATTCTGCTGCTAGTCCTCAAGGTAGGTGCTGCTCACCAGCCATGCAGCACTTGTGAATGCCAACACCATGCAGCAGTGTCTACGATTTCAGCAGCAACAGCTGACTGTGAATGTTGCTGTGGTCTTCGAGAATCGTGTGGGTGACTCAGAAGTGCTGAGCATCCTTAGTTCCAGCAGCACAAATGCCCAAAATGCTTCTGAAGTTGAGGCTCGAAGTGGGTCTGTATTGGTATCATTGGCATTCTTGCTTTCTGAAATATTTTAAAGCTGTTTCACTCCTCCTCAACCTTTTAAAATGTTTTCTTTGGCAAAGAAATGCTATGTGGATGGCAACAGCCCCTTAATTCCTACTTAGGGAGAGAAGGATCAGCTCAAGGGTTTCACTGTTACAAACAATGATGGCAAAGTCAGGCCCCAGATGCATCCCCGAAAGTACCTTAGAAAGACAAAAAATGCACGTATTTTGGAGACTGACGATGGTATTATTTTTTATGATCGATCACTTTCACTGCCACTACTCTTCATAGTAGTCTGACTAGAATGAGGTTTCCAGGATTTGACCTACTATCAGCTCTGAACCTATGTAAGCCAGGTAAGGCATTGCCATGGACATGTAACAATCAAATATTAGGTATTGCACACAAAGCCAAACACGCTGGTGAAAGAACTGCTGGGTGTACAGTAAAAACATGAAATCTTCTATGGTCTAAGATTCTGATGGTATGACCTTATAAAGATGATCCGATACTGATCCAAAGCCTTTCCTTTCACCAACATTTCAGTTTTAGTTGGAATAAATTTTATAGTCCATGTTTTCCTGAAACAGATTGCTCAAAAGATAGAAAAAACCACCAAAATACTAAACCAGTGGCTGGGATTTCCTTTTTTTTTTTAACCTCCTTTTCTTTGTTCACGCTTTTAATCCCAGTGTCCTTCTGTTCTAAAAATTAAAAGAACGAATAGTGACAGCTTGAAGTGATATGAAAATATTTACAAGCAAACCACAAATTAATTTCATAGAATATTTCTGTCTGAATAAAATCAAAATTCAAACTTAGGGATTTGGTTCTACTGAGCAGGGGTTAAAGATTGTCTGATGGGGTAAATCCATAAAGCACCATGAATTTCTCATCCAGAGAATATGCTACACAGTCTTTTGGAATACGTGTGCCTAGGAAAACACAGCTCAGGAGCGAACCATAACTCTGCTGTTTTGCCGACAACCAAGTACTCCCTTAACAAGATACAGGGAATTTTTATTTCAGTTGCTATGTAAAGAAACACAAAATGTATGAAAAAAAATTAACAAAGATGCTGGTAGGGTAGTAAAGAAGGAAGGATTCAGTTGTGACTGTGTAACAAGAGAGTCTTAATGTGGTACATGAGGAGGAGTTGGAGGATGTAAAGAGCTATGGGAGAAAAAAATGAAACAAAGGTGATTATGGTAAACAGTTATTTTCCTGTCTCTGTCCCCCAACTGTATCTAAGGCCTTTGTGAACACTCTCTTTATAATATGCCCTTAAACGTCACCAGGCTTTCAAGATCAGCCTTATAGGCAGTGTGTTCTACTGATTTGCATTGCTAATTATATTGTACTAAATTTAGTTTATAGTGATAAAAAATATCAACATGATGCTTTACATCATCTATGTAATCTGAGCTTTTTTCTTTCAGGACTATTTCTGGGTTATGCAGATAAAATGGCCCCTTGAAACAACCAGGATTTTTTTTTCCCTTTTCCATTTTCTACCCATTGTGTGATCTCAGTGCTCCAGATGTAATTTCACTGAGGTTCCTCAGCCATTCTCCATCGCTTTCTAGAGAGGAGAAAGGGGGGTTAGGAAGAGTGAGTGACGTGAGGGGGGCTATTTTTACAGGCCCAGTGCACCGTGATTAGAACAGGCTTATGGTCTGCATATGTACACGGAAAAATCTCCCAGCAATTGACCTGCTAAGTGAATATATATTAGAGAGCAGTAAATAGAAGGCTACGAGGTTTTAGTTAACAAGAACTGACTGATACTTAAAAGCCAGGTTCTGCCCCCCTCCCTACTCCTCCTCAGTGCTAGCTTGTTATCCTTTCACACTGGACAATACAACAGCACGTCTGTCTCTCCCCCTCTTCTCCCCAAATCAAAGATCAAAGGCTGCATTTGTAAAGCAAATAGTTGGAGAGCTACAGCCGGGTTTGATGAAAACCCACTCCAGGCCTCTTGGGAGATATTACCTTCCTCATTATTCCACTGATTGGCCTTATTTCATCCAAGGATTACTGCACATTCTCCTGACGGCTGATGAGCAGCTTCATGAATATACAAAATAATCCGGCGGCACTGGGCCAGCACTGATTATTATTGTGAAACTCGGAGGAGCAGCTTCAAATGAGCTGCTGGAGACTGTGGAACTCTTCCTCCCCGTTTTCCATCTGATTTTACCACAAGGATCCTTATTAGGCTATTTTTCACATGTCTGTGAAGAGAAGGAGAAAGAGAGAGAGATATTGCATCTAGTTAAAAATGATCAGGGAATTCTGGGTACCAGATGTTTTTTGCTTAATATTGCAAAATGGCTTTTATTAGATTACACTAAGCACTTACTAACTACAGTTAAACTGCTTTGCAGAGAAACCTGATGGGAATGCTGCCCTAAATAGCTTCCTTTTTAATTTATTTATTTTTTTGGGGAGCAGCTTCATATCAGGTGGGCAGGCAGGCGGCAAGCCTATGGTTGTGGGTACAAGGAGGTCGGCAGAGAGGGGCTTTTCTTGAGAAGGCTGAGCTCAGCTGCAGTGGTCAGGTCCTGTGCATCATCCCAGGAGAAACATGGTTTCAACATGCCCTCCAGCCTCATGGCCAGAGACCTGGGCCCAGTGCTTCTGAAAGCACCAGAGCAGAGACCTGAGCTCTGCACTTTCCAGTTCAGCCCATCAGAAACAGTGCTGATGCAGGGCACCTCTGGTGGACTCCAAACCAGAGCCCAAAACAATCTTTTAAGAGAAATTCTGACTCTAGATAGAAGCCATTTTGTGGCAGAGACTTTTGCATTACCCTTCTCTTCCATTTATTTTTTCTTTAAAGGATGCACATTTA
Organism: Vireo altiloquus; assembly: GCA_013396875.1. Classification (NCBI taxonomy): domain Eukaryota; kingdom Metazoa; phylum Chordata; class Aves; order Passeriformes; family Vireonidae; genus Vireo; species Vireo altiloquus. The sequence continues at coordinate 231,422 of VZRF01013004.1, read as the reverse complement.
AAAGTGTGCCTGGAAATGGTGGCCCACACGCAGTCCTGCTGTTCAGGATGCAGTAGGTAGCTTTGCATCTGGCAGAAGCCCTTCCCCTCCCCAACATTTCATCTCAAGCCAAACAAGAAGGTCCCCCACCCCAAACACACGGCCTGATTTACAATGCTGCCAATTTCCCATCTGATAAACAGGGACCCTGTAATTGTCATACATAGTTGGGTGCACCTGGTTTTAGTGATTGTGAACTACTGAACTGCCCCGTGTTTTAAATGTCTTATCCTACACTTTGTAATATGTCACACAAAATAAAGGACTGGCACAAGTGGCTCCCTGCTGCCTCGAACCCTGCTAACCATGACTAAACCATGTTTTAACCAGGTATGATATACTTTCTCAGCAGAGAAGTCAGAAAATCTGCTGTGCTTCCTCTGACAGTGACATGCTCTCTCCTTCTTTCAGAGGAGACAGGCTGGTGGCTCACCAGTGAGACCAGCAGTTAACCCTTTCTGGAGATGCCATGAACTCTGCCATGCAGGGTTGAGCTCTTGCGAGATCCTGCTGTGAATTAAAGGTTACTTCTCACTATGCGTTCAGGTTTAAGCATATATTTTTTATATTTTATTTGAAATTGTCGAAGACTAATATATTGGCCACCTTTATAAATACACTTAATATTAGATCAGATGGTTTGTCTAGCTGGAAGCTCATTGCCTGGAATGAGTTAGGGGTTAGAGACTGACAAGGCAGCCTTTTCTTTTTTTAAGCAATGTCTTGATGAACAAACCAGTGCTGTATTTTAAACGAGGCTTTTACACTGAGCTACCCCAGCACGGTAATTTAATGAATCTACATTTCATGACTGAAGTGATAAGGATGAAACATTTTAAAATAACCAAAAGGTAGATACACCAAAAAAGTCTGATGAAACATTAAATGAATGTAGTGTAACACATTATCTTTGCTTCTGCACATCCAAAAAGTGCAATGAACTAAAACATTGCATTAAGCCAAGAATAAAGCTAAAAATTAAATTGGCTTAGAAAGATCTAGTGTAGTGGTTTATGCACTAAGAACGCTGTAAATTTGGTCATTTAATATCATTCTCTTTACCTCTGATATGCACATTAAAAGCAAACGGAGACTCATTGCAAAAAGTCAGAAGAAAAGGACAGAGCTGAACTTTGTCATTTTACATGCTTATGTCTTTTTAAACACACAGTATTAATTGTTGTTTTATTTATTGTATAGTTATTCTCACTGTCTGTTTTTCAGGTGGTGTGAATACCACGAGACATGAAATACAACAAGGTCTGTTACAGATTAAAACAGGATCCAATAAAGAAGACGTATTCAAAAATATTATACTGCCCCTTCAAATCAATAAATAAAGACAAGCATTTCATACACTAATGCATATATCTATGACCATTATAAATTAGTTGCTTGCCAGAAAATACACTTCTTAGCACAAGTGCCATTATTTAAAGTTGTCTGTTTAATGCACACTTAGTATATTTTCTCATCCAAAGCTGCACTGCATAATTAGACAACATCCATTCTTAAAAACTAAAGTAGATGCCAAAAATGTAATACATAAAGCATGACGTATTACAAATTTACATCTTCAAAAGTTATGTGTGGTTTCAGACAGAAAAAAATTGCAAAAAGATCACTATATTATAATGGCCTGGGTTTCATCTTAGCTTGCTCCATCTGTCGACTGGCAGTAATGTAAGTTATAATGCACTCATTCTTATTCAACTTCAGTGAATGGGTATTTTCCAGGGTAGTTCTATTAAGTGGACAACTAGATAGGTGTCTTAATAGTTTGCTGAATTATGGTTGTTTAAGTCTCGGTTAGATCAATGGGTTGATTGCTGGTTCTTTTCCCAGAAGACATTTATTGTCTTCTAAGGTGAACTCGGATTTCTGTCTATATTCCCAGCATGGATGGGTTTCTGGCAAACTATTGGTCATATACAGCATACTCTTACCTTTTCCACTTAGGATCCCTTGGGACCACACTCTTATCCCCACCCCGCCCAGATGGGTGAGGGTATCTGTCTCCTCCTGCCCATCTTCTGGCAGTATGGAGCAGCCAGGCTGTGCCAGTTGCCTTGGTGAGAGTCGTGACAGCTGCCTTGGTGAGAACTGTTCCCTCATTGTCCTTCTGTGCAACAACACACAACTGGTCAGCCAGAAAGAGAGGGAAAGTGTGGGCCTGCTGAGGGGTGTGGGGGACCTAGTGACAAAGGACAAGAGAAAGGCACAACAGCTGGATGCTTTCTTTTCTTGAGTTGGTTGGCAAGGTCCACTCTCAGGCCTCCCAAATACCTGTGGCTGGCAACAGGGTCTGGTAGAGTGCAGTACAACCCATGGCCAAAGTAGATCAGACTATGAACCTATTTTATGCTCTGGGAAACCAGAAAGCAATGAGTCCAGCTGGGCATCTGATGTTCCTGAGAGAGCAGGCCAGTCTTACTCTGGGAGAGCTCTCTGTCCTTTTTAAAGAGTGGAGATCAGTGAAATGGAGAAAGTTCTGGGAACTGCAAGTCAGTCAGACCAATGAGAACCCTTAGGAAGGTCATGGATCAAAGCTTGCAAGCACCCACTGCCAAGCACACAAAGAAGAAAACAGTGAAACAATGCACTGGGATTTACCAAAGGCAAATTGTGCCTGAAAACATGCACAACAGTATTAAGATGACTGGCTTGGTAGATGATAAGGCGAACGCAGTGGATGTCATCCACCTGAACTTAAGCATGGTTCTTTGCACTGTCTCCATAATGCCACTGTAGATAATTGGAAAGATATAGACTGGAATGAAGATTTCACGGTGAGTAAAATCTGTGTGGATTGTCTAGGCTTAAAAAACGATGATCAGTGTTTTAAAGACCGGGTGGTGAATAGTTATTGGTGGCATTCTTCAGGGACTGATACAGAGGCTTGTGTTCTTTATTGTCTTCATAAACAATCTGAGTGATGGCATGAGATGGGATGAACCATTGTCAAGATTTAGGATGACACCAAAGTGGTGATGGGGCAGGGGATTGTGGAGGTGGAAGCTGCCAATGGAAGCTGGGAGCAAGGCTGCCAGTTAGAGGGACTTCAACAGGCTGCAGAAAGGGACAGACAGAAACGTCAAGAAGTTCAAAAAAAGCAAATACAAAGCCTTGCATGAAGGGTTTAAAAACTGCAGCAGCACAGGAGAATGAGTGACTGGCCAGGGCAGTTCCAAGAAGACATCTGGGAATCCTAGTGGGCAAGTTCAGTGTGAATCAGAGCAGTGGAGGCAAGCTGCAATAGGATGAGTATAGTCAGCAGGTCAAGTGAATTTACTATTTTGTGCTGTTCAACCCTTGGGAGATCCCATCCTAGTACTGCCCAATTCTGTTGGGACTCTGTTGCTCAAAAAAGACATAGACAATTCGGAGCAAGTCTGGCAGAGAATCACTAGACTGGTCAGGTCACATGAAGAGAGGCTGAGAGAATGATGCCTGATTAGAGGATGAATCTATTTGATAACTCTACTGTCAAAGGCTAAAGAGGAGAGGGAGCTGCACTGTTCCCAGTGCAAGAACTGGGGACAAAGGAATCAAGCAGCAGTGATGGAAATTCCAATGAAACACAGTAAAAATTCTTCATGGTGAGAGTGATTGAGCACTGTACCAGTTTGCCCATGTCCATCCTTGAAGCCATTCAGAACTTGACTACACAACACCCTGGGCAACCTAGGCTGAGCTCTGAAGTTGGTTTTGCTTTGGGCAAGAAGGTGGGCTAGATAACCTCCATAGATTTTTAATTGTACTGAGATTCTGATAGCTTACTATGGTTACTTTAGGCACTATTTATTCAAGAAGAATAAATTCCCTGACTCCTGCCCTGTTCCTTTTTTTTCCCTATTTCCTCTATGGTCTGAGGCATTTTGGCTCTGCTTCTTGCCTCACCTGGCAGCCAGCTTGTGCCTCTCAGCAGCTTTTGCACGATGCCACAGGAGAGCAAAGGCTAGTGGGCTGTACAAGCTGGCCAGCACGCCAGGAGTCTTTGTGCTTCTGCCTGTTAATCACAAGGTGCTACTGAGGTGTGTGAGCTGGCCAGCGTGCCAAGAGCCTGAGCATCAGGCACACAAAGAGAAATGAGCTAGCAGCAGGCAGCAGCAGATTGCAGAGATGTGTCCCAGTGCTGACAGGGGCAAGGCCTGAACCACCCATGGCAATTAGTGCAGTCAAATCAAGTGCAGCAATGACCAGTTAGACCAGAGTTTGTTGTCTCACCTTCCTTCTGGCCTGCTCACCCCCCCTATACCCCATCATGCAGGCACCCTTATTTTTACTGGGAGGGGAATGAGAATCCCATAGTGTGAATATACTGAATTTTGTTATGTTATGAAATTGTATTTATTGTATCTATTATATATAGTATACTATATTTGTTACATCATATTATGTGTTGCTCTTGAGTCACTTTCCCAATCTGGAAGTCTCCGCGCTGCCATCATGTTTTGCTCTCTGCAAGTGTCCAACCAGCCCATGAAATAGCTGAAGAGGTAAAGGAGGCTCACACTCCCCCCTTTCTTCCCTCTCACACGAGTGCAACGGATTTCGATAAGCATCTGAAATTGGAAGTGGGAATCCTAGCTTCAGGAGAACTGGGAATGGGGTCAGACAAGAAGCTGTTTCTTGGTAACCTACTCTTTGCTCTAGCAGAGATCCTTCTGCTGGAGGAGAGCAGTGTGGAAAGGTAGAGCTGAGTCCAAACATCTCATACTTAAGGACAGATACCTGCTCGTATCTGAGGCAGGGGGATCTCTGTCACGGCATGTTCACCCCAGTAAATCAGCATGGCGCTGATTTGTAAATGGTTGGCCTCATTTACCGCATTCCTCTCTGCAAATTGAGCTTGTGCTAAGCTGCTGGAGCCCAGCCTCACTTTCCTCCAGCCGCTCACTTCCAAAAAATTATTGACATTGCCTCCAGCCCTTGGATGTTAGTGGTATTTTTGTTTTATGTCTTTCCTAACAAGTTGACACAACTTAACAATGTTGGTCTTGTCACCAGATTATTCTTCTAAATGAGACAGTTATTCACAGTGAGTCATTGAATATTTTACAACATGGTTACAGTAGCTGCTCCGACAGGTACCTGTGTATAGATGAGAGTGTATGTACTGTCACAGCACTGTCACATAGGAGATGTTTGCTCTACCTTTATTTATATAAACCACTCACCCCCTCCTCTCCCTTGCTCACAGGCTGCCCTTTAATTCACACAGCACCATCTTTCCACCTTGTTACTCGGGTGGATGCACAGAGATGGCCCTACTGCTACAGTATCTCTTGGGTTTCTTCGGGTGTTTGGGGAAAATATTAATATCGTGCAACTGGAGATGTGACCTGTAGACAGTTTCTTTCCTGGCAGACCAGTGAGCTTTGGAAGAGGGATTCTTTCCTTGAGGTGGGGATGGCTCTGGAAACAAAGTTCTTTCAGTTTTTCCCTTTACACAGTCCTACTCGATTTATTTTTCTGTTTCTTCAAAAGGACTTTGTGGCCAAGAATAACCAGAATATCTGCCCATTTGCCACTCTGTGGGTATCTGAAAATAAAGACCTCTAGTACCTGCCCCTCGCACGTGTAACCATCCTCAGGGAATGTGTGTCTGCGTGTGTGTGTGTGTGTGTGAGTGCCTGTGTGTGTGTGTGACTCTACAGTAACCCTCTAGTTTGCCCAGGGTTTAAGGAATAAGACCCTAAGTGAAGCTCACTCCAGATTTTTGATACCTGTTAGTGATCAGAAAGCCTTGTTTATCATCTGCACTATGTGGCAGGACATCAGAACCAAAACACTAAGCTTCTTTGCAAGGTGTTTTCTCTCCTTTTTAATGTCTGTGATAATACCTGCTTCTCAGAAATTGTGCTGCTTTAATTAATTCACATTTTAAACATACTTCGAGGTTCACAAGCACATGTGCTACTTGAATATAAACTATGCTTGTAAGAATTTGTAATTTCTTTGCAGTGTTTGGGTTCCTTTATTCTCCTTTTTTTTTTTTGCCTGGAACTATAATTGTCCCAGAACTAGTTAAATAGCAGGAGAGTCTGAGCAACAGCTAAAGGGCCTCTATTCTCTGTCATCTTGTACCTTGCACCTTGTCAGCAACACCTGTAAAGAGCTGGTGTAAAATGGCAGCACGCAGCTCTGCTAGTACTTTACACTCCTTTTGCACAGAGTGAACAGACTGCACAAGGTGCAAGGCCCAAAGGCCTCTGTTTCTGCCCATTTGGGATATGCTCTTTGCATCAAATCTTGAGATTTCTTCCTTTTATTAAAGTAAACCCAAAGGGGTCCCCTAGAGGCATAGCCAATATTCACTCCTTGTGGGCACACAAATCCAGGATTAGCCTGTGGCTGTTCCCAGGGAAAATGTTTGCTAGAGAAGTCTGAGCTAGTGTTAGGCAGGTACTGTAATGTAGAAGACCTGCTCTGTTTATTCATCTGAATTAGATGCCTCTGGAATGCATATTTGTGTACTCCCAGAGTACCTCCATCATGCTTGTGCCCTGAGATATGCTGTTTATCTGAAACTGATTTTTCTTTCACTTTACTGTGATCCTCCCACAAGTCAGGAGGATCTGACACTGAAACTCAACTCTGCTGATTTCTCTCAGCTAATACACAGAAGCACTGTGGATGGGAGACCTTCCAAATTGCTAGTTCCCTAAAACTGTTACATTTTGGGTTTTTTTAAATGCCACAGTTTCACTTTCAGGAGGCAAAGCAGAGGAGAAGACTGGTAGAGGAATAATTATTAAAGCTACATCTGAAATTATTCCAAGTCTGTGAATCTGCTCCTTTCCCGGAAGACAGTGCTGAATCCCTAGAAGCTTCCATAGTTCACTTTGCAGAGGCCCTCTAATAGTAAGTTGAAGCAAACGGAATGCCCACCACCAAAACTCACCCGAATTCCAATATTTTCACCTGATTTTGAATCCAAGTCCAGATTTGAAGAAGATAAAGGAGGTCTGTCCATGTACAAAAATATCCTAGATGGCTAAAAATATCAAAAAGCACTTGAATAAATTCTCATTAAAAAACTAAAATTTATCATCTGGCTTTTCTGACACACTAATGATGAAAGATGCAAGGTGTAGATATTACAGATACACAGATGTCTGTCATAAGTAATAGAAATTATTAATATTATTATTAATGTGTCTTACACCTAGAGGGTCTAACTGAGATAAGAGTCCCACTCCTTGTGCATGCAGTCAGACACTGCAATTCACCACATAAGTAGAGAATAAAGGCAAATAGACAGGACCAGGAGGAAAAAAAAAAAGGCAAGGCACAAAACAGGATCAGTCTCGGGCTTTTTCAGAGAAACCTGAATTATCCTTGATTTTCTAAGGAAGATTGAGAGTCTACCTCTTTTATCTTATTGAAAACCTCAGCCTGCCGGACTTGTCTGAGGCCATACGGGAAGCCCATGGACAGAGGCGAAACACGTCCAGACGCAGCAGCACAATGCAAATCTCTAGAATGCTTTTGCACAGAAATAGTGTTTCTTCATACAAAGAAATGTGTTTGGGCTCATGTCTAGCTTAGATTAAAGAGCAGTGGATAAACATCTATCTTTGTTACTACCACAACCATGAATTTTAAGGGTTAGTCATCCCCGAGACCTGGAATGGCTCATTCGTGTGAGACAGAAATATTTCATTCAGCCTTGCACTCCTGGAAGGCTGACACTCCTGGGCAATGAAGCTCCTTTTTTACCTTTCTTTGCTTTCTCGGTGAGTGATCTTGACTGCATTTTCACCAAAACAGAGATGCAATATCTCACAAAGTGGTGCACTGCATGTTTCTGCCGGCATTCATTGGCTGTGCCTCTCGTGTAGGGCAAAGGCTTAGCCTCTAAGATTTGTTGGCAGCCTCCTGCTCTTTGTTCTTCAGAATGTGAAAATAGTGTAAATAGCAGCATCTGCAATTGCTCCTGCTGCTCTGACTGCCAGCCAAGTCAGATCCCCCCCCTCGGAGAGCAGTCCACATGCTGCACACAGGACTGGACCGGGGAGGAATTATATGCGGTGAGAGTGCAGCCTCAGGAGTGCTGTGAAGAATACGGGCCATCAGACAGGAAGGCAGATAGACTGCCTCTGAGTTTGGCTATTCCCAAATGAAATCTAAAAAAAATCTCTTCCCCACATCATGAGCCTTATATATTTTTTTAGGATTTTTGTGTCTAAATATATCTTGCTACCAAAAATGTTTTAAAGAAAGGAAGAGAATAATTCACTCACTGTTTCTCTTGTGCAAGGAGAGCTCTATTCCAGGAGCAACCAACCTTTCTGTCATGATCCTATACCTTCCTGTACAGATTTGTACACTAAACCCACCATGACATTTCATAGATTTCAGCAGCTGGGCTCAGGTTCACTGTTTTTCTGTTTATATAGTGGTTTTAAGAAATTTTAAATGTGCATGTGGAAATGAAGTTTTAGAAATGCTGAGAAATGATTAGTGCTTTTTTTCCACCTTATGTATATACATGCATACATGCATATGATATACTGTATATATCTGTCAGAGCAGATTGTTTTCCTCTCCAGCTCAGGTTGAAAAGAAAGTTAAGTCCTTTTTCCTGTGAAAGGCATTTAAAAATACCTGTTTGTCCATTTGAAATCTGCAAAAGAAGTGGAACAGTGAGTAGGCAGAGAGAGACATGTTCATCTACGGTCTGCAACAAGGGAAGCTGGCAAAGAGCCCTGGGGTGAAATGTGTGTCCCAGAGAGATGCTGCTGATGGAAGGGTTCTGCTAGCTTCTTTCTAGCCAGCCCTATGAGACAGTGTCACCCCAAAAGCAAACCCTTATCATGCAAAAAATGGCATGGCAAGGTCAGTGATTTAAATGAATTGTCAAAGTATCTCATAGGCAGGCAGCGCTAGACTTGTTGTCAGCTGATGGCAAGATTACAGTCTTAAAGTTTGTAAAAAGATTCAAGTTCTGCCTTGGCTACACAGCAGTTGTCCTGAGCTGATGCTCTATCATGAGGTTCTTATTTTGCAAGCAAAAAGTTCTTATTTTTAAGGAAGACTAACTGTATTTTCAAATTTTGTTTCCAACCTGTCCTCCTTTCTCTCTTAATACAGTCCTTCAACTCTAAACCAGCAGCATAGCAGCCACAGTACCATCTATCTTTCAGAGACCTGAGCTCCATTGTGAACCCACCTTAACACGAAGATTCACAGCTTTCAACTACATTACTCTCCTGTATTTATTTTTTTACTTGCATCATTCCAACACATGCCAACCTCTAGCACATAAAATGCTTGGCTCAGAGGAACAGACGTATACAGCTGCACTGTAATTGTATAAAAAAAGCACGCTAATAACTCTTCAGTGCATTCAAAAACCCTGCTCATTGCAGAAGTCTGGGCAGATTGGCACATGGTGCAGAGGCATAGATTACACAGTGCTTAATGGCTAAAACTGGAGTGCTAATATAGCCCAAATACACTCATTTTACATTCAAGAGAATGAGACTTTTTTCTTCTTCACAACAAGTGGATTTTAACCCAACAACACTAGAATATTTGAAGAAGGCCAAGTGTGCACTGTGTAAACACAGAGGACTGCAGTGGGAACCTAAACCAAAGAGCTGTGTTCTTTTAGCAAGGAGGAAGAACCACCCTATGGGGGAAACGGCCAATCCAAACAGCTTGGATTTTTAATGCCAATCACTCATGCATGAGTATAGACCAGTCATTCCTTGTAGAAATTATCTACCCAGAAACTTTGAACACTGAGTCCATTTTCGGGTAATTGTGAACTGCTCTTTGGGAAAAAAAAAAAAAAGGGAGGAAAATGCATTAAAAAGATAGTTTCTTTCAAATTATCCTCCTAAGTGTCTTCCTATGTGCAGTTTGAAGATAGCTTTTCAATGTTAAATCTGCACAGACTATGCTATAAGATTTTCTCTGGTTTATGTGAGTAAAAAACTGAAAATCATATTGAAAAGTAGTGTTCGTATTTGTACAAAGATTATCACGTTTGCAGTACAGATCTAACATTCACAAAGGCAGGCAGAATGGCACATGCTGTGAACATACCACTCCGGCTTAAAAGCTTTAATTCAGAAAAGTTGCTCTATTGAGGAAAAAGGAACATAAGCACTTGCCTAACAAGGAGTACTTAAACTCCTTTCCTAAATATGGATAGATTGGAGCATGCACTTAAGTGGTTTCCCACACCAAGGGATTACACCTCCAACAATTATATGAATTAATTTTGAATCTAATTTAGGGAACCAGAACTGTGCCCACTCCTCCTCTGGACACGCACTCCTCTTTCAGCCACACACGGACATTTGCCATGAGCAAATTCAGTGGCCATTCAGTGGCCATTCGACCCCTGCAGGACCAGGCTGGGACTGGTCCCTGCATGGGCTGATAACCTGGATGCAGCTGCTGTGCACCATAAATGCACTGGCATGGCCAGTACGAGCAGTAAGCCATAACATAGCCTGCAAAGTGCAGGGGGATTAACCAGGGAAGGCTTTTGAAGAAATACATAACAGCCCTTCTAGAACTGTAACTCTAGCCTCAGTTTTTCCCATGTGCTGGCAGGTTGGAGGTACAGAGGAACCTTCTTTAGGTTGTTCAAGGCTTACTAAGGGAAAGAAGACCTGCAGCCTTGGAGACAACTAAGATGTCTATATCTACTGTTGAGAACCTTTTCTTTAGCTGGCCTAAAGCTGGGGCAGGATAGATATACTGGTTGCACCCAAAGCTGTGTGATCCACAACAGAGGATCAAATATGATACATATATGTAATGAAAAACAGAGTGCATAAGAAAAAAGGAAAAAAATGAATATATATATATATAGGCACACACAAAGATTCAAAGCATTTTTTTGTCCCTATTGATGATAAACACATTGGCTGAGAATATATTTTCCTTTAGCTTTTGGATTTCTCTAACATTTTCAAACATTTAGGGCACAGTCTGGAAACCAAGCTGACAGACACCACCCTTGAGCGATACTGGTTTGCCACTGACCTCGTGCACCAGTCAAAAATAATAGCCTGCTCCATCTTTTACCTTTGCACGTGACTTCAAAAAAATCAAACAAGCGTTTCTCATTACACTTATTAAATTCGAGTATGGCTTGTTATTAATTGACTGAGGTAAAACAAAACCCTCTCACTGTAAAACATAATTATTTAAGCTAAAGTGCTGATGACTTAAAATGCCATGTTACAGCATATAATCTATGCTGAAATGAAAGATAGAAACATCTCCTTTTGGACTAATTACACTGAATTCAGTGCATTTGTTGTAACCAGAAAAGTGAGACTTGAAAGGAATGCTGGATATGGGTACTGTGTTTTATCAGTCACGACATGCCAAGGCTCTCCCTACCCTTATGGAAACAGGCAATCAATGATCTACAGCAACAGAGAAAGCCTTCCAGGGCCATGCCTAGGACTAATAAAAGAGCAAATCAAAGTGTTTACCTCTTATGTAGGAGCAGCACAGTAAGATTTGCTTTACATATGTTCCCAAAGATGTCTGTAGCTGGATGGGTTTCTTGCAACATCTTTCTTTCTCAAGCAGTTTCTAGTTTTCTGGTGTACTTTAATTTGGAGGGGGAAAGGGCTTCCTATTAGTAAATAATTCATCTATCATACTTGTATCTTAGATTTATGAAGTGACTTTGCTTCACCAAAGAGCATTGCAAATGACTGGCTAGTTCATCCCTTCTGATTTTTTGCCACAGAAGAGAAAGCTGGTTCAAATAGTCCAGAAATCTATCAGAGGAGGAGGGAGCTGATTGTGGCACTGTCATCCTCCCCTTTGCCTGTAGCTCGAAGGATGGCTGTGTGTATGAATTCTGCCTGACTCGAGGTCCACTGAGATTTGGGGCTGAGAAGGAGCTCAAGTAAAATGTGTGTTCTGGGCAGTCATGAACCCAGGAGGAGCAACATTATATGTGGCATAAATGTCTGATAAACCCACATGGGAATAGGCATGGAAGCAATGACTTGGCTTAATCAATAGCAGCTGCTAGATTCATTTTTATGCCATTGTATCTCATGAGGGCATGAGGTGTTTCAGCGTGTAATGGGTCCTACAGGGTCTGTGGCAAGTGAGTTGTTTGGGGGAAACACTGTAAAGGGTCTCAGCCCTTCTCCAAATGCATCAAAAATTTTACTGGACTCTCCTAATGTCGGTACCCTCATAAATTTTTGTGGCTGAGGTGGAGGTTCCCAAGGTTAAATCACCAACAACTAATGATCAGCGTTGTGCAGCCTCACCTTTATGCACTTTCTTAGCAAGGCAGAGTTAAACCCCTAAATTATGCATTTAGGCTCCACTTCAAAATCAGAAAAGTCTGCTGCCTGAGAGTGCCTTGTCACAAGCTGACATGCTGAGCCAGGAACCAGTAGGAAATGGTTTATCCGGTTACTCTGTAAGGATTAATTATCGTGGGGACTAGTCCCCAGGTCGCCTTTTATCCTGCCAAGTGCTTTAACCAAGGGTTAGAGAATCACTGACATTTTCCCCCGTGCTTTGTTTATTCAGTGCCCTTTTCCCCCTCTTTTGGTGGTGAATACCACCTCCCCAGCGTGGCCTCCCCTGCAGGAGGGGATATGAGCTGGAGTCAGCCCCCTGACAGAGTGTGAGTCCATAAGCGTGTGAGTCCATTAGCATGTGCTCCAACCCCCAAGCTGGTGGACAGACCTTTGCTTGTAGGAGAGGTGGTTGAGGGAGGGGGAGGAGAAAGAGCTCCTATTTCCAAGAGGCTCTGAATGGAGACACACATATTAGGCATGTTTGCAACATGCACTGAAAGAGTAAAATATTTCCACAGAAGCTATTTATCATAGCAGGAAGACATGCCCTAAAAATATTCACTTGCAGAAAGCTGGTAGGGTCTTGCTTTGCACAAGCATTCATGCCCCTTTCCTGCTTTATATTCTGCAAGGTACAGAAAGGTACAACCAGAAAGGACATCAAGAGGATTTTGGGTTTTTTTTTACTGACTTGACATTGCCCCACACAGGAGAATATTTTCTTTTTCATCTCCTCCTGTGTTAAAGACACGGCTACTTGCCTTTCCAATGCTGCTGTTGGCATTAAAAGGGGATTACTCCAGTGGATCCTGCTTGTGACAGAATGGAGCTTGACAATAAACAAAGAAATGGCATCCTAAGCAAAGAGGATTTCACTGTGAGCATGTGCCTGTATTGACAACATTCATCGTCCAATCCCTCACCAGTCCACCTCATTCACTTATATGTCAAAAAACATGGGGTTTCATTTTAATTCTAAAGGTGTATAACCCACTATGTAACTTCTGTTTGCAGTCAGAGAAAAACAAAATTAAAACCCTTCCAGCAGAACATATTGATATAGATACCATGGACCTATACACACACCCATTCCACAACATAGTTTTTCCTAGGCACCTATTTACTGGTGTACATTGGGACCCAGATCAATTACTGTTGGCAGAGCAGAAACTCAGAGAAGAGCACTTCTTCCTCCGTGGAGCTTGGATCTGTGCTCACCACCACTCCACAGGCTCTATGGAGCTCCAGGCTGGAGCTGGCCTTATGGAGGGCTGAGGGAAGCACTAGAGAGTGACAGACCCTGAGCATGATAACAAATAAATCATCTGTGCGATGCATGACCTACGAATTCGGCTGAAACCAGCTACCCTTTCTCCCCAGAGCAACTGGTTCCTCCCCAGCAACAGGTCTCTTTTCAGCATAGAGCACTTCAAATGTTGGCAGCATTGACACCGAGGCTCAAGAACACCTGGGCATATTCGTGATAGGACAGTGCTATTAGATCTGTCACAGTAATGTCTGGTGCATCCAGAACACTCATGTGCGAGCGCCAAAATTACACTGTCCCCTTCTCCTAATTTTTTTCCTTTTTTTTTTCTTTTTCGGTAGAGGAAGATCATCCAGAATCAACCCAGTAAAAAGAATTGTCATAAAATCTCACACCATTGACTTGTAAATGGAATTGAATCTGTGGAGTCTACATAATGATCCTATCAAAAAGGGAAAGAGCTATCACATTCATATAACAGATGAGATATGAAATGACTACTATGGCAGATGAACACCCCAGAGGTATTTTGCTTTATTCTACTCACTGCGTTTATATCTCCAGTTTCTCTAATTTTAGTTATTTTTTTCCTCAGGTCTCAAGACAAGAACAGAAATACTTTCTTTTCTTTCTTTCTTTTTTTCTTTTCTTTTTTTTTTTTTTTTAACAAATAACCTCATACAGAAGTCAATAATATAAATACTTATGTTTCCAAGGTCAGTGCTGGGGCTTTATTAAAACTGATTTTTCAAAATGCATTTCTCTGCCGTTGCTTCGGCTGTTGCTGCTAGAAACCTTCCAGTCATTTCCCCTTCCCTATAACCATCATTTGGGTTGCTGAGAAGTTAAAGTACTTGCAGCAGACAGGAGCCAAGTAGTGACAGGCTCACCTTTCTCACTAAAGAAATTGCCCTGCTTAGGAAAATCAGATGCAAAGCCTTCCTCCCTCCCCTTCTAACCCTCAAACATTCCTTTACATCTCTTACCTCCATCCCTTTCCCCCTTCTCCCCTGGCCCTCTGTTCAGCATTTTGGTTAGTGACTACTTAAAATAATCAGAACAGCCACTTAACTGGGAGTCTCACACTCGCACCTGAAGCTAAAACACAGTGTCATAAAAATGAAAAGTCATCAGAATCGCAAAGACTGCCGTTTGCATGCAGCTGCCAGAAGAATATATTCATACAGCAGTGATTGTGCAGCGCTGCTGTTAGTCAGCACGGGCTGGATTAGTACACAGACCCTTCTATCACTGCCCTCCAGGGATTCACACCCTGGGTTTAATTAGGGTTTGTGCCTGGTTCTGCTTCAGAGAGACACCGAGTTAAGTGCAGCCCCAGCGTATTGTGCTGGACGACCTCTGTCTATATGGAACAGGCTCCTGCTGTGGCATACACAACACACATGCAAACCCCTCACACACATTCTCCCACCCTTTTTTTAGACATTATTGCCAATATTACAGTGCACAAGCTGGAGGGTACTGCTTAAACCATGTGTTTTGTACTTATTAAACACTGCTGGCCACAGGGAATGAAATGAGCCGGGGCTCATCCATGGGAAGTGTTGTGGCACTCTTTAATTGTATAGAGCAATATCATCCAAAGTGAGGTAATGAAGATCTATGGAGAAAACCAGCCTTTTCCCTTGAAGACAATGCCAATGTTTTTTAGTTTTTATTTCATTCACTGACAGGTTGGGAGATGAAAAACACAGTGTGGTCTTCCAGCATATTCTACACACCACATAAGCGCTACACACCCATGTTTACTCTCTATGAGAAGCTTATCAGTAAACAAGGTAAAGAGTAGACAGCAAACAAAGAGAATAAGACTTTAAGAGTTAAAACTGTTGCTAAATAAATCCTTCATGTCTCTTTCCCTTTACAGAAAGGAAGGGAAATGTCCCATACCATGCCCAGAGCATAGATAGCAATCTTCGAATTACAGAGTGGTACTGAAAGTGCAGTGCATCTAACCTTCATCTTATTTAAAGTTTTTTATTCTCTGTCATTGTTTTGGTTTAAAAGGCCCTCGAGGAAGGTTGTGAAATGTGTATTAGCTACCTGAAAAAGCAGTTGTCTCCTATATGAATAAATATTTAGAAACTACCCCAAAGTCCCCTGTTTTCAATGGAATTTTTTCCACTGATTTCAGTGAGCTTGGGTAAGACCTTTAGGCACTTGTCTAAAAGGAACACTTTTGCTAACTTTATTTCTATATCTTCTATTTAGATTGAATAAAAATACAGACAAATTAGGAAAGCTGTGCAAAATCAGAACAAATAGAGTGACTCGTATTACAATAATTACTTCCCTGGTGCTGGCTTTGTCTCACCTTCCTCACTGTTTGCTTTCAGTGGGTAAGAGGGATGTAGGCTTTGTGCTGGGCAGTGCTGCACAGCAGCAAACTGGGGAGAGAAAACAGACAGAATGCCAGCCACCAAGAACAACCCTGAGCATGGGGTTACTGTGAAGGGTCGCCTATGTGGATTTTACCGATTTAGTCATATAGAAAAATTTTCCACCTCTGTCCCCTTTTTCATATTGACCACTGTTACCTGGATGATTTTGCTGAACCTCAAATCCTTCTCTTTTCAGTGATTTCCTTGTTACCTGTGTCCCTGTGTGAGCCTTGTTCAAGAGACAGAGATGAAAGCAAAAAAATGGCAGATTTGAGAGGGAATGACGGAGGGAAAAGGGTAGAAAGGACAAAGATATGAGAGGATCAAGTACAACCAAACGAAAAGCATGAAAATGTTTGCTTGCTTATAAGCAAGATCCAAGAATTCCCCAAATCACAAATAGGAAGTTTGACAATGAAGCTAAGGCTAAATTTGAATCCAGTTAAAGACTGAGGGGAAAAAATCTTAAAGATCCTCTTTCCTGCAAAGGTTGAGATGATCACTCTGAAGTCTCAGCAAGCAGCCTGAAAAGAAGAATAATGAAGCAGAAAGGAAGCACAGCACACCTTGTTTAAAGAAGGAATGAGGTTTAAAATCCAGTTTTGAATTTTAATGGCTCCCAGCTCCTCTCCCCATAAGACAGGAGAGAAGTGGGGCTAGAAGGCTCCATTACTTCTTTCTCTAGAAACTTTGGTATCTGCTTATTACTGACTTTGCAGCCTTCACCTACTACTTCACTCAGCTTCCACAGAGGACATCTGGATCCCCTTCCTCATACCACAGACCTGAAGACCAGTGGCTCCCCAAGCCTGCACTGTGCAGCAGGTGGTGGCCATGCCCCTTCCAACCCTCTCCTCTGGGGAAGCAAAGGCAAACCCACTGTGTCTGCCACTATGACAGGGCTCCAGAGAGGTGGAAGCTGTTGAGCCAGGTTATACAAGCACCAGGGGACTGGTAAAGCTTTTATTAGAATTTAAATACATATTTAGGGACTGTTCTGCACATGTAGTATTTCATTTCCACACCTGTTTATTTGCTGTTATTGAAGTCTATGATTAAGCATCTCAAAACCCCCATTTTTATAAGACCCCATGCACATGAATATCACTGAAAGACCAAGACTTTGACACCTTGGTGTATGAGAGGGAGCCCAGGCCCAGGCAGATGAGGATCCCTCCTCACAGGCATGCAGATCTGCTCATTCAGCCTGTACTGCAGCATGGGAGACTGAGACTTGTGTCCACCTTTCTCCTGCTGTCAGACGTTGGCAGAGGTTGACGTCTAACCCTGTTCTCAAGGACAATGGAAGATTCCTGCCTTTTTCTCAAAGGTGAAACTGGCCCATGCTGAGTCTATCTAACAACCTCAATATTTGTTTATTTCGTATTTTGATGAAAAACAAAAGCTTTTTCCTTCATGGGAAACCCATACTAAATTAATATGCATTGCAAGATACTTTTTCCAATGCAAAAGACTTAATTCTTCATTGACCTGCACCTGGCAACTAGTCTGCAGCTACAGGGGTTGATGTATTCATTAGGCATAGAGGAGGTAAGGTCTTGGTCCAATAAAATGACTAACTGGGGTCCCTTCCACACCTATCTCTTTCCTACAGGAACATACATGGAAATACTAGGAGAATCCTGATTTGGGATTTTATAAGTAAAATGACCCTCCAAAAGGGTGATAAAATGTTCCAATAAGAAACAGCGACTCTGGCTCTTTAAAAGGATAATTTCGGAGAATTTCACCATTTATACTCCAACCAGATCTTCCAACCACTGTAATGGGGGCTGCAGGGTCCTCTCTTTGTCATGCCGACAGTGTCTCCAAGCACAGTGTTCCGAGCAGAATTGCCTCATCTTAACTCATTCCGATATCCTTCCTGTGAGTCAGAAGCATGAACACACTGGCTGATGTCTTCAGTCCTCCTGCCTCTTCCCCAGCCACTCAGCAGGGATACACAGCCTCTGGCAGAGGACAATGCTGATTGTGCGTACGGAGGCAGAGTGGGGGGACCAGAGTGGGAGGGCAAAGCGTGATATGCTTTGTCACCTTGCAACACTCACTAGGTTCTCTCCCTTCTGCTTTTGCAAGGCCTTGCTCACCTCCCACAGTCTAGATCCAAAAAGCATTTTATTTCCTCAACTGGATATAACCTGCGGGCAGCAGGTGAAAATTCAGGGAGCTGCTCACTCACAGTCATTCACTCACATTGGGTTTTCAGTGCCTTCTCATGGGAGTGCTTTCTCACACTCTCACATCTAAAAGTGCTTTGCTCGTCAGAGAGGTTCAGGCAGGGCAGGTCTTAGCAGTAGTATTTTTGTGTGGAGGAAGAACTGCACCACAGCTAACAATAAGCACTTCTTCAAGAGCTAATTGAAGATAGAATGTATAACACCATCTGTAACCAGCCATCTGGTGATTCCCAATAACACTGCCTTCCACACCACAAGGAGGGGAGGAATTTATAGAATGGCAATGTAGTTTGAACAATCTGATTTGGATAAAACGTGAGCCCCTTTTCGCCACCTCCTCAGCCATTATCCATATTCAAAGTGTGTGAAAACACAGCTCTTGTGAGGCTTTAAAAAACTGCTATAGCACTGTGAATAATAATGATGATGATAATCAGAAATATATTTATTAGTTACCTTTGAACTTTCAGATTCCAGTCGGACAAGATGCAGGAAACCAGGACCTCAGGAGAGTCTTTTTTCACAGAAATGACAGACCAGTTTTGCATTCCCAGGGGATAGCGCTAGCAGAGATAAGTATCTGAAGTTAGGAGTGATTATCTGAGTTGAACTTACAAACCTTCTACAGTTCACCATCATTCCCTATGCCTTCTCTCACTAACACATGAAGGGACTGTAAATTAATGACCACCAACCTGTCAGTTGTGAATCAACAATATATTTTACTCACAGGAATGCAAAATCAAAACAAACCCCCTCAAACACCAGTGGTTTCTGATGTCCTCTTGGAACACAAAAACATCTGACACTATTTTTGCCACATATCATTAGTGAAATTCGAACCTGTGCTGAATCCTCAAGCGGCCTTTCCTTTAAACTGCGAGAGAATTTTAGCAACTGCATTTGGTACCCTTGCAAACACAGGCAGAGACTGGTAATATGGACAGACCTCCACTTTGTGCAACACAAATGGCACCAACTATAATAAATATGAGGAGTGATTCCCAAACCGAAGACTGGCAAATAGTTACCCAGCTGCTACAGAAATAGCAAGATAGATTTTTTTTTTTTTTTAAAGAAAAGAAATTAAATGAAATGGATATTAGCTGGAAACATCTGTGTTCACCACAGAGCAAAATGCATATTCAGCAGCCAGTTTATTGGCTCTTTAGAGGATGTGAATGGTGCATTGTAAATAATGACACGCCTGTAATAAATTCCCAGTAAAAAAGAGAGGGGGACTGAGCCTGTTCCTCCCACAATTCACATTTCTGGGTCCCTGCTGTGAGTGATGATTCACAGCAGTCACAAATTCCTGTTTTCAAAATGCTATTGTATACTCCAGGGCTTTCATTAAGTTTTACACTAGCAAGGGAAATTTAAAACTTGAGAGAGAGAGAGAGAGGCTCTGTGGTGACATTCATTTAACACTCACTGTACTGCACTGATAGATGTGATAGGAGAGTGCATGTCAGAAATCAGTCTGTGTTGCTTTCTTTAAATGTAAAGAATGGTGCATGAAACCCTGACAGTGTGTAAGAAACAATTCAAAAAAACCACCAAAATTGTGACTTGACAGCTTTTGTGTTTTGGAGGTGTATAAAACATTGCATAAATGTATTGGGCTTCAGCATTTAATTTGTGCTCCTACGGGACAGGCAGCTGTCTTAATTTCCTTCTTGATGCAAGTATATCAGGTCTGTGAGTGTTATGTATAAAAGATGTACTGTTCCAGCCTCACAGCTCCAGGATTGAGCTAGCTGCAAAGAAAGATCTCATTGCAGAGAATATACCTTTTCCTGTCAAAGATGGGTATCAAGATGCGCAGATGAATTTTTGCACCCTGACCAGGGAATTCCTCGAACATCATTCTGGTGCATGGAGCTCCAGCATACACCCTCCACTGGGCCTTTCACCTCCAGGACATGGTTTTATATTCAGTCTACATCATTTCAGCCAAACGGTTGTTCTACAGCTGCAAAGCGCACTAATGAGATGAGTTTTTGGCAGACTCGCTAAGTTCTCAGTGCCCAGAGTTACACATGTCATACACTGTCTGCTGGCTACCTCTGTTTGCACTTAAGGAGGCACTGTAAGATTTTTTTTCAGCAGAGAATATATTGCCCAGTAGCTAAAATGTTATACAAGCTTCTTCTCACACTAGTGAATGTGCCATACCCCATTCATTTAGAAAGGAGGCATCCTTTTTCTTGGCTAAATTAAGGGCAGATTTTCCAAGAACGAGGGCCAAATTCTGCTCCTACTTTTTTTTACCCAAGTGCAATTTCATCTTTTCATTGGGATTGCTCAAGCAAAGACAAAATGACTGTGTCTCTCATATGGCTGTGGTATATTTCTCTGTTTCTTTTTTGCTCTGAAATTTAAAACCTTCCATCACAATTTTTAGCTATAATTACCGAGTTCAGAGTTTCACACTGAGAGCTGCACCCAACACAGGTATGAAGACACAGGAGCATGAAATAAAAGCTGTTCAGATTCTGCCTAATAAAAATCTGTAACACTTCATCAACATCACACGCTTATTAATTTCAGGGTCATTTTAAGAGAGAATTTGTGAAATTTGCGCCATTTTCCACTTTGAAAAAGTGATTGGCGTAAATCTTGGAAACAGACCCATTACATTTAATTAAAACACAAACAGAACTGAAAATGTTGTCGCTTTTCTCTCCCTCACCCTTTGCACTTTTCATTTTCTCAAAAAGTGGGTAAAAGTTTAATATGCTTTCTGGTTGTGCCCGAGTTTTGCTTTAAAAAAATATGTGTAAGATGGGAAAATGCTTGAAACATTAAGTAGTCAACTAATGGCACTTCATTAATTTGCTTTGTTCAGGAGCTGGAGCAGGGAAAACGTACTGCTCTAAAAGCACCGGGCTGCAAGACTTCAGAGCAGAACCTCCGTGATCCTATCCCAGCTCCACATCTCCTTCCTTTCCCGTGCAAACGTCCCTGAGGCTATCCAGCCCCACATGACAACACTCCCTCCACACCTCACCCCACCCGAGCCAACATTTGGGGAGCCAGCATGGCAGGATTGCAGCTCCATACCAGTTATTTAATTTTCCAGGGAGCACCACCTCATCTTTCTTGGAGGCTGCTGCCTGCCAGCCAGCTGCCATTTTGTGGAGCGGGGTTGATAGAGCACGTTGTGGAAGAATCAAGCCCTGCACGCTCTCAGAGAAGGTGCTATTTTTGGTTCTTCTCTTCCTTTTTTCTCACCTACGCTGAGGAACTGCAGCTATTCAAACTGACTGCCTCCGCCTGCCTTGAGGTATGGAAAACAATTTTTTTTCTGTCTGGGGTAGGAGGAATGGCACGGTGTCACGGAGCTGCTGCCAGCAGGAGAAGCCCTTCAGATGGGGTCCGGTTCGCAGGGCAGCAGAGACTCTAGATGCTTTCTAATGCTACAGCTAAAGGAAGCAACAAGGACAGGGAGAAGCAGATAGGCTTCATTTCTGCAAAATAGTGGTTTTCTTGGGATCTTTCAGCTTATTTTGTTTGTGAGGTGGATAACTGGAATTTCCAAAATGAGTTGGTGTTAAATGTCGGGTTCACTGACAGAAGATCCATTAATCTAGGTAGGGTAGGTGTGCTGATAGTATTTGTTTTCCAAAATAATATTCAAGCTGAGACATGTTTTTAAGAAAGAAAGCTTTTTCTTTGCAAGATCCCTGAGGCAGAATAATGGAAAGTGCTTGTTGCCCTTTATATCATGGAAAAAATGGATAGGTACATTTTTAGTGGTACTCAGATATTTACACCATGAATCACCAGAATTGACTTTTCCTTAAACTTCATCATTTGTCATAGATATTTTTTTATCTCTAAGTTTTGATAGAGGTCCCACCTCTTCTGTATGACACAATAACAATTAGGTATATCTGAAGCCCTCAAAGGTGCAGAGTCCTGATTTTAATCTGTGGTGGTTGGTGGGAAAAGACTTTCACTTGGGAGTTCTATTGGTCTGAGAAAGCCAAAGCCTTTTGAATGCCATGGTATACTCCAAAACTATTTCCTTGATGTCTGTGATAATAGGAGATGATGCAGGTCCAATTGGGAAAGACCATCACTGCAAATTAAGATGTGAAAACTGGATTTGACAGAGCAAGTATTGTTTTCTAATTTAGCAGATAATTTCCTTGCATAGGCAATGCAATGCAAATACGTGTGCATTAAGAACCTGAAAAAAAATGAATTGATGTTCCTTTCTTCAGAACCTAAGCACTGTTTATATGCCCATTTTAAGCTAAATCATTTTAAATCATCCATTTTTTAAAAAGCTGTTCAATGTAATAAAGATGTTTTCCAATATTACTTTTAATATATTATTGGATTATATTTCATATAAATAATGCACATATTTTCTCCCAATTCTAGGAATCTTTTTTTCCCTGTCTCAAGGTGACTTTGAGCCTCGTCACTTTATTGCAGACTTCAGAGGTTTTCATCACCCTGTTTGCAAGTACCATTTCAGTGGTTAATCACATCAGGGACAGCTGTCTCTGGGGTGCTCTTTTTGATACTGGGATGGAAAAAGCCTTTAAAGACCATTCCTTTGGTGCTCCAAGCACAAAATCAACCACTGACATATGCCCTGCAGACAGGGGAAGCCAGTAAAATGATATCACAGCTATTAAATGGGTTCAACTATTTTTGTCTTTTTTTTTTTCCTATTCCAATAAATTTTTTGGAACCTACCCCACCGTCATTGATTCTACCCCTAGAGAAGGAAGCAGAAAATCAGTCACTGTGAGAGTCTGAAGCATTTCACAGCAAACTGCTTTCACCTCCCAGGAGAAACTGAAATATGTTCCCAAATAGAGGAGTTGGAAACTTTTCTCTAAATTGCAAGAATGTGAATTATTCCTGTTGGAGACAGAGCATGAGAGAGAAGTGAGAAGAGTAGCTGCAGTTTCTCGTCACAGCCTTATTCTTCCCTTCACCACTTATCAACATGTAAACTTTGTTTTCTCAGGAGTAATGATTTTACAACCACTAGGGACAATAGGAAATGTCAGATAAGAGACTCATTACACATCAAGTCAGCCCAGTCTGACAAGACTGGAACAAAATTCAGGAAGAATGCGTGGAATTTTATATGGTTATGTTTTGTTTAAAAGTGGCCACTAAAGAATAATATAATGTGTTCAATTTTTATTTAAACTCTATGCTCATGGTACTTTTTTTAATCTCTTTGTATCACAACAGAAGTCTGACTGAAAAGCGAACTCTGCATTCAGTGCAGCCATCTCATTTTCAACTTTGGGGCTGAAATGCAGATCTAAACTTTGTGTCTCCTGCTTATTTCTCACTGCATTCCACCACACACTGCAGAAGGAGGTAGCTGGCAACACGTATGTATAGCTTTCAGCTATTGTATAATGGATTTTGACACAGGCCACAGTGGTGATGACCTGAGCGAAGTGGACACCTGTTATGAAATCTCGTATGATTTTGCAAAGAGCTCATGATAAATGTTGTCAGTTGAACAATGAATCTCTACAGGCCATGAATTTGTAATGCGTTTCTTGGTTGTGACTATTTGTGCTGGGATATATAGATTGTGAAATGAAATCCAGATGATAGTCAAATTCCTGTTTCTGTTCTGCAGTGTCACAAGTCACACAAAGAGAATGAAAAGGTCCTTGAACTTTGAGCTTTAAAGGGTTTTACATCAATGGTACCAACTGAGGGCACTTTTTGGAGGTCACCAGTTTATGTAAATCACATCTTGCTTGGAACTGTTAACACTGGCTGGGTTTTCTTAGTGATTATTGCCCCGTATATACTAACCAGTACATGCAGCAAGGTCCTCCTTATCAAAATAAACTTTCTTCCTACCCTGAGATGAAAAGGAGCAACATGTATTTTGCACAGAGAAAACCCAGGTGAACAAAATGGAATAAAACCTATCTTTTTCTCTTTGCTTCTGTGCTTTTTCTCTCCTGAGTGCCTCAGATTCAACAGACCCGCTTTGAACATTCAGCTGGTTGATCACTAGAGAACTTATTTTTTATGTAAGTCAGCTCTACTTTCATGACAATTTCAACTGTGCTGTTGTCAAATGAACATGGAAACCACAGGATCTTAAATGACTGCTGGCAAGGCCTAGCAGATTCACCACTTCCCTACTTCACATGTGATAAAACGAGAAAATCTTATTTATAAGAGGAGTAGTGTAGTGCCCTACTCAACTTATGAGCTAAGAAAGTGGGGAAAAAATGATGTAATGATTCCACAAATTTAAGGACCACAAATGCAAAACTACAAGTAGATCAATATAACTTCTATAACTAATATACTTTAGTAAGAGAACTAAAGTAAACATGGGGAATGTTTACCATCTCAGGTACTGATTAACTGTGTTCCAGATAATCTGTTAATCAGCTTTCTACAGTCAGTTTTTCTAGGACTGACGGCCACTTTATTTCAGTGATACCCAGTGTAAATGTTGGGTGTATAAACCAAATTAAATACCCCAGGCCCCATGTTGTGTGCAGAGGCACACTGGCCATAGGCATTTTTGTCTCTTATAAGGACATGGGTTGTGTGGAGGGTATTTTCAGAGCTTTGACTAGTCCACACATTGCATCTCAACCAGTATTTCTTGTTCTGAGACCAGGACACAAAGGCCAACAAGGAACCCGCTGCAGAGAAATAAAATAATGTTTATATTTTATTATGTACAGTTACATTTTCCTTGCCATACTGTCACAAGCATAGTTCCAGGGACACTTCCTAAGTTCAAAGGAATGGCTTAGCCAGGAGGGGTACCCTGTTGAGGGCTGTTACACACACTGGGCAGCCTGAACACGACCAGGGGTAAGTCCTCTTGGGCGATACAATCTTTTTATATGCAGCCCTTTTGTGTTCATTTAATCCAAAAGGCAAAACAATGCTCTCTGTGCCATAGTCAGGCCTAGAGACAGAAGGCAGGCTCAGTGAGACAACAGATACGTACAAGAACTGGACAAATTTTTTACTGTGACCAAAAAGAGTTCAGATGGTCACCTTCCACTCTAGACTTCTAGAGCTTAAGGTTTACTTATTTCAAAGCATAATGTCAATAACAATAACAAATACAATAGCTCAAGAGATAACAGTACCTTAGCTGATAATAAATCATACAGCACCTGTCCATTCTCAACCAAATTGGCTGCAGCCTTTGGTATTTCTTTAATTATTTTCTGATGTAAGTTTGGGCTCTTGACTGGATGAAAATGATAAGGTTTCTTTCAGTTCTAAAGCATCTCCTATTCCAACAAGGTAAATTATTGTCCAGTCAAAGATTATTTTCTTTCAGTTATGAGTAAAATAATAAATCATTCACTGTTTTCTGGACATGTAACTGCAAATTCCTTTGTTAAAGCTATTTGCTGGCCAGTTGCACTATTATAGATTAATTACTCAGTAGCAGTTTCAAAGCTTATACCTGGCTGAGGAGTCACACTCTCACACTGCCGAGTGAAGTCAAACACACGCAGTTACTTTCAGTCTGGCTTTAGCATATGAGCCACTCTACAAAGGGATCATAAAACAAAGTACAAAGTGACAACCATGGATACCACTGATGTTCCTTGTGAAAAAGAGACAAGATGAAGGAATGTCTACTGTGGAGAACCAGATGGAGAGGTCCTTATAGATGCTTGGTCTCCTGATTCAGACACATCTGCTTGAGTGGATTTATTGCTCTCCAGCAATGACAGCCTGAACCACAGCTTGCTGGCATCAACAGGGGTCTTTATACTAACTTCAGAGCATTAGGATTGGATACAAGTCTTCCTACTAACATCACGGCATTTTATGTAGAGTATGTATTTGAAGAGATGAGCCTAGTTGATTTCACAAGATTTAACTTACAAAAGTATTAACTACTTTTTGATATATTACTTGGTGGGGTGTTTTTACAACCATTATTTATTTAAAATCTGAAACTTATAAGCATGTAAATGCAGTACAATAAAAGATAACATAAAAGATTCATAAGATTGGTAAGATATTTCAAACAAAAGGAGAAATATTGTTCATGGGTATTATAAACACATAAATTCTGATCCAAATTATTTTGTTTTGACCATTCAGGAGTGCAAGAACTTTTAAGAAGAGAGTTGAGAAGGTTGTATAGGAAAGTCTGGTCAGAGGTAGGTCTCCTTAGAATTCAGCCTGGTAAAATTAATTGATAGGAGGGGGAAGGTTGTATAAACATTATTAAAGCAGAAGTTTGCTATTGCTATAAAATTTCTCAGTGGGTAAGGTCATCATATCAGCTCAAATTCCAAAAATCACAGTGTTTTCCTAATGGTAGTAGTTGCATATTTATTTAATATTGTTATGATGTAGGTTGCAGGGGACTGGACTAAATGCTGTCCTTTCCACCCTAACTATTCTGTGATCCTGTGAACTCCAGTGACAGCCCTCACACACTCTTGGAAATGATGTAAAAATAGTTACTGCTGTCCTTTTGGAAACTGGAAAACTATCAAAGCAAGAACTCTTCCGTTTTAGGTTCATCCCACAGTACTAAAACCAGTCAGAAAATAAAAAAAATTCAGCAGCAATGATGTTCTATATTTCTAGATTATTTTATATTGTGTGTTAATGATGATTATTATTTACCCACTCCTGTACAGGGAACGAGAATGAACTATGTCTTCTGTGTCATTAATCTTTAGAAATATTGCACATAAGCTGTTGAAATATTTAAAAGCATATCTTTTCTAAGTGACATTATTTTGGTGACTGGGATGGAGTTGCAGAGATTTCACTGAAAGCATGATGACAATGTCTCTGAAAGATGCTGAAATGCATCTCTGAATGTATTTATGAACATTTGGGACCAGGATGACACCGCTGAATGCTAGCCTTGTCTCAGTTTCTCCTCATATCATCCACCCAGTCATTAGGAGCAGGCAAGTTCAAGCTATCTCCTTTTTCCTAGAACTAAACTGTACAAGCTGCTTGAAGGAGAACTGTCTGAGCTTTCATTTTCAAGAGTGCTCCAGTCATTTGGACAACACTCACTCCAGCATGGTCCTGCATGCAGCAGCGGCCACAGCTCTAAAGAGAATCCTGCCCACTCTCTAGTGCATGGAACCACTTCTGAGCTTGCTGAACTTCCCTCCATATCATACAGTTTACACATTAAGTCATATTATATACAGGAGATGCTTTTCTACTGCTATTGACAGTTTGGCAGTACAGTACACTGAAATAACTTCACAGAGTTTTACGCTAAACCTCGCCAATCCCTGTTGTCTCTGCTAAGGAACAAGAATAAAGACTCCATAGCTATCACTCTTTGGCAGCTTTTTCTAACCCTTTCAAGCAACTAGACCTCCTCTGATGAAAGGGGCACAGCCTGCATTCCCCACTTAGCCATGTACACACACTTGTACACACACTCTTCACTATATGTTAGTCTGATGGTGGCTGGTCCATACAGATATCAGAGAGGACTTGATGCTTTCAGCATACAGACAGCAAACTTCCCACCTTCCATACTACCTTCAGAGATTTTTAAGAACAGTGAATGACTATTTGTCATCAGAGACCATGTAGGTGCACTTTGTAAAGAAAGGCTTTTGAAGCAGGTAGTCTTTTCACTTTCAGATTCAGACCCAAACAACTGTCTGAGGAGGAAATAGCCGTCAGCAGCTATGAAATGAGGAGAAAAGAGACCAAGAAACATCAGCACAATTTCACTCGAATTCCAAGAAGTGGGACATATAAGCCCTATGTCAGGCTGGATAAGGTAAAGGTGTTTTGCTACACACTGAAAGCTGGCTTCCAGGTCTGATGTTCACAGAAATATAGAATGATTAGAAAGCAATTGTGCTTATGATTGAAGTCCTGGCTGCTTTTTGCATTCAGCAATGCAGAATGGCAGGACTTTTACCGTTGGTAACATCCCAGTATTTCCAATGGGAAGAGAGGCTTTATGTAGGCTAGAGAAGACCATCTATGAATGCAAGATGGAGTAAATCATATATTGTTTCCAGAAACATACATCATGTGAATAATAATCAACTTTGGCCAAAGTTCACACCTAAACATTACTATTGTACATGTGTTGGTTTGTCCTAACACATTAAAAATATAGTACACATATGAAAAAAAAAAAACCACCACAAAAATAGGCACTTCTTGCCATTGGGTCTTAGCTCCAGTATTCAGCTAGTGCGTATTGTATATTGCAAAATTCAGTGTTTATTGTTTTGGTAAGAAGATCTGAATATGTCTTGTTGTCTTCACAGGTCTCAGATCTCACCTTGTAAATATATGTGCTACACCTGCCTTTACGTTCCCATGTGTACCCACAGAGAGCCGTCAAGCTGCAGCAAAGCACATTTGCAAGTGAGGGGGGAGTTACATTCCAGAGGCACTCTCTTTGAGAAAGAACAAATGCAATAAACAGATTATGCAGGACAACTTTCCAGGACCTCATATTCCTCAAATCTGATGGTTTTACATAAAATCACAAGCTCAAGATCTCGCTCAAATTTCCAAGCATTCGAACAGTTCTGCAAAGTTCCATAAGTCTCTGTATAGGAAGATCTCTACACCCTACATTTTTCATTAGTAACTCAGGTCTTGCCCTTTAATTATTATGAATAGAGTTATTTACTAGAAAGCAAACATACCTTGGGCTTTGCATAATGAAGGCAAAGGCATGGCTGCTGCTCCCTATGTTTTCCAGTCTGAGGCCAACTCCTGCCCACTTCACACATAGTCATGGCTGTACCTACGCAAAAACTCTCTGAGTCAAATGGGCTCCCATAACAGACTAGGATGGCACACACATATTGAGGTTGATAAGGCAGTGACCAAATCCTTGATGTGACATGGTGAGGAAGAGCAAAGACAGTAATGCATGAGCATGTCTTTGAAAGCATTTTTCTGTTGCAGAAGAGCCCAATACAAAGGCTTATTCTTCCTCCCCATACAATTTCCAGTCAGGTGCCTGGGTCCTTCTTAGCACCCTAGATTTTTGTGCACTGACTACAACTGCCTTGCTGTAACACCACGGCAGGCTGTCTCTCATCAGCTCCTGCTGTGATACTCCTAACGCTTTCACTCCAGGGAGTGCTTCCCTGCTTGATGCTGCTAGCAGATTAAAGCTGTTCTAATTTTCCATCCTAAGCCAAATAGATGCATAAGCAAGCTGTTGGATTGTTTCGCTACGAGTGCTGTACACCATCAGCCTGCTTCCCGCTCCCCCCACCTCAGCACTCATAATGGTGGACATTTGCAAGTAAAATGTGGGGTGGAGGGCAGAGGTGAGGTTAAGACACACCATAGACAAGGAAGAGTTCCAGGAATGTTTTTCTGCCAAACCCTATTTTTCAAGATACTCTCCTAATTTCTATCCCTGTGTTAGTGTCAGGAGATGACTTGAAAATTAGGGAGTCTTTTTCTAGGATCAGAAAAGTCATCAAGATTCATTGGATCAGAAGAGTCTTTAGGATCCAATGTTTTTCAGAAATAGGCTGAATGAGCTCAGTAAAGATTAGATGCCAGTCCAAAAATACAGTGCAATACAATTTATTTTTATATGCCATCCTTCACACAAAGTACCACAAAACACTTTAGAGAGATGAAGAGATAATGCTTTACAGAGTTAGGTACAGCAACTCCCAGACAGGCAGAAAAGGAAAATGACATATGGAAATGGAGCAGAGTAAAAGGGAAAGCTGAAATTTAAAAGCAGTAAAGATGCAAGTAAGTATCCTCATGGATGAGTCCCCGTGAAAGGACTGCAGAAGAATTCAGTGACAGGGCCGGAGAATGATAAGTGGAAATTAGCGTCGAAAAGTAGGCTAGAAAACATGGAACAAAACCAGGAATGCTTTCACTCTGTAACATCTGGTAAGAGAAAGCAATATAGAGAGATACCTGGCTGTTGTTATAGCAGCTAAACAATTTTTTTAATAAACCAGTATTACCAATAAACCTACTCATTTTGGCTGCCCATATGAATTAGGCCCAGAAAGAGTTTCACACACCCAAAGATCGCCTCTTGCCTCTGAAATCGGTCCATCTGTGGTATGAGGATTTTATGATGTCTGAGCACTTCAGGGACATTACATTCATTTCAGGGAAGCTGCTAACCAAATTGCATGGAGATAGCTTTGTCTGGGACAGCAGGCAGAAATACTTGCAGGCACCCAAACATGCATATACACACATGCACAAACTTTACATAAGAATCCCTTTAAAAATACATTAGCAGGTTAAATTTTTAACTGTGCTTGATGACTCTGAAGTAAATTGAAGGGCTTAAGGATATTTATTTGTTGTAGGGGAGAGAGAAGCAGGAGCTGTGTGTATGGAACTGTTCCCTTTCCCAGAGGATCTCTGTAGCCGGCTGGAAGATGAAAAGACTCAGGCTGCAGATGAGTCAGAAATGAGGAAAGGAAAATTTTCAAAAAAAGGATAAAAAATATGCTTAATCTATTTTCTGTTGCTGTGATTTTGTCACTGCTGGCCTTGGCGGGTTTTTCTGGCTGTAAGAGACTTGATTATTGTTTGTGAGAGCTCAGGGATGGCATTGCAGCATGCATGCAGCACAGCCTGCATCGCCTGGATAGCACAGGCAGCGGGCAGGGGGTTATCTCATCCCTTGCATCATTCAAGCCTTGCTGCAGTCATATGTCACTATGTATCCTCAGTCCGAGGACGTGAAGCCAGAGAAGTTGCCAATGCTGCTGCTGCTATAGAAAAACATCCCGGCAGCCAGACCCTGGTGAAAGGTAGGGAAGATAGTTCTGTTACAAACCTCAGCTTTTTTCAGAGCTTTTTTTGTTTTCATACTTCAGCTAGCAATGACTTGCAGTATACAGAGTACCAGGGTGAAAATCTGGGCCCTGACTGTGCCCTTATGTACTTGAATAAAGCCAATGATTGCAGTTCCCACATCTCTGGCCAGATTAGGCCACTTTGGCTCATGTCTTTGAACACTTTAGGCTTATGCCTGGTATTGTTCTGAGAGAAATATGTCTACCCCACTGTTTTCTCCTGGTGATTCTTCTCTTCTTCACAAACCTGCTGTCTGATGAGATACCTTAGTCTTATCACTGTACATCCCAGTTCCCCTAATTTACCAAAGAAACTTCAACTACTACCACAGCACCACAGTTCCTCTCTCTCTCTCCCTCTTTTTTATCATAACTTGTAGCCAAGATGGTTAAGCTGAAAACATGTGAAAAGTAGGGATGATTTTTTGCTGCAAGAGGATGCTGTTTTTAGGCTCCAGCAAAGTTAAGACTACATGGGATACTGCACACAGTATATCCAGGGTTTATGGGGTGTTCAGTGCAAGTTCATGTGATAGTCACTAACAAATATTCACTGTTACGGCAAGGTCACGTATTAAGAAGGCAACTTTGGGCTGATGAGTGAGAATCTGTCTGAAACTGTTCATGTGCCTTTTAACAAAGTTTATTTTTGATTTGTTTAATTAGCTTTATATTCAATTTGTCACAGTCTCCTGAGGGATCAGATGTTGTTCTGCTTTCAAAGATGAGGGAATGTGCTCCTCCCACAGCCGGCTCTCTTGGGAAGCTCATGCCAAGAGAGGTGTGGTCATGCTTCTTCCCTGTCTCCTTGCCCAGGACTTGCAAAAGTAGTGGCAGAAGAATTGACTGATCTTAGTGATATGAACTGATCTTGTGTGATGTGCTCTAGGATGACCCTGCTTGTGCAGGGTGTTTGCGCCACTTGGCACTTTGGTACATTCCCACCTTACCCATTCTGTGATTCCCTGTCCTGAACTTAGCTTCAGCAAGCTGGCTGCTAGGCAAGGAAAGAGAATTTTTGGACTTGACGTATCACTCCAGTGCATCACACTCCCTTGTTCCTGTGTGGCACACTGCTTCTGGGAAAAGACTTTAGACAGAAAACTTTCTAAGTGCTATTGGATCTCTTATATGCAATGTTTATTACCTCACAATTCCTGTTTGACCATGGTAGATTCCTGCAAGGTTCTCCAATGCCTAGCAACTAGCCATTGGATCATAGCTAGTGACCCTCATCCCAAGTCACATACAGGCCTGTGATTACAGCATACAGAGCAAGAACACGAGGGCAGAATTTGTCACAGCATTACATGAGTGTTCACTCAAACAGGATGAAAATCCAAATTTCACTGCCGTGGAAGATCATACTGTGAAGTACAGAGAACCAGGTAACTATTGGCCTCTCACAGCCCCTCTGTGTGGCTCACCAGATGTTCAAAACAAACTCCCAAATAAGCGTGAAGAAACAGCAGTGTTTGCCTGAGAGGTGCACATACCTTCAGACAATGAGGGCAAATCCTTTTACATCTCCCCTCCTGCACAAGTAGGCTAAGGGCTCAGGATGTTGATCCCCCTTTCCAGAAAAGAGGGCTTCAAACTCTAGAAAAGGTCAGCTATGCATTTCAAGACTGAGTATTCTAATCAGCAGAAATGTCCCTTTAAGTGTCTGCTGAAGCTTAGAAAGATCCTGACTCATCTCCTGCCTTTGCTGTCCTATTTCAAGGGGTTTATGAACTCCCTGGTGGCAATTTCCCATGTCAGGGGTACTCTGCTAAGGCCTGGGTGCATACTAGAATAGGGTTACAACATACCCGCCTTTCCATGTCATCTAAGACTTGAGTCATGTTGAGACAATGTTAGAATCGCGCCATACAAAAATAACCAAAANAATTACAGGAAGAAATACTGAGATGTGGGGTGGCAGAGCGTAGAGGGAGACAAAGAGCTTTAGGGCGCTGTGAAGCCCAGTACGGATATGCTACATTAATTCGGAGTTTTCTGCAGGGAGATGACAACCGGACTAAAGAGTAGTCACTGACATTACACCAGCAATGGCTTTGGCTCTGTGAATCCCCCAGGATTGGACCCTTTGACAATTCTCTTCTTACTCTGTGGGCCTCCAGATTGGTGTGCTAAGCAAAATAAGGTGCAGCATTCTTTTAAAGATAAAAGGACTTGTTCAAATTTTACATAATCGTAGAATTATTCTTTACAGTGGATTTACATAGACATTGTCAGTGGGGAATTCTCTCAGCAGCTTCAATTACTGTATTTTCGTGTGCATTGTCTGATAGGAGATGTGCTGGATCTCAAATACCTGCTTACCTGATTAATGTGGATTATTCATTCCATTGTAATTACCTGTGAATTTTTAGGGTAGCAAACATGTGAGAAGAATTTGTATAAAAGCCGCAGGATTGTTGAAAGGCACATATTTCTCAAGAATCCCTGTATGCAGGCTGACACATTTCATTCCTTATGGTGATACTCTCTGTGTTACAGCATTTGACTTGATATAAATGTGATAGTGCTAAGTAATACTGACATGCAGCAGTGAAATGCACTGAAGAACCACTAGAAAACACCTGGCTATTGAATGGTTTCAAAAAGTGAAAGCTTTTCATCATCAATTTAGCTTTCAACAAAACTGCCCTCAGATGTCTGTTGTCTTGTTATTTTTTTCTCCTAATTAAGAACATACAATTTTAGCTGGTCATGCTTGTGAAGCAGGTATCCTGAATTCCCCAGTAGCACAAACGTGTGGTAACAAAAACAGCCTTAGCGTGAGACACCATTTTGACAACTAGGTCAGGCTGGCAACCGATTCCACACAGCCTGTGAATAGGTTTTAAGGTAGTTGAGCTGATTGAGTGAGAATTTGTCTTAATGGGATATATGCTCCTAAATGACTCAGGACTCCTGTCTGATCTGAACTCCTCTTCTCACAAAAGAGGCCAGATGCCAATGCTCTTTGTTGTTTTGGAATTCATGCAGGTATCTCCCTGTGTTTCTGTGCATGATGAGCACTTTCTTGAACTGCCCAGCCTTCATTTTTATGGGCTAGGCTAGTACGGCTGCCAGTGGAAACGGCCCTACGTTAGCATTATCTTCTTGCACACTGCCTGACTTCTCTACTGACACAAGGCTTTCTGAAAAGAATTTTTTGCCTTTTATTTTTAATAGCCAAAATACTTACACAGTTAGGATTGTTACAAAAATAGGGAAGATTACACAAACATGTGGATGGAGCTCACAAAGACAGACTGTGATACTGGCTAAATTTGGCTGAGGGGGTTGGAAATATTCTTCTCAATGTTATTTACTAACCTTGCAAATTTTCACCAATATCATTCCACAGCTTCCAGTCAAAACTGACTGAAGTGAGAGGAAAGAGGAGCCTGAATCATGTGAGCTACATTTAAAGTTAAACAGGGCTGCTGATAAGAGCTTGATGATCTTGAGTTCATTATAGCCTATGCAAGCAGAACTATATTGATACATCAAATTGAACATTAACACGAAAAACCCAGTGAGCACCCTTTTTGTTGCTCTGGGAACATGTACAGCCCAGGTCAAACACAGAAAGCAAACACAAGAGCTTAAGGAGGTATCTGCTCGGGTGATGTCTCCATTCTCTTAGAAGTTCTCTGGCCATCCTTTTTTTTCCCACCACATAATAGACATGGTGTCCATCATCTCCCTCTGAAAGCCTTTTTTATCATCAGTGACCATAATCCAGGGTCACTGCTTCCTGACAGTGATGTATTGTATCTCTGCAGTTAACAACAAAATCTCATATAACCCTTGAAGGACTCAAAAGGATTTCCTTTCCTCCTTTGGGCATTGCTTTCATTTACTGTTAAAGAGATGGTGAGGATAGGCTTAGATCTGCACTGATAGGATCCACATCCCTAGACCTGTTTATCGTGTCATCATCAGGTCAGTGTTTTACCTATTTATTCGGTTGCAAATAGGATGCTTGTGCTGTTACCACAGGAAATCTCAGCCTTTTACATATGTATGTGTGAACAGAGTCTGGAGGCTACAAAGTTAGAAAGCTGTAATAGCTCCCAGAGTTCCCGTGTACTGATCCAGGAACCGGTCTCAACTTTGAGCCAATGCACTCTATTCCTGTTGTCCCTCAAGGGGACAAGCCAACGTCTGCCTCTTTGAGAAATCCAGCTCAACTCGTTCTTGAAACACAGTGCCAGACATGCTGACATGCATTGAGTGAAGTGTTATAATTGAATGGTTTGGACAATTTGAGACTTGAGATGTGATGAATACTTCAGCAGAAATCCTCCTGATACTTTCCCTTCATCTACAAAGAGAGTGGGTGGTTTGATATCTGCATCACTAGTTACCCACCAAACCTTACTGGGAATAATTAACACCTGATCCAAAGACATAGCAGCTATTTCTTTCAAAAAAAAAATTGCATGCAGAAATGAAGAGATGCCATTTTATTATTAACCTGCTGTGCTGTACAGAAAAAATGTCATCAGATTAAGGACTAGACCCCTCTCTCATTTATGCACGTGAAACTTCACTAAATCCAACAGGAATTGTGCACACATGTATGGGCAGGATTTTGCCCACAATCACTGATGGCACCTTTCCTCACAGTTCACATGCAATGTGGTATAAATCTGTCTAAAGCTTTCTGAGGTATACAAAAGTGGTAACATGTTGAATTTGGAGGATGGTAAACAAAAATACAGGTGTTTTGAAACAAAATGTTAAAGGTATGTTAAAGAGCTTCTTCAGTATGACTTCACTTTGTCTAATTCACTTGTTAATAAGGCCATCCTGAAAGTTTCATTTGCCAATTTGTGTTTAACTGTACTATTGATAGATCTGAAAAGGCTGCCTACCTTTTCAAAAAGCAAAATTTGCACAGTACTTCTTATTATAAAACTCCAGCTTTACTGCTTAGAATTTTGCCCTGGTTTTTACTATGCTGGAATGAGCTACATCAACTGCCTTTCTAGGGGAGAATTTTGTTGGGGGGCAGTTGTCCCTCTAATATATCACCTAATTTTTTTCACTAGTTTCTAAGAACCTGTTAAAAACAAAAATACAGTTTAGTAAATTAGAAATAATTTTTTGACTGCTTTATGGAGAGCTAGATATTTGACCTTGGACAAGGGATTTGCAATTTGACAGAGAAGCTGCCTTGAGACAGAGATGGAGCTTTTGAAACTGGTCACTGGGAAAATCTGCCTTAATTCTGCTGAGTTGTGAGCCCTGAGAAATGTTGGGTTCATCCACACAAAGAATTTCCGAAACTGTTCAAAGAGGGCTTTTCAGATGCCGATTTGAAACTCTGGATACTAAAACCACAACAAATTTCCACAGATAGAAGTTGCCCCCACCAAGCCACCGTCCAGACATTGTTACATGTCCCTTGCCAGGATCCATGACACCCGTAGGAAGCTGGACAGGTAGTGCATTTCCTTGGCCGCCACTCCATTACATTACCTTGACTGCAGCACCATATGTTGCTCCACACTTTTGCCTTTTTCACCAAAAAAAAATCAGAGATACTGTTTATAAAGGGATCCAGGGGGAAGCCATGGTGGGGGTGGACTTTCAGAAGATGTCTTGAGTTTCTAACCATGCTTGTGAGTTTTTATCATTTATTCTTAAGTAGTCTCACAGCTGCTGTGAATACAACTTGCACTGCGAGGTAGCCCTCAGAGGTTTTACTTGTCCCTAGAGATTGTGTAGGATTATTGTTGCTGTTGTTGTTATTACTATTGTAGTTGTTGTTATTATCGTTGTTGTCATTAAAGAACTATTATTATTCTGTGTGAGTAGAAAATTATTAAAAAGCAGTACTTTACCTACCCCTATGCAATGTGGCAAGTTTAATTTGCAATGCCCAATTTCTTAGATCTGGAGGTCTATTCCTCCTTTCCTCAGGGGAGAAGAGGAGGATTGATTTACAGCTGAAAGAAGCAAGAAGCAGTGAATTCAGATCTGGGGATACTCCTATGTCCTTCACCTAGAAGCCCCCGCCAGGCAGAGCACTCCCCTGCTGTGGGAGACATGGGGATTTGCCTCCTCCCTCAGCTGCCAAACGGATATCCCACAAGTGTCAGGATGGAAAAACTCACGGATGCTTTCAGACACACAAACCCTTCTTCAGGTCTTGAAGAAAGAGCTAGCATGCCAATAAATTGTTTATTTTTAAAATGAGACTCACTGGTCTGTTTATTTGTATGAAGTGGGACAGCGTCAAGGGGACAGTGTGGGAGCACACATACCCAAGTGGAGGTTGGAGCTGGGGGATTGCTCCCAGGCAGAGGAGGGAATTTATTTTGGACCTGCTTGTTCTTAGATTTTTCATATAGCTTTCAAGTTTCAAGACCTTTTGAAAAAAAGAAACCACCCAAGTTCCTTTTCCAGTTTAGACTAGATTAGGCCTTTCACATCTTAAATAATGCTTGTAGCTGTGGGTCAAGTCAGTGAATGAGTACAATACATTTTTTCCTGGTTTTAATTTTAAGAGAAAACTTTTACATTCTGTTCAGTCCAAAGTGGAAGTTTAATTTTTAACTTTTTGGCTTTATTTCTGAACAGACCCCAACATTTCTCACTGTACTCTTGTTTCAGACAATGTCCTACATGGCTACTGTTTGGTGGCACTATTGAAAGAGTTGGGAGGATAATTTAGGCAATAGCCATTCTACCCAGCATACCTTCTATTAATTGCAGCAAGATGGAGTATTGGTTTTCCTCTTACTGGTAAAAATTATATATGAAAAGAACATATAGCACTGCAGGTCAGATCTCTGTCCTGTCCGGCAAGCTGCAACGTGTCATGTCTGTGGAGTTGCACCCACCTACAGAAGGTCTGAATTTGGTCTTGCTTTTTTCTGGTGATGTTTCCCTTTAGTAGCTCACTTTATGGTCGTTTAACAGGAACCTAGCACACATGCAAGAGAGGTGTCACAACATCAGTTACCTGAGATTATTGTAAATGATGTGCCAGGACCTGAAGGAGATGTTAGGATGTATGTCAGATCATAATAATAGATACAGTGTTGTACCAGGCAGCACAAAGCCAGATGTATTTATAATTCCTGCAGCTGCAGCCCTGCTATTAGTTAAGTCTAAGAATGGAGCCACTGATAGATTTGTCAGAGATGAGTTGTCTTTCTAATAGAAAGAAAGTGATGAAAGAAAATAGATGGTGACTCCAGTTACTGGCAACAGAGGATCTTTAACTGTACATCGTCAATTCAGAGATGGACATATGCATGCAGCTCCCATTTATTCCTCCCCAAACCACTCAGTGCCATCTGTGATAGAACCTGATGTGGTCTCACCCCAGTTTCCTGTGAGAGGGGACAGATACCTCTGTCCGAAGTGGTGCAATTACTGATAGACTCCCCAAAAAGAGAGAGTGAGACTGACTTGTGACTTGAGGTTGTAGGTCTGGGGTAAAACATACTGGCCAGGATGGGAAGTCCTTGCCATGGGCGGTGGTGGGTATGACACCATGGCTGTCCAGAGGTATCTCCAACTGGAGCTGCTCGGCCAGAGCCACACACCCCAAATACACACACTCACACACACACACTGGACAGCTTCTTAGATGGATTGGCAGCAAAGAGGCAGGAAGTAGTATTCCACGTGGGGTTTATTGCAACCACACACATGGAGGAAGCCAGTGAAAAAATGCAGAACAAAGGTTTAAGTAGGGAGTCTGTAGGGGTGGAGAAAGCATCAGGGACCAATCATCAGAGGGCATGGGGGCGGTGCAAAGGCAAGGCTTGGGTGAGGGAGCCAATGGGGAAGCAGAGAGGGAGTGGCTGGGGTACAAA
Source organism: Vireo altiloquus (assembly GCA_013396875.1). Lineage (NCBI taxonomy): Eukaryota > Metazoa > Chordata > Aves > Passeriformes > Vireonidae > Vireo > Vireo altiloquus. Next base: position 192,564 of record VZRF01013004.1, on the reverse strand, counting down.
GGCCAATGGGGGAGCAGGGAAGGAAGAACATTCTAGGTCTGGGACAGATAGGGGGGAAAAAGAGGCAGGAAGCCAATGAGCCAACCAGGGAGGCAGAACATAATTAACATCATTAACATAATGCAACAAAGGATCCTGGGGAGAGGTCTTTTTGTCTTTCTGACCTAGGAGCAACTTTCAGGGACTGAACTCCCAGGGGGCTCCAGCATCATCCTGATTGGGGAGCTTATCAGCCTCCGCAGGAAGGTCCATGAGTGTCCATCTCTGCTGAACCTCTCTGGAGATGGGTAAAAGATTTAGGCTCTTGACATAACACTCAGAGTTGGTCAGAGATCCATGACCTAAATTCAGCAGTGACCTGAGGTCCTAGAAGCCTTATGGCCATCTGAGCATCACCCTCTACTGAAACCATTGTACTGCTGCCAGCCCTAAACATGGAGCTTTCTGCATCATATTTCATTACTTTTTCCCTGTAATTGAGTAACTTCAATAACTGAGTTCATTTTCCGCCTTCAAAATAAACAGAATGGTACACATTTACGAGTTTGGGAGGTAACCACTGGGGATCAGCTGCCGAGTCAGGCTCCTAGGATGAGAGCTGATTACTCAGACCTCATCATGAATATTCAGAGATGGAAATCAGAATGCAGATGGTGGATTGAGGTGATCAGGTAACACTGGCGTCAGAAAAGCAAGCTGGGGAGGGTGAAAAAGTAAACACAGTTTCTTCTTCTCATGATGATGATGATGGTGATGAGGATGAAGAAAAATGGCACCAAAGTGTGCTATGTCACTTAGATGCTCACAACAAAACTAGTCCAGGGTTGCATGCCAGAGCCCTATTGTGCTAAGCTGGGGTGTTTGAACCCAGAAGTTATCTTGTAATAAAAAGTTTTCTGGGAGCCTTCAAGGAAAGGAGTACATAAAGACTACATGTGACCTTCATGCCTTTACAGACACTTCAAAATGGATGTGCTTTTGACTATAACACAGTTTTGATGCACTTACCTTGACCTATTAATAACAAAAATTTCTATAATTAGGAATCAAAAAACCTACAGCAAACCCTGTTGGAAATAATATTTAGAGGGAATAAAATTTTTACTTTTAGATTGAAATCCTAGTGTAATTCTAGAACCTGTTGATAATATTGTAGGAGCACATGTGAAAGAAATCAATGTGTGTTTTTTGTTAAAAGGTCTTGGAAAAGTGAAAAACACCCCAGCTGTGTAAGTCTAGAAAAAAATCGGGCAATTTTAAGCCTGCCTTTTTGTGATTCTTAATGTCTATGTGCATAATTCCAAATCAAACATATTCACATTATTAACTTTTATAAGTTTATTAGTCTCAGTGCTAATGAAACCATTCATCCTTTGCAAATGCACATGGCTCCCTAATGAAACTTCAATAGATGGATCAGCAGTTAAGTGAGTACATTCAAATGTTTATGCCAAATTCTGTTTGCTGCAGTGAGCAGGGAGACCAAATCTCTTCCAAGCAGATTCTATACAAACCAACCAGCAGATGCAATGATGCCACCTATGTCATAAAGATTCCCTTTACCAATAAAGAAAGCTATATATTATATAGGATACTGATATTTAAGATAAATATTTTTTTTCTTTTGGTTTGTTCTGATGTCAGTCAGAGTAATTCCACTTGAAACAACAAAAATAAAAAACTAAAGATATGGTAAAATGAGGGGATAAATAAAATAAAAAAATCATAAATGTAGTAGAAAAATACTTTTGAACAGGAACTCAATAATAATTAAGAGGTGGATATTTACGTGCTTATTAGCTGGCTTTTGAAATCTAAAGCTTATGCTGCTTTTTAATACTGTTTTCACCCTTCCATCTTTTTCTTTGTTGACCTGCCTGCATTTTCTCAGTTCAATTTTCTTGGTGGGTCTATGTATGGATATTATAACGGGAAGTAACTGATATTCTATACTACAAAATTTCTTTTCTTTGAAGACTTGGTGGTTTTTCTCAACTCTCAATTCAGAAAGCTATACCAAAAGGGCAATTCTGAATCTGGAGTTTCAGCATTACTATTGTTAAGTCCCCAAAGCAAACATTTGTGTCTTGACATTGCAATATTTTTAAGTTTTTTCCTTAGCATGAAATTTTTTTAAAATGTATGTAATTTGGGACTTCAGGATTCATTTTCAGGAATTCAGGGAAAATCAGTTTTTATTATTAAGCCAAGCAAGACAGAAAAATGCATTTGCTTCTGGACTATACATATTATCTTCTTTTTTTCATTATTTCCTACACTGAGGTATAAATACTGTGCCTGTAGCCAAATATGTATTGGCACAAAACAAACAGAAAGCATTCTTAAACCAATGAAGTATTTACTTTTTTTTAAGACATTTTAATCCTATTAATGGTAAATTATATTACCTATTGTGAAAGCAGACATGAAAGAAATATCTGAAGCATGCAGTTAATTATGATACCAAGTGAAACATAATATTTATGCTCTCCTTGTGTAGCTGGAACAATTTTTCTTTCACTAACTGTGAGTCATCCACTGATTGAAGTCTTGAAACTGATGATGAGAGAGTTGGCTGGCATATCTGCCACAGAGGTTTCCTTCTACAGATAATTAATACAAAAAAAAATCTGGGTTTTATTCTTTTATATTTCTAGTTCTCTATTTTTTAAACAAAATCTCCTCCTCCTGCTTCTTTGACATATCTCTCTGTTTAGAGGTTATACGCTTAAGAATAATAAAAGACATCAAAGTCTCTGATAAAGCTAGGGAATGAAGATTTCACTGAACAAGGACCTGAACCACAGTTTCATATCAAGGTTGCATTTCTGTGTCAGAACATCAGAAATATTTGAATCAAAACTTTTAAATGGTCCATTTTAATGACTAACCTCAGGACACAGGTTTTTAAATTACCTCAATTTGGAATCTCCCTTTTCCTCCAGGAGGAGGAAAGTGTTCAGATAGCCAATTCCTGTTACAATACCCTTCTATTTTAAGAGACTGTTTTCCTCCCATTGCCTTGTTTAGCTTTTGCACTGATTCCTATTGGGTGTTTGCAGTGGCTGTTTAATTAGCAAACTAATGCAATTGTGGTTGATTCTTATGGCCTTGACTCTGTATTCCAAGACAGCACTAAAGTTGTGTATGGCAGAGAATCTTCTGTACCACACCCTCTTTATCTGGAAGTTTTCTACTTTGTTTATTTTCCTTTTCTTTTTTTTAAAGCAAATTTTTCTATTTTATTTTATTATTAATTCATTTACCTTCTATTTTTTTACTCCTTCTCCTTCCAAAAGGATGCTCTCATTTTACCACTTGCTTCTGAAAAGATTTGCCTTGAAAAATTGTTCATATACACAGATCTAAAAAGTTGCAAGAAATAAGCCAGAAAGGTGTTCTGTGAGGAGTGCAGCTGTTCTCCTCCCCCAGGAAAACTAATTCATCAGCTCTTTGAAACAGACTGTCTTAATTGTTTAGAAACTACGAGCTATGGATTTTCTTTGTTAACGTAAGTGCTCTGCATAGAAAAATCATCTAGTGTTACAAGTAGGAGGCAACCCCTTGGCACTCATGATTTCAGTTAAGTTTTTCATTCCAGCCTTAATATTTTATGGGTTTCAGGTGTTTAAGATCCTATTTTCAGGTCTTAGAGAAAACAGTCTCTTCTTTTCCCTTTGTAGCAAGATTTTATAAAACTCCTTTACACTGTGACAGATCCACTTACATACTGGAGTTTTGTCTGTTGAATAATTTTGAAAAATCAGTTTCTATGGTCCTCACTTCAGTTCAGGGGAGCTTCCCTTTCTGTATGGATGGTACCCACCCCAACCCTGCTGATAAGTAGTAATCTAGAGATGTATTTCAATCACATGAAGCCCCTGGAGGGATGGAGATGGGTACAGTCTTTCTGTTGTCTTTGGACTGACTGGGCTAGGGCACCAAACGCAACCCATATCAGAGGCTGGCTCCAGCATTTCTCCATTCCTTGGCATATCAATACCCAGACAGCTATTATCTCACTACATCTGATATGTGGTTACATTCCTAATCACCCAACCCCCATGGAGAAAAGAGCCAGTTGCTAAAATGATATAAATTTCAAGATACTAAAAGAAAATCTGAATGTCTAATATCTCCAACACAGTTCCAATTTTCCTAATGCATGACTCCACTCACCTTACCTAAATATTCACTGATAATTTTCCTCCATTATTCTCAACTCTGTAAGCTTTTAGGGACAGTTGTTGTAAATCAGCATTTCATTGTTTCTGGCTATAACCTCCTTACAATAAAAAAGATATTATCAGTTAAAAAGTAAAAAATGCAGTATGGTCCGAAGGGCACCGTTGTACAGAATACTATCTAACTTCAATATAAGGCCCATGCAAATCCACTGTTGTTATCTATTTCATAGATGGCAAAAAGCTAGCAGTAGTAAATGTACAGCCGCATAAAAAGGCAGTGATAATACAGGAAATAAAAGCCTCTCTAATCCCTAGTAGCAATTTGCACTAAACAATAGGAATAAACTCTCTGTTAAAATTTTGTTCTAGAAATTTACAATTGCCTCCTCTTTCTGCTAGAGTGCCTTCTGGTATCACAGTTCATTTTGCTAGCAGACATGACAAGCAAGTGTCAGCAGGTACATGCAGGTAACTAAATGCATATGACACATGTGAAGGACACTGGTATCCTGCAAAACCCACTGAACTTTTAGAGATTTCGTGATTTCCTTTGAATAAAATCTGTTAAATCAGCTTTTATCTAAATAGCACGCTCAAGAAGTCATTTTTTTATACATCTCAAATTTTCATTTAATAGATCTCTTTGCAAAGTAGTAATTCAGTCAATATTCAGCTGTAGCAAATAGCATGACTTGAGTGATTAAACTGACATCTCATGACCTTGTAAACACTGGCAGAGGAATTTCGAATCAAAGGTCTTCTCTGAAAATGGACATTTTGCAAATAGGAGCCAAAATAGCCTCCTTACTTTATTGTCTTGTAGCAGCCATCCACATAGTTCTGGTTATCATACTCTGATAAGTTTGTGCTCCATTTCTGCTGTAGTGAGTCCCACTCTGTGGGCAGCCAGCTTGCCTCCCAAGCAGTCCAAGATTCACCTGCAGGAGGGTACTTTTGCCAAAGCCTGTGTAAAAGGATGGCATGAAAGCAAAGCTAGAAGCAGAGACAGACTGGCCCACACAGCCTGACCTGTCTGCTCCTGAACATCTATTGAAACTGATTGATTTAATGCCTTGCATCTGCCAAACTGTCATTCAAGCCAGAGGGGATTTGGGTGAAGACAGGGGAAGCATTGTAAAAATGAGTTTGCACATTAGTTTACTGAGCAAGCTTTTAACTCCTAGGTACAGCAAAATTGGCTTGTTGGAAAAACTGCCTGCAATACAACAGCTTCACTAAATGGGGAACAAGAAGGGAAGGGGGGAAGTGCTATTTGAGGAGTTAGTAGATTTCTTCCCTTGATTTGTGCCTGAAAGAAAAAAATATCCCAGCTGTCTGCTGCATTGTGTGAACATATACATGCATTTAAATTACTTATATCATTACTTACAGATGTAATTGTGAAATATGTTCTTTTGCATTCAAAATTAGGGGCAGAACAGATGGTGAAAATTCAGTTTAAGGCAATATGTCCATTAAAATAACCCATACTGTTTATGTATTATAACAATAGCAGTCTTCAGCATAGCTGAGATTTCTAACAGTGCTAGATTATGATAGAAATACAAATAGGCTGTAGGACAAAATTCAGTATGACTGAAAATTCACCCTGAAAAAATTTTGCTGATTTCTCTTTGGTGATCATCAACAGCTGAACTCAGATCTGCTTCCACCTACATTTGCAGTATCATTGCAGCAAAAAGTGAATGATAAACTTTCTGGAGTTCATGGCCTGTGAAAGCCTTCTCCATATTCAATTCACACGGACTCTCAAAACTTTTCAAATTCCTCTGCTGGGGTAATTTATATCTAAAAGAGTGCACATATTATAAACATATATTTTTATATAAATATATATAGATATGTATCCAGATATATATATAGTTTTGCTGTAGAAAGGAGCCACACTAGGACTAAACAAATCTCAGCTTTTGCCTCTGGAGTGTAAGTTTCACACCCTCCTGAACATGAAGAAAAGCTTGCAAATGTGAGCCAGGTGCTCCCCAAAGGCTCAAAAAGCAGCAAGCTGCTAAGCCTACCACAATGTTTTCAAAAAAATGTTACATAGCTTGAAGCTCTGCTCACTTTTTGCTAATAACACTGAGTATTGCCACCACTTTTTGGACTTGAATAATTTTTCTAGAGCCAGTCCAATGACTATTAAAAAAAAAAACAAACAAGAAAAGGTGGATTGTATTTTGTATTGAATCAGCTACAAGTAAAGCACCAACAAAATATTCCATGTCCTTCATTTGCTTGGCATCCAGCACAATAAAAATAGAATAACATTATAAAAGCCATGAATCTTATGTCTTGCCATAAAATCTGGCACACTCTACATCACTTTGGATAAGTAATTTCCATTCTACTTTGTTCACTTGAACATGGTAAAGCAGTTAACAAGAACATTTATCCTTTTCCCTTATTCCATCAGTCCTGACATTTCCAACTATAATTCCTTCTGCATTGAATATACATGTTTTCTGTTCATTCATGCAAAAAAATTATGCTTAACTTTTAAAGAAATTATGAGGGTTTGTGAGAAGTTTAAAGAAAGACAAGATTTGTCTTTGGCATTTGTACAGCACTGAGCACAACAAGAATCACACCTCAAACACATTGTGTTAAGCAAGGATTAGAATGGTATGTCTTCATGTCTCATACACATAAAGGAGAATTTACTCCAAGCAAGACAAGATGTAGGAACTCTTAAGCAATATACTGAATATCATACCTACTGGAATTTGATAAATGCATTTATCTGTGGGGCACTGCACCTTGAAATCCTACTCATAAATACGCAACCCTTTTCAGAGTGTTTCTCCCACGGGCTGCTAGAGCAGCTGGGAGTCAGAAGATTATAAGAAAAGCCTGAAAATACTTAATATTTTTTATTCCTTTAAACATTCAAGACATTTTAAAGAGTCTAAGGTCACCATCAGTAGTGTTAATCCGCAAGCAAAAATAAGCATTAACCATGAAAGTAACAGTGTTTTAAACCAGTAGTCCAAACATGTGCATGACATGGGAGAAATTACCAAATTGAAAGGTGGAGCTTGATGAACTGTGTGAGAGGACAGAAGTGCTTCCAGGATGCATGAGGTACTTGTATCACACATTTAATAACACAACGTACATCTTCCACTGCAGCATTATTAGGGGCTGAGAACTAGCATTTTCTAGGTATTGATTCAAAGCTTGACTTCCTCACTTTATGTTTACTCAGTTTTGAATTCCTCTAAAAGTACCAGAAGAGGTTCAAATCTTAATATTATCTGTCTATAGTACAAACAGTCAATGTACCATCATCTCCTCTCTCTTTCTCTTCCTTTCTTCCAGTAGCACGTAGCAGTTTCTGTGCATTTGGGCCCTCTGTACAAAATCTCTCAAGTTGTTATGGGAGTAGCAGAAGGATAATTTATAACTCCTGGATTTAATGTCCATGATAGCACCAGATTTAACCACTTTCATGGTCTTTTCAGCCCTCTGTTCAACTGCTTTATTTCCAAGGTCTCACAGACTTTGTAGTGAAGTTGATCTAGAGGGTTGATGGAAGACTACTTTAGCCCAGGTCTCAAGTTTCCCTCTCCTTCAAAAGCACTAAAAGACTCCTGCTTTATGATCTATGCTTTTCAGGTTGTGTCTACATTTTCTTAACCTTCTAGATCCAGATGACATCCAGAGGAAAGTATTTGACTTGTCTGAATTCTTTAGTTCTCCTAATTACTTTTTAAGAAACAGCATTATTAATCATCTATCTAAAACAGCCAGTAACCTTTCCAAAATAGATTTAATTACTAAGAGGTCCAAACAGAGCAGAGCACTCTCCACCTTTTAAGTTGGACAAGTGAAATCAAGTGTTTTATAGCAGCAGCCGAATCCTCCATTGATCTTAGAACAGCTGTTAATAAAGCTAGGATCAGCAGCAGAGTCATTAATTCAAAGGAGAGTTAACATGGTGTAAATGGAAAATGTCACTAGTAGCAATGAAATGGTCACCATTTGGTTTAAAAATAGCAGTTTTTCAGATACAAAGATGTCTAACACCTGCTTTCTAGTTTTTAAAGATGTGGTGTTGTTTATGTTAAGATGCATCACTAAAAAATGGAAAAAAAAAACAATCGGAGAACTTGTGCAAGCTGTGGATACAGTTACTTATCAGGTGACTCCTGATAATCAGAAGAGTGTGTGCATCCATATGCTACTGTTATACTGTGGTTTACTTTCAGTAACATTTTTTGTTAAATGGGAACAGCAACCTTTAATTAGGATTTGGGGTTTGGTTCTGAAATTGCCATACACCTGCTTATTCAAAACAGATGTTTTATCTGCAGTGCAGTTTTACTCATAATATGTTATGACGGCAATAGCAGGTTGCTAACAAAATACAAAGGAAAGGCAATATCTACTTGCTGTGTTCTCTTCTATGAGGTTAATAAAGTTGACTGATTAGGAATATCAGTTTGCTTTTACCAACACCTGACTATGTTATCATGCCACATTATAATCTATGTGAGTGTATCATTCAATGCTCTGATACTGAGAATCTAATTCAGTTTTAGTCAGAAAACAATTATAAAACGACTTGGCCTTTATGTTGCACTTTATTTTTGTAGTGCTTCATGCATCATCAGCTTTCCATGTATTACACTTCTCCCTCCCCGTTTTACAGACAAAAGAAGCTGAAGCATCGTCCAGCACTGAAGCAATGCACGGGACTGGCCAGCCTCGGGCCAGCAGCACCACAAACACAACAGATACAGTGAGGTTTCCAAAGCCTCACCCTCAGGTAACGCAATTTCTTTCCTGGGTACACACAGTAAATCCTAAAGCTAGAGGAAGCAAGACAGAAAAGCCATGAAATGTCAAAGGAAAGTGTTCTGGGCTAAAACCTGGTGTGTGGGAGGGAATGTTTCCAGAATCACTTGTTCTGCTTTTGTAACTGTCTTAAAAGGTAGAAAATGCTTCTGATGCTCAGAGAATGAATCAGTGCACTTTGGATTTCATCCAGAATTTGCTTATAATGTGCTATCAATATTCTAGGTAAGATGAGAGTCCCAGCTCACTGCGTGGCCAGAAGCCTGGAGCTGTCCTGATGTCATGAGTCAATTTTGCCTCTCATGCACTGAGAGGGTTTTCCTGCCGCCATGGCCAAGCCACCTGAGCAATTTGCATCCCTTCCCTGTGGAAGAAGGAAGGCTGTCTGCAGAAGGTAGAACAGTGCTGAGGTTTACCCAGCCCAAGTGAAAAAGGTGATGCAGTACCAAGGACTGAAGCTTCACAAAGCAGACATTGGTGTGCCTCTCTTTGCTTCAGCTTTGCAGTATTTAAGCAGGCTGTTCTCATGCCTTCTGTGTCAAGAATGTAAAATCCTTGTGTTGAGGGCTAATGCAACATTTCAATTTATTTTATAAAGATACCATACAGGCTTCTAATGTGATATAGATGTTAAGTTATACAACAAAAAAGGAATTACTATTACTAAGAAACAAATTTTCTGCCATATTAACACTTTCTATGTAAAATCATATTTCAGTCAAGAAATGTGTATCTAACCTGAAAACCTTGAGCTTTGGTTTCATTCATTCAGAAAATTTGTTTCAATCTGACCTTCTTCTGTATTATATTTGTTGCCATCCAGAACAATAGTTTGGTGGTCTCTATCTGGTCTCTTGACTTTGATGGAGTAGCTCCAAGAATCCTGTAATGAGTAAATTAGCTTTGTTATCATGAATGTGTTCTCAGCCTAAAAAGTTAAAGCAACCATAGTCAAATGAGTACAGTGCTCTGGTTTACTTGCCTTATTTTTGTTTGCTTTTTATCACTTCTTTTTTACAAAATGTTTTTTGTAATGTCAGACTGTGAGAAGATACAGGTTGTAAAATTATTATATATTGAATTCTTCTGTGGATAATAGTTTCTTTGTGGAGAAAGGTTTTTGTGATCTGACATTCAGCAAAGCCATCTTCTAGGCTGCATTTCACTGACAGGCCACAAATACATGTGGATCCACTTTGACTTTTGGACTTAAGAAATGTAGATAGCAAAGCACCTGTTAAAGTAATTTGCTGAATCAGGGCTACAGTGAAATGAAACATCAAAAAATTATGTAAATACAGGTTTATAGCTTAGCAGAATGAACATGCTCAATGTATAACTGAAAAAAGAATTTATTGAGTGAATCCCATCTCTCTTTGTGTCTGCTTTTGGAATAGCTGTGACCACATCCTGCTTTTTTTTAATCTTTATTTGTTATTTGAATGTAGTCAGCAACTACCTTTAACAGATTTCTTTTTATTTTCCAGTTTGATTATTTAACATTTTATTTGATTTATTGTTTGATGGGATACCCATTGAAAGGACTGGAAAGATTCCCATTGGCTTCAAAGGACAACGAATTGTGCCTGGAGCTCTGGTACAGAAAAGAATTTAGACACGTGTTTAAACATTGATGCTTTCAATGGGACTTGAGCACATGTTTAAGATAAAGCATGTGCTATGGGCTTTGCTGCATAGGGAGGCACTTCAGCACATTCTTAAATGCTTTGCAGAACTGGCACTACAACAACCTCTGCTGCTAGCTGCATTTTTTACTTTTATGGAGAAAAAATAAAAGCAGTAGAAGAAGTTACTCTTACTTTGTGATAAAAGTACATCCAGCCTTGAAAGGGTGGATTTGCCTCCTGTTTGTTCATAAGAAAGTTTACATACACTATGATCTATTTTTGAAGAGCAGAATTTAATACTATCTTAATAGGAGATTAATGAATATTTTTCTATCCCTTTTCAGCAGTTTTAGTTTGGCACTTGTTTAAGGTGTTATTAATGTGGACATTCAAGAGAGCCTTAGATCCCTCAGTAGCTCTCCATCACGAAGTGCCTTTTTAACATGTAGCAACTTCTGCCTACTACTCACCATCCGCCTTTAGTGTTCTCCCTGTAATCCCTTCAAATACTTTCTAGAGAGTGAAGAAGGAACAAGAATTCTCAAATGTCGTCTTCTCTAACTGTGTGCACTTCCATTAAGATTTTCTTAGCTCCCCACTCCCACACACCTTTCCCCATGAAAGTGAGAGGAATGTGCCTCTGCCAACTTTTTATCCTTCATTAGAACTAAATATCAGCTTAAACAGACAATCAGGAAATGCAAGATGCTGAGTCTTAAAAATTTGCTTCTTTTTTTTTCTTTGGAGAACTGAGCCTTTACCGGATGAGATGAATGCCCTTGTACTTCAGGAAACACATGGGCAGCCAGGAGCTACAGAAAGTGTCAGTGAGCCCAAGGCTCAAAAAGCTCATGTTCTTTCACAAATGGAGCATGCAAAGAGAAAGCTTCCCCAGAAAACAGGTGTGGTCATGTTCCCCTGCTCACAAAATCTCAGATGGAAACCCTGTGGAGTTTCAGTAGAGTAAATCTATACCACTCATAGAGGAGTTTGTCTTTGAGCTTCAGTGAAGTGAACAGTGGATACATTTAAGCAGTTCCAAACTGTCTTGGGCACTTTTTATAGTTTTGACTATGGTTATGATGCAAATAGTGTAAGAATTATATTAAACAACCTTAAAGTGCATTTGATCTGTAAGGGGACCATGTGGTTGCAATTCCTATTGATGTATCCAGCCTAGCTGTAATAATTGTGCAGCCTGACTGAGTCAGAGCCCCAGCTTGCCCTGGTGAAACATGCTGACATGGTCCAAGGTGAGCAACCACTCTGCTCCTGCCAGTAGCTCAGCCAATTCATTTAAAATCTGGCTTTGATATAATTACCCCAAACAGAGCTACAGATTAAGACTGCAGAAAGGGGCAAACTTGAAACATGGCCACACAAAGGCATGCTACTTTAGTGATACTGATAAAAAACCTCTTAGAGTTGTCTTAAACCTAAAATCTGAAAAAAAAAAAAAAAAGAAAAAAAATTAGAGAGCTACTGATAGTCCAAGGCTAAATATATGAAGATTGGATTCAAAAGAACAGGAGACTAGGAAAGACAGGACATCATGCAGGCTACCTCATGTTTCAGGTACTTTCAGCTTTGATTTTTTAAAATGTCTCTTCAAAGCATTATTTTTTGCAAGAAAACACTTTTTTATTTGGTTACTGTTCTTCCCTGAGACTTAAGGGCTTGTTGCTGTTTCATCAATAAAATGGAAAGAGAACACAGAAACACAGATTTTACCAAACTAAAATTACGAATAAGCAAAATCTTTTTTCTCATACATACATACTGAGAAGTTATAGAAACATGATATTATATGAATATATATATTATATTAATATAATATAAATATATATAGAAACATGTTATTAAACTTGTTTTCTATTTTCCCACCTCTTATTTTTAATGTGTCTCAGATGGTCTTAAACTCCTTGAGAAACATTACCTGATCAAGATTAAAGCTTTCCCAGCCAGCAAGAAGTGCAGTTCTGTTCTGACCACATTTGTGTTAATTTTTACAGCACATGGGTTTCACATGCTGCATGCTGTAGTGCAGTGAACACGAGCCCATGCCAACTCCTGAATCTCTGGCTACTTTCTGCAGAGCATGAATGGCCTTTGAAACCACCACTGGTAAGGCTTCCTGGGATGATTTTGCTGCTTCTATGTTGAAAGTCTTAGTGGTTTAGAGTTGAGGCAGAAGACACCTTTAGTAGAAATATTTTGAAGACAAAATAAATTAAAAAGAAAAAGTAGAAAGGAGTCAAACAGGTAATTATTTGTAAAGGAAAAAACTATTGATTTTCCTTTTGATACATAGTCTAAATTATCCCCCAAGAAAAGTAGTAATGCATCTTTAAACAGATTTATTGCTTCTAACTGTAAAAAAGTGGCTTATTTAACTTCAATGCCATTACTGTTTTCATTTGATACAGAGATAGAACACAAATGCAGACACTGGAGAGGAAGTTTAATTTGGGGAGCAAAAAGATTCAAGGAGATTTTAGGTCCCAGAAGACTCAAGGACTCTTCCACAGATTTCAGTTTTTCTTCCACTTTCCAATTTTCAGGTCCCCATCCCTCCTGCCTGTGTGTCCAAGGAGAAGACTGCTTTATCCCACACCTACAGGCTCAACCCTTCCTTGGAAGGCAATGTTTTTGCTGAACAGGCGTCCACCACAGTGTTTTCTACTCAAGTTGTCTCATATACACTCAGATCTGAGGGCAAAGGAAGTCTATCAAAGCCAATCCAAGATTACACTATTACCACAGAATAATGATTTATTGTTGGGACTTCCTACTGATACCTTTCTACCAACCTGCTGCTTTTGCAGGTTTGTTTTTTTCCCTGGCATTCCAGGGAAATGGAATTTGTAAGGGTAGTCGATAAACCAATCTTATGCAAAAGGAAAGTTAAAGGCAAAATTACAGTGTGTTACAATATAAAAAACCCTGCAAATGGCTATGATTTTCCAAAGTATAACCAGGTGGCTGACTGGCTAGCTGGCTGGCTGGATGGATGTATGACAAAAGAAAAACTCTGCACAGTGTCATTGCCAGTGAAGTTTTGACAGACTCTGTTTCTGTGCCTTTGAGCTTCAGGTTCAGATTTACCTGTATTTGCTGAAGGGCAAGGCATGGCAGAATTTTATGCAGAGAAGACACTTCATCATGATTCTGCATTCCCAGCATTGTCTCCTCACACTTTTTCCTGAGCCTGTTCTCTGGAGTCTAATGACATAGATGCATTCACTTTTCAAGCAGTCTTTGGTGGGAGTACTAACTTGTGTCTCTGTCTTCTGTCCAGGATATATGTGCAGAAACTGTGGGACCCTGAGCCCCCAAAACCTCAATCTTAATTTGAGAAGGTGGGCACTGCATTCAGGAGTTTTTAGGGAAAATGTGACAGACATTCAACTCACTCAGAATGAATCTGGTCTCCTCTTCTTAGGAACACCAGGAAAAAGGCAAGAGTATGCTTCACTGGAAATGCTGTCTCTTGTGGTGATACAGAAAGCCTTAAGAGAACTGCTATGACTTTTACCAGTCTCTTTCAAGAGGAACAGCAAATAGACATGTAGATAATTCTCTTTGAAATAATGTCTTTGTGTTTGCATGGCAATTGGGCAGGAAAAGAGTGATACACAACAGATTAGGTCACAAATACTTGTTCTGAGAGATTATTGCAGTGGTATTACAGGTATCCTGGTGATATCCCCGTGGGATGTAATGCAATGTACAAACCACAGCGGCAGTAAGGGACTTAAGTGTTTGAAGACTATATAACCAAAATCTGGCTCCAGCCAGTCAATGTGATGATAATGTGCAAATACATATACATGCATACATGCATGGATGAGCAGCAGTGATGTGCTATTCTATGTCAGCTATTGCACTGGGACCTTTGGACAAGATGGAAGATACAAGCACCAGTATCGGAGCAGAGAAGACAGGAGGAAGATTATTTATTTGCTATTGTAAGGGGCCATGACAACTTCACTGTATAAAACACAGGATGAAATAACAATTCTATGCTCTTATTCTCTCTCATATCCAAGGACCTTCATGCACACTTGCATTCTCTTGACATCTGCAGAGAGCAAAGAGAAAGGCAGAAAAACAATGTGTAGACAGCTATTGAAAATAAGAACTTCTTGTTCAAAAAAACTGAAAAAGTTGAATATTCTGTCCCAGTGTTTTATTCCCACTGAGAGAAATATCAAGTAGAGCTTATAATGCGGTTTATAATGGAGTTTTTCTCTTGAACCAAAAAAAAAAAAAATGGTGTTCTTCTTTCAAAACACTAATCAATATAGCACACCACCTCACCTTCAAGAAGAAGCAAGAGAAAAGTTAGGCAAAAAGCATCTGTGGTTTCCTTTTGGCCTCATGTGATTGCAATGCTTATGTCCTAGCCATGCCAGTGATTCAGAAAAGGTCAGAATTCACCCTGTTTCACTTTTCTGAACCATATCAAGCAGTTCTCAGTCACCAAGGAGGGTCTGACCCAGATTTTGTCTCTTTCTTCTTAGCTGTTTGCCTGTACCTTTGGAGCATCTACTTCCCCAGGCCAACTTTCTAAGCCTCATCATCTCCCTCTCATGTGCCAAAACAATCTTATTGCTTTCAGGTCTTTTACTCCCTTTGATCTCTCCTTCTCTATGGACATATTGCCCTTCTCTTTCTTTTCTCCCAGATCCCCACTTCTCCTTTCCTGTAGATCCTCCAGGTTGATTTCTTCCTTATCCTTCTATTCCCTCAGGTTTTCCCCATATTATAGACTCAAGACCCAACTCTTTATTACAAATTTTTCCCTTAGTAAGAGTTGGGGGAGGGAACAGGGAGGAGGTTTGCAGCTTTCCAAATGTTGTGTTGTTGGGAATACTTCCCTTATTGTGCCTGTCTAAAATTTAGTTTATACAGGTGGCAGAATGAAATGTGCCATCTCGTAATTAGTCCCACATGCACTGGAGGCAATTTATCATCAAAACAATCAGCAGTCACCATTTCATTCAGTGAATACCAGAGATTATCAGAAAATTGAGCCGAGGGAAAGGAGGAAAATAGGATAGAGCACTTTGGCTTTTGTAATTTTTTTTCTGCTTATATTTTTTCTTCGACAAAAATATAATTTTCCCTCTAAAGTAGTGACCAGCTCAAATGACTCCATAATGAATAGATTCACAGAAGAGCTGTTGTCTTGGCCTTTACAACTTTTCTTTCCCTCTGAATTTGTTGTATTGGACTTTCCTGTATACTTAATAAACTGCTTCAATAACAGCAATCAGCACAAATGTGAGGAGTGTGTTCTTTTCCTTAGATGAGCACTGCTGCTGCTCTTTGTAGTGATGGTGAGACAGGTTGTTATGTCTCTTTTGTACAAGAAAATGTGCACAGCAAACTCTGGACACTCATTCCTACACACACACCCACACATGTATATGCACTCTCACACGTGGGCATAGCCAGTGGTGTTAAATGCCCCAGGCAAAAGGAGGCGTGGATACAATTCCCCACAAGGTAACTAAGGATTATTATAGTAACTGCCAGTCCTTTCAATGTAGAAATGCTGTATTTAATGGAAAAAAAGGATGCCACCAAGCTCTGAGGAAGTGCTGCAATCCACGCACCAGGGTAATCAGGGTACAGAGGAGAAATGTCTGCAGGGAGAAACAGCAGTTGCCCCATGCCCCTGTGTGAGGGCATGTCTGCCTCTACCCTACACGTAGGAAGTGTGGAGATATATTATCCCTCTGAAGGGCTATGCAGGAATGTTCAGTGATATGGGGCTTGCTTGGCCCATGTCATTAAACCACACACTGGAGGGCAGAGCCCCCAGGGGGTTCACCAGCAGACAGAAGCACACAAGTATTCTTGATGTTTTTGAGAGCTTCTTGCTTCACACCACATTCAGAAGAAAACAGTGGGAAAACCAAGGAACTTTTTTCTTACAGTCTCTCCCAAGAACTGCTCAGTGTTTCCCCTTCTGTACTTCAATAGCTGCAACTCTTCCCCATCCCAGCCTTTTGCAACCCCTTCTTGTACCAGATACTGCTAAAAAAACTCACAAGACAGCCTTTAAAAATTTTTCCACCATATGTTACAAACTGATCATTACAGTCTATGAGTCAAACTGAGTTTACTTTTTAAACAAACGATGTGTCAATAAGACGAATGTTCCAGTGTTAACTTCAATTACCATAGACATGCCTGCTGATGAAGAGTGTTTGATCTATTGCTACTTCTTCAGGGCAACTTCCTTTCACAAGAAAGGCTTGTATTGCTGTGTTCTCTCTATCCTGTGCTTCCATTCTATCAATGTTGCTTTTGTTTTAGAGGCTCTTTAGTTAAATTAATATACTGATCAAAAGCAGAGAACTGAGTTCAGGCTAGGCTTAGTAAATCTAGAGTTGCGTGAAAGATAAATTGCATAGCTAGAATACATCCTTTGAGGTGAAGTTTTACAACAGGTAGATAGGTGAAGGTCGTGTTATTTTAGCCACAATATAGCATGACCTAAGTGATTGTTTTAAAATAGTGCAGTGTTTTATTACTGCACTGTTGAACATCAGCTGTGTTATACACTTACCAGAAGCCAGTATGCCCTGCATGTTCTGCTATTTAACAAAAAACACCAAATATAAACAAACCACTTCCATATCCTATTTTGTACAGTGAAAGTCATCTGTGATGGCCTCAGATAGAACTTGCTAAATAAAGATCTTGCACCAAAGTACAGGACACGGCAAACACAAAATCACACAAAAAGGGAGTGCAAAGAAACTTGATTTACTTCCCTTTCATTAAAACACTTCCTTCAGAGTCGACATGAAAACAACAGCCCTTCCTTAGCTCTTAGATGAAATTCATTGGCTGTACATGAGCAGCACACAGCAAAGTGCTATCATCTGCAACTGAGTTTACCCCACATCGACAAGACAAATAAACAGCGATCCTTCACAGCTGCTTTAAGACCAGTATTTTTCTCTGTGCCCTTAAGCACTGACAAAGGAAACAAACAAGGCACCCAGGAACACACAAGCCTGAACAGCCATCGGGTGTGCGGGGGAGGAAGGCAGAGTCAGGAAGAGCAGTCAATCATCACCCTTCCTTGTTCTCACTCCTCTCTCAGTCCTTTCAAGTAGTCCTGCCACTGCAGACAGCAGAGAGGTCTTGAGCAACATCCATACTCCTCCCAGTCTGAGCAGAGGCTGGACAATCTTCCTCGTGGACACACATAAGCTCTTGCTTATAAGGCAGAGAAATTCTTGGCTCACACAGAAGTTACTCTACCATGTGGCACATGGACAGACATTTGCAGCTCCTAGGGCAGGGTGGGTCCAAAGGGAGGTCTCAAATTCACATAATGTGCCCTATTGTGGCCAAAGAGTGATAAATTGGGACACATTTGAGAAAAGCCTCATTTTTAACACCCTTGTAACCTCCTTATATCTAGCTGTGCCAATAAAGGCGTAAGAAAAGGAATGACTGGAGGTCCCCAGCTCCCAGCTGTATCTAACAGACCATGGAGTCTGTGGAGTTGGGTGGCTCCCCTGCTGTTTACAAACCAGCACTGGTGGGCTGTTAACATGGAAGCAACAGTACTTCACCCATGTCATCACTTAACAATGTAATATGACAGCATGTATAGAACCGATTAGCATAAATCAACATAATACCCACTTTACAGCATTAGTATTGAAAACTTTCATCCTCAAGTGGTGGGGGGGACACAATATATGATGAATTGCAATGATTTTTCTGAAGTGCTTTTACATTGCATAGTATGTTTGCATAGTATGTCCACGTGAGACTGCACACACACATGTATTTTAAGAATATGCATAATACTGTAAGCTGTGGCATTAGTTTCTAACAATATAATTCCAATATTTCTGTGATCTTTTCTTAGACTTAAGAAAAGAGGCAATTTTGCAGGAGCTGCCACATGGGGGAGGGTGGAATAAAAGGGGTGTGTGGGGGTGGATGTGTTTGTATGTGTGTGTATTCATTTTGATTTCAAAGCACATCAACATGTCTTTCTGTGTCCAAAGGCTCATCATGCATAGAGTTACATAAATAGAGTCTGCTTAAAAAAATAGCTTGAGGTCACTTGGCCTCCTAGGTTTGACTTACAGATAAATATATTTCAAAGTGTAAAGTTTGGACCTAAGGTACAGGGGAGAACAGCCTTACATGCCACTTCCATCAATTCTGATAGAGTAGTTTCAATTTTCAGTGCAATAATGCAAAGGTCTTGTGGCTTTCTGACAGCACTGAGCTCTGCCTCTTCCTCCTCATTCTCTGTCCTTGCCTCCAGTGCTTTGTGCACACGGATCATTATCCTTTTCAAACCTGAATGCTTAATCACATCCAAGTGTATTTTTGAGAGCTCTTCCAAAGTCTTCACTTCCTGAACAAGAGATCTCCTTTGGGGTTAAGATGGCATGCATATTTGGAGATGGAAGGCAAAGTACAAATAAAGGAAAAGTACAGGGTAGAGCAGAAATGCTTCTCCTTCCTGTCCTAAGGGAAAAGTCTAAAAATTCTCTAGACTCAGGTCAGGATGCTTAAATTCTCCATTCCTTCACTAGCAATGATGACAAGGAAAACCTGAGGAAGATCTTCATGAGTGGTACTCTAGTCACTCTCCTCTCTACTTCCCTAAGGCGACACCCTGTTTCCCAGTAGAAAGCTTACCACAGGCCTTGCTTACCACCATATGGCATCATATCTCTGCACTCACCCTTTCAATCATATTAATGCCAATAATGCAACAATATTTTTCTTTTAGAAAGGTCTTAACCTGGCTTGTGCATTAATTTAGTCTGCCAAGTTATTTATGCACCTATAAAAATGCAGACTAGGCATCCTTACAAGCACAGGCATATCCTATTAATGCTGATCTGAAAGAGTTCTGAGCTCACCGTTACAGGTCCCTGATTGTGTTGGGCCATTACTGAATGTTTTCTAGGGGGCAGAGGCGAACAAGCTGATTCCAAGAGGGATCCATCTTCCAGCTTAACCTAAAGCCCATTCTTTCCCATTGGACAGATTCACTCTTCTTCTGCTGTGTCCAGACAATCTCGTAGTATTTCCAGACTGATGAAAACAATGCTGATATATGTCCAAACACTGCTGTTGTGATATTTCCAACCTATTTCAGCTACCATTTCAGTGAGCATTGGGAATGTGTAGTACTGCTCTGAAATGAGACAATATTCACAAGCTTTCCTTGGACATTTTGGTGAAACCTGCTCTGAAAACACTGACAGTTTTGTCCAAGTGAAGCCTGGAAGATTAGGCTGTATGTGGTACTCCAATAATAACACCAAAGTAAGGAGTATTATTAAGAGGCAGCTTCATTTTTGAACATATCATGTAACACACTGTGAAAGTAGCACAAGGTCAAGGAAAACATCTATTATTTAATTTGACTTGGAGCCAAACTGGTGGTGATGTTGAAGACCACACTTCTCACTCTGAATGGAACTTCCTTTATTCAGCCCTTCCAACTTCATCAAAACTTTTCACTCACTCTACTTCCATCTGTCTCTTTCTTAGCAAATACATCAGAGTCTCTGAGGGTCCTCCCCTCTCATTCTTTATTTCTCTGCCAGATAAATGAGGAACACTCTTTATTCCTCTATAAGCCACTTTTTTTTTCTTTTTTTCCCCCTCAGCTGAATCTTAACAGCTCCAAGAAAGTCAAAGCAGCAGAGATAACAGCAGAACCTCATCTTAGAAATCAATGTCATTATCATCTGAACTCTTCTTTCCAGACAACATTGCCCCTCCTTTCTTGTACAATAAGATGGTGATTTCACATCAAAGGTAACCATGACAGCATCATGGCAGACATATTTGCTTGGTAGGTGGGTTAAAGCAGTTCTTCAGTACTGTATGCCTATTAACATTATTATACACAGACTCAAAAAAAAAATCACTATTTCAGTCATTAAAAGGGTACATGTGAATGTAAGATTTACTAAGCCTGAGTGGATGTGATCAATAATTTAAATATTACTGGATAACAAGTAAAGAAAACAAAAATAACAGCTTTGGTTTCAGGATATATGTAGCTGTCCTATGAATGTAAATATATTAAAACATTTCTGCAATATTTTATGGCTCTATATAAATATCAAAATAGGTTTATAAGTTGAAAGGAGAACATGCCAATTCAAAAATCATCATTCACAGCACTTCAGTTTATGCAGTTAAATTTCCCAGCTAACAGCATTCTGCAGGCAGTTGCTCTCCTGCCCAGGAGGCAAACCACACATCTGCCCTTCCAATACTCATGGTAAAAAAATCAGTCAGGAACTGCAGGCCTGCCAGAGCACATCCAAGGACAGTAGGGGTAAGGAGCCTCATCACAGCCAGTAGTTGCAACACAACCTCTCTTGGGTGGGGTCGAGGGTACTCAGACAAGATGAAGCTCTACATAAGGATGTCATTGCATTGGTGTCTTTTTCTGCTTCCCTTGGTACTCTGGCCTTCTTTTTCCATGCTTTTACCTGACCAACATCCTCAGAAAAAGGTGCTGTCTCTCTCTTCCCTTCTCTGGATGAAAAGGTCAGTATAGAGAAAGGTCACTTTGCATCCTGTACTGAACACCTATCTCTGGCACCAGAAATTAGGTTGTGTCCAGTGAGAGACACGTGATAAACCATTATAAAAGCAAAGCCTTCACTGGATGTGAAGTATTCTTAAAAAGGAACCCCTTGCGAGAAACTTTAAGAACACCACACCCATTTGGTAATGGGATCCATTTATTGGCCTCCTCCCAGCTGCAGTAAACTGGAGTTTATGTAACCTCAATGACTGTGTAGGACTCCAAGGACGTTTCATTAAAGATTTCTGTGAAATGCACTATGAATTTTTGCAGGTCTCCCCTCAAGGCCAAGAGGAAGCTGGGTCCCATTTTTTTTTTTCCCCAGACCTTTGTTTCTCATAAAATCCAGTTATCATTAAGGCATCAGTGGAAAGAGAAAGGAAAAATTTGATGAGCTTCTTCTCTTTCCTGCCTTTCACTTTGGTTGTATTTTTCTCGGGATTATGGCTCTTGGACAATATGCAAGGCAAGTTTGGCTTAACCTGTGCAGCTTTAGTTTTACATTATCCAGAATCCTTCATTTGGCATCAAGAGGTCTCACTCAGATGACATAGATAAAGTCATGGCAGAATTATATTGGCATAAGTAAACCCAACTTTTTATTATAAACCATGCACACCTCCATCCCAAAAGCTTCTCTAAATCATAAAACCAAGGCCAGAACAAATTATAAGGAATCAAATTTCCTGAAGCCTTTCTTTGACAGCACCTTAATACTCCATCAGAAAACCTGATGCACCTACTGATTATCTGATGGAACAGGTCATCATTGAGTTTTCCCAACCACTTCCCAAGCTACCTGTTTGAGCTATGATGTGGTAAAAAGTCACTGTCTCCTATTAGAATATGTTCTTGGGTGGGTCGTTGCATACTCTTGGGTGGAACCCTTTCACCCAGGAGGATGAAATGTTCTCTAGCCCCAGTGAGTACCTTCTGGCAGGGTGGGGAATTAAGCTATTAGAGTTCTGTAGGAGGGTGGTGCAGGTGAGCCGATCTGAGTGGGAATCAGGTCATCTCTTAGGGGCTACTGTGTAGCTGATGCAGACAACCCTAAATCCTTTTCCACTAGATCATATGGCCAAATACTGTAGCCATGACAGGGAAAACTCCTGAGCAGCTCTTCCCCAAACCAAGTCTAAGAGAAAGAGCAACAAACAAAAACCAGGAAGCAGTTTCCCTCAGACTCTGTAAGACAAATATTCCTACTGATAGTTCTTTTGCAGCCTACTTTGTCATGTCTTTTTTGTTTTCAATTTATTTATTAGCATTTTCAATATTCCTTCTGCACCAGAACTTTATTTAAGGCTATTGGCTGGGAGCCCCTGGGAGGATTCCCAGTCCCCTGGGTGGATTCCCGGTCCCTGTACACCACAGTATTATGAGTGTGACCTCCTGCCTTGCCAGAACTTTAAAGGGCCCATCTGCCCTGTTACCATCAATCACATTGGATATTTGTAATTCAGGCCCTCCAAATTACACAGGTTGTAATTCCCAGTCCTAAACAGAGTCTAAAGCTATTCTCTGCTATTCTTTTTGCATAGAAAGAAAAATATCTAATTTAAAGCCCAAGTTTCCCACTCTTAGCATTTATGCATAGACTGTGTTACTTCTATTATATTCTGAAAAACAGTTATTTCACCAAAAGAAAATTCCTTTTCATAAGTGCTTTGCTCCCTACATTTTTTTCTTTTCCTTTTATGTTGCATATACCAACAGGGGCCAACTTTATTTCAGTATTGACTTGGATTTTGATGAATATGCTTCTATTTCATTTATTCTTTATTTGTGCAAAAGCTAGGCAGTATTTTTACATTGTTTCCCACTTCATTTTTGATTAAACGGTTATATTTGATTTTCCAGAAATAAAGCAGCACAGAGATAGAGAGAGTGAAAAAAATACATCATCCTTGATTCTCTCCTGACTCATAGCTCTCTAAGCTCTGACCCAAAAGCCCACCCTAACTCACTGGAAATAAGTGCCCAAAGGGAGCCGTCAAGAGAGGAAGCTCTTCAGGAAGTGGCTGCCCAAAGTATTAACCACAGGAGAAAAAGGCCTTTTCCACCTAAAATTCACTGAGTTGCTCAAACAAAAACACTAAACCTACTATCAACCTACTATAATAATAATAATAGATGACCTAAGTCAAGTCTTTTAAACTGAATTGCTATAATCAGTATCAAAGATCAAAGGCCACTCAAATTTCGGTGCCCTTATTTAGCAAATCAGAGAAAACCCAGTCCGTACAAATTCAGTGGACAGGCTGTATATCTCTTTTTCCTTTGCATGTAACTTCCCAAAGCTCTCCTCCTTGGGGTTGGGGGTATCCCTGTTCTTTGTTTCAGCTTAGTCAAAGAGTTTTCTGAGCAAAAAATATTGCCATGTACAATACATAGAGTATATACATAAAAAACCTTCCTTTTTGCTGTGTGCCCACAAAAGGATTTGGCAGTAAACTAAGACCAGGACAACCATTTCTTCACTAAATCAGTCAGCAATGGGAGCACAGTTTCACCAGTGCCACTTGTTATGGGAGGGAAATTTACTGTTGCTTCTTTGAGCACCCCCATGGGACGACTGAAACATCCTGGGGAGAAGGAAGCAGAAAACATCACAATAAAAAAGACCATCCAATGTAACTGTGAAAGGTGAACCTGATGCTACAACACTCATCCACTTCCATTCATTCTTTTCTGTTCCCTATTCCTCATCCACTTCCGTTCCCGTTCACAGCCTATCCAGCCTATAGCCAGGGTGGGCAGCCCTTACCTTGCAGTGTGTGGTTACTGCTTTGGCAGATCACCAGTTCCCAAACTGCTGACTTTCTGTTAAGAATGCCAGCAACAACAGCAAAAGAAACATTTATTTTCATAGAATGACCAGAGTACTAAAAAAAGCAGACAGTGAACTTCTTTCTAAAACAGAAAGCTTCGGGCCAGATGAACTGCACCACAGGCCATCCTTGTGGTCTTTGGGCAAAGGGATGACAGGCACTAGAGAAGCAGATCTGCCTGCTGTTAACTACTGCAGCTCCCTCCTCCATTTGCCTTCATCTGTCTATTACCATTTTAGCTGCTGAAGAGGCAGGAGAGCAGTTACTTATTTGCATGGTGGCTGCTCCCAACTGCAGCAGCCCCCAGTATGAGACAAAACATGCAGCTTACTTCGCATGCAGTGGCAGCTGAGATCTGGCTGTGGGCTCCTCACAGCTGCACAGGAGCTTCCCTGCTCCCCTCCAGGGAGAGGAGCAGCCAGGCTGGTGTGTCAGGAGCTAGGCAGAGCACAACCCAAGGATCCCTGCTGAGAAGATGGGCAGGCAGAGCAAGCCTTGCCCTGAGGAGCAGAGTCTAGCTCTGAGAGTTACAGGAAAGTGCAGAAATCGTGGCTAAGCACAAGGTAGCACATTCCTGAAAGCCCCTGAGCAGATCAGTGACCAGGAAAAGCCCAGTCTACCCCAACAACACTCCTTGCAATGTCAGCCTTCATCCTTTTTAAGCTCACTCTGCCCTTCTCAAGACCCAGAAGTGGCATTTGTGCTTTGGATGAGCCTGTGAAAGACCTCCAGGCTGTCAAACTATCAGCTGCCATCAGCCGTGCTTTCTGCTCCCAACTGCACTTGCATCCTGCTGTATGCCAGGGCCACCAGCCTGCTCACCCAGCAAACAGACAGCCTAAATCATGTTTCCTACTGCCTGCTGGTGGGGCAGCCTGCCACTCAGCTGGAAAAGATACCAGGACCTTACCTTGGAAACCAGTGACCAAGGTATTTATTTGCTCAGTAAAGGATCAGAGTGGTAGACAAAAGCCGCCAGTGAATAAGTTAATGGAGAACGCCAAGCATTCCCTTGTGCTCTGGTGTATTCTGTAGCAAATTTTCACTTCCCAGCCTATGGGACAGTTCACATGTAAATGGATGCTTACAGACACATGCACCACTCAGATGCTCCTTCCATGGAATCAGCAAGCAGAGCAACTGTGAGCATTAACAGTGCTGCTGCTGCAGCGCCTGAACTGGCTTGATCAGGACTCACCTCTGTGTCAGAGGAAGTGATTTTGGTTCAAGAATGTGGAAATAACTGAAATATGTATTTCCAAGGCTAGTATAGCCACAGAGAAGGTTTCTTTGAGACTGTGACTGACCACCCAGGCAGTCAAAGCTAACATATACTTGAATAGTGATTTGTAGAAATCTGATTTCACCCTTAGATTCATAGCGAGATCTAACACCACGAGGACCACAAAGCATTTACAAACTGTCTGCTAAGCCTACAAGGAAACTAAAGTCAGCTATCCAGCCGCTATGCAAAGCTTCCTAAAAGGCAGTGACATACATTTAGCAACCATCCCAAAATCACAACTTCAAAAGAAAACATTCTTGCACTAGTTTTTCTTGCTATTGCCAGCCTATGTCCCCGTGAAGGGAGTAGTGTTTATGGGACCAGTGTTTGGAAAAGTGAGCTTGAATAGCAGTGTCAAAGGGTAATTGGCACAAAAGAGATCCCTACATTTGGAACAAGAGGAATTAAGTTTTCCTAAGCACATTGAGACCACAGAGGGCTTGTTGTTGATAGACCCACAACTAGTAATATTACCAGGTTCATGCCAAGGGTCATAGCATGCAGCGAGACAACAGTTCCTTAGAGCAATGAGAGCAGGGTCATGACTCCTGTGTGCAACCGATTGATCCTCAGAGTTCAGATCTGTGAGATGCAC
This sequence comes from Vireo altiloquus, assembly GCA_013396875.1. NCBI lineage: Eukaryota > Metazoa > Chordata > Aves > Passeriformes > Vireonidae > Vireo > Vireo altiloquus. The sequence goes on along the minus strand of VZRF01013004.1, from coordinate 166,611 downwards.
AGGGGAAAAAATGTGCAATTTACAGCATTCATTTACACTTGGCTTTGAAGGTTTTTATTGAGGCAATGATCACCTTGAATTTTTGTTTTTCAGTTACTGCCTGCAAGTCAGTGGAAGGATTTGAAACAATACATGACCATGGGATTTTATCAGCAGAATATATTATTGCACTAGTTACATGCCAGGTAAAGTTTTGCAGCTGTTAGTAGCTTTTCTTCTCAAGGGCTCATATCTGGAGACTGCTGTCTAATTTCCATTTAGCAGAACAGAAGCCTTGAGAAATAACAGTGAAACTGCAACCACCCCAGGGACTCAATTCTTAGTTTATGTTCATTACAACCACAAGTAGAAAAGTTCATCGAAGTCACATTTCCACTTTATTGATTTGAACCTCAACTTTTAGAATGGACTTGAGAAATATTTAGTACAACCTGAGAGCAAATGAGGTTTAGGGTGTTCTAAATTATGCATCTGGTATAGAATACTGGAGTGCCCTGCACTGCTCTTGTAACCCCGACCCTCACCTGACTCCTTTCCTTGGTAGCTTCCTGCCTGTTTTCCACCTGAGGGAACCTTGATATGGAAGGCATACTCAGTTGCCTCTTTAATGCGTCATTTATATTTTTGATGACAGTGGAAAATATAAGACTCAAGGTTTAAGAAGGAGCCCATGATTCCAACACACAACATTAAATAAACCTGCTGTGCTTGCTGGAAATATCTGGGAAGCTCAGCAGAAGTTTTTCTGGATCTTTTGAGAGTTTTCAGTCACTTCAAGCTGTTCTGTATAACGTCCCACGTACATCCCCTTGGATTCCTGACCAGGATTATACAGCAAGAAGAAACTTAGTAAATTTTGAATAAGCCCAGAGATAGGGCCTTGGGAGTTTGGCCAGTGCTAAATGAATACAGAAATCAATAAAGCTTATAGCTACATACTTTCCTACCAAGTCTCAGTGCTTGGATTCAAGGAGCTCCCTGTAGAACAGCACACAGACTGGATTGTTATGATCAATATAACTGGAATATATTGATTATATAAACATATATATATATTATATATATAAAATGTATAATTATTGCATTATAGGGGTTTTAATGCAACACTATTAATGCAACTGGTCCCATGGAACTCAACAGGAATTCTGCCATTTTCTTCATTCAATCTAGGATTTCACCTAATGTGTGATCCTGAGCACATTACCAAATTGCCAATGGGATCTGCCAACCATTACAGTCTGTGATTTGTCAAGTACTCTATTTGTATTCACTATGTCTCTGTCATGTAAAGGATTCCAGTAATAACCTATTAAAGACATTTAATGTTACCAATTTTAAACTGAAAAAAACAAACTGCTGAGGTAGTGAAGTTGCCAGAAGAGACATCAGGGCCTGTGTTACAATATCTGATTCAACAACTCCTATATGTACAAAGCCTAAAGATTGGAAAATTATAGCTCCATCAGTGAGTAGTGTATTTATTAGACCCAAATTTGGTTATCAGAAGAGAGATTGCCACAGTACAAAGGGCTGGCAAATGTGGACTAATAAGGATGGCTTATTAAAGCTCATTTTTTGTGAGAGATGTGCTCATTTTCAATGCAGCCACCCAATAGTTACTGTCCTGAGCAATAAGGTCCAGTAACATACACAGCAATTAAGGAAGACTCTGTTATACCTGTTATTTAGCAAAGCTCAAAATCCCACCTCAACACTTAATCAGATAGAAATGTTGTTTTGATATAGTATCACAGCCTTGACAAAAAGGAGGATATCAAATGCCTCGTATCCTTGCTAAGTCATTAATGGTAGAAAAAAACCCAGATATCTACATGCCTAGTCTAGTTTGGCATCAATTTGTATACACACAGAGAAACAAGTTACACATATTGAAAAAGTTATGACAAATGAGAAGACAGCCCCACACTAGAAGTGGCTGCAATAAATTGCATTTCAGTTACAGGTCTGTGGTGCAACAGTTGACATATATGGAGTGAAAGTTAAGGAAAGGGTGATAGTCCCACTCAACCCATACAGGGACCATGCGGCAAATAATTGTTAAACAAAAGTGTTGCGAGAATCCTAGATAGCCAAGTATTCAGAGGCTGAGGAAATTATCAAAGTAAGTCAAAATGCAGAAGTATTCAAAGCAATGAAAATTTTCTGAAAACTTGGAATTACTGAAGTTTATTATCTTTTACAGTTCTTGCAGATTTGTGCTCCTTCTGCTGTTTCTTAAAAGAAACTTCTTTCTACCCTTCACTAGCTTCATTGCCTTTCTGGTGAAGGGTCCAGAGAGTAAGTACTATGAGGAATAGCTGAGGGAGCTGGGGTTGTTTAACCTGCAGAAAAGGAGGCTCAGGGTAAAGACTTTATCACTCTCTTCAACTACTTGAAAGGACGATGTAGGAAGATTGGGTCAGTCTCTTCTCGCAGGCAACCACTGACAGGATGAGAGATAGGCTCAAGCTGCACCAGGGGAGATTCAGGCTGGACATCAGGAAGAAGTTTTTCATGAAAAGGGTTGTTAAGCATTGGAACAGACTGGTCAGGGAGGTGGTGGAGTCACCATCCCTGGAAGTGTTCAAGAAATGACTGGACAGGGCACATAGTGCTGGCAATGTGGTGATCAATCAAAGGTTGGACTTGATGATCCTGGATTTTCCAGGATCTTAAACCAAAGATTTTTTTTTTTTTCCAAACTTAATGATTCTGTGATTCTGTAATGTGCAGGAAGCTCCACTGGATGTTTGGCTTAGGCTACCTGGTTGGCGCAATCCCACAAAAGATTTCTTCTATTTGATTCTCAGTGTCTTTCACTCTCAGTTGAGATCAAGCAGCCCCTGCACATACAATATGACTATTCATGAACAGTTCTGACAATAAATTTTTCTTTTATTTTTTCAGTTAAATATTTTTTTAATTCTTAGTAAGTTGTAAGGCAAAGTCAAGCATTGCTTTTTGTCACATTTAGTGTCTAGTGTGATTCGAAATGTTCATTTACTTTGGGAGCTTTTCCTGCATATCTTTTCCTTTCTTTTTTTTAACTAAAGTACATTTTTAGAGAAAGGCATCCACTTAAGCAATATTGAGACACTTTAATTTGGGCAGGGATCAGATGACTCCAGGGGTATCTTCACTCTATTATTCTGCAATTCAAAATGTCAAAAAAATCTTTCAAAAGTCATTCAAACCGATTCTTTGAATTGATAGAAACACAACATTTTTTTCCTGTTTAACTAAATCTATGCTTTTTGGGATGAAAAACTGACTAAAAATTTTTATCCAGATCTAACTTTTTCTTTGAATATATTCCTAGAACTACACTTTTGATTTTACCCTTCAGGAAATAATCTGTTTGCAAGTCAATTTATCAAAATTACCTTTCCAGTGCATAAAATAATAATGTATTTCAGATAGTGCTCTTGCACCATTTTAAAAGCAGAAGAATTAGAAAGCAGAGAAAAGAAAGAAAAGACAAAAATCTATTTTAGAGCTTTTTAAAGTCTTTAGAACAATATTCTTCTGCACAGGTCTTCTTTCATCACTAAAGTAATCTGTTTTTTCTTTCTGTGGGACTTAGAAGTTCAGATAAACTTCAAGAGTAACTTATATCGTGTAACTATATAAAGCTTGTTTAATAAAGTGCAAAAAAATCACAAAACTTGTAACACAATAATATATCACTGCTAAACATTTAAAAATTATTTATTCCCTTTAAGAACAGAAAAAATCCTAGCTATATTTACTGTATATGACCTCTCAATAGAGCTTTCACTGATTTTATTGATACTTTCTCAGAAGTCAGAAAACTTACCTAAAATGTTGACACGTTTCATTCAATAAAAACAGATATATTTGGAATATTTTATTAGTCAAAAAAGCCAACACAGATTCTTTTCTTTATTTAATTATTTAATGTTTGGACGGTGCTTTGCAAGCATAATACACACTTATTTTTAGTACTACTTGTGCATACAGCATTATCAGCAAGATATGAATAAAATGCTCTCAGCTTTGCAAGCAATTTTCTTGATTAATTTCTTTGTATAAAGCAGCAGAGGGAGCTCATACATTATTTTTGGTGTGTCACACACACGAAAACGATAAATTACACGTGCACACACATGTGCGCGCGGGTGTGTGCGGTGGCACGGCCCCACACACGTATGTGCACACGCAGTCAGCGCTGGGACGAGCTGCACAGCTACACTGGCTGTGCCTGCACTTGTCACGCAGACCAATAGGAGCAGATGTGTTCAGCGAAAGAGCTGGGAGCGAGCACCGCATGGCCATGGCACGTGTCCTTCAGGGCACTCTGTCTGGGCTAGTGCAGCCTGGTCCCATCAGCTGAGACACCCCTGCGTGGTTTGGGCGCCTTCAGGGAGCTCCCAGTGTGCTTCTTCCAGATGGATTTTACCCAAGAGGGATAGATTTTTACCAAGAGGAAGCCAGCTGGTGCGTTCTGACCTTGCTCCTGGACGCAAACCAAAGCTCAGCTGGTGAGGGTGATCTGGAGACACCATCAACGGCATGCATTTGATCCAGAGCAAGCCACCAGCACCAGAGCTGTGCTAGAAACTTCTTGGTGCCTACCTGAGCTGATATTCAGGTGTGTAAGAAATGAGATGGATGACATCAATTTAGGAAGCTGCATTCTGCTGGAGTGACATCTTCAGCGTCCACAAGCCTTTTTGAATTTTCTCCTCAATCCATATAATTTTTGCAGGAAATGTTTCATGATGAATGTACTCTGAGAAAGAAGTGCTAAAGTCACATAAAGGACTGGACAAACTTCCTAAACTTTTTGGTTTTGTCTGATTGAATGAGTTCTTGGAAACATATGCCTTCAACTGGAACCCTGAAATCTGTAAATCCGAGGTATAAGGAAGGCTTAACATAGTTACTGAGCAGACCCTATCACTCCCTGAACAGCTGAAGTATCATGTTTATTTGCTTTAAGGATATGTAGAGTATATCCTCTTCTACATGCTGTGCCAGCCAGCACCTTGGGAGCATAATTTGGCTTCCCTAAGCACTCCTGTGAAAGTCTAGGAGGAAGCCATGGGCAGTGGATAAAGCAGGGACTGCACTTTGGTGGAGGGCAAAGCTGGAAGGAAGCAGTTTGTGCAATGGACTATCCCATATCCTACTGTATACAGATGAGCACCACTGAGGGCAAAGACTGAAAACAATGGGAAAACTAGTCTGCCAATACCTTTTCTTTCCAGGATGGGCAGAGGTACTGGGAATTTTGCACTATGGCTTGCTGGTTTTCCTTCCAGACTTGGACTGAGCAGATACAAAGATGGTGACAATGGGACTGCAAAAAACAGGTAAAAAACAGGTTAGAGAATAAGAGAAGTGTGGGGACAGTTGGGAGTCAAGGGATGGGGAACAAGATGGGAAGAGCAGACAAAAATGGCACAAATGCGTTGGGATTTTAAAAAACTTATCCTTTTGGGGTGGTGCTTGGGGCAAAAGGAATAGATTTGGGGAGAATTACATGTCATATCTAAACCAGCTGGCCAAACTTGTAATAAAAAGCCCATAAACCATCATCGCGAGAGAGGAAAAGCCACATTGTTTTTATTTGTCTGTAGAGCAATATGTGTCACTGTATAAATAGTAACTAATAATAATAACATGTGCTGCAGCACTTCTGTGATATTTTTCAATAATTACTGTTGTTGTAAAGGAGTTTAGTATGAAGTAAAACATCTCTATGAGGGAAAAAATTGCTACCTCTTTCCCCCTGATATTTGTGTAACTGAATTAAAAATACACAGATACATCGAGTCAAAAAAACATTATTCCTAGTTCAAGGAACTCAAGCTGAACACCTTGAAAAATCTCTCAGCTATATTGTTCTCTCATATGTTATGAGGATTTTTATTTCCTTTTAACAGCAGTAAATCGTCAAATGAAAGAGGCTTATATTGCACATACCATAGTGAGAGGCGTTCATGATGTAACATCAGAATGAACTATTTTTTAACCTAATATACAACAATTTAGCAGCATTAGAAGAACATAAAACAGATAAAAGTATAGCTTTTACAGCCATTCATCAATGGCCTTTTTTTTTGAAGAGTGCAGATACCTCCTCAGGCTAAGCATACATCTCTCTATTTCACATAAATACACAAAGTGACAGGGCTTCCAGTCAAAATAAACATTTGCTCAGTGTATACCTGATTTCCACCCATTTCATTCAACAGGAAAGATACTGAGGTTAACAAACACACTAATCTCTCATCTGCTCTAGGGATGAGGATGTGCTGTATCCAACAACTTATGATTGAGTGTGTTCGCAGTTTGCTGCTCCCATGGATGTCTATGCCTTTGTATTGGTACTATTTAAAGGCAAACAAAAGAACAAGCCTTGAGGTAGATCCAACCAAAATTACTTTCAGTTTCTAGAAAATAAGAATGGTTCAAGGGAGAGAGGACAATGTCTCAGGTTTGGTAACTGTGCAAGTAGTGAGGAAGACCGCTGAAGAAAGCATCATTTGGATGAAAATACAACACAAGTAAGTGATGTAACGATATCATTGCTCATAGGAAAAACAAAACAAAACAAAACAAAACAAAAACCCCACATAATATTGAACAGCACAAAACACCTACAATTCAGGGCTAAAAACTTCCAAGAGTCCGAGGCACCCAAATCTCACTAAATCTGAGGAAATCTGAGGAAATCTGTGGTACCCAGACTAGAAAGTAATTTTTTGCATTTGTGGCTCTGGCTGCATTGCCTTGAACCCTCTGTGGAGGGAAACATGATCCTAATGCCATGGCCTGTCTCTCCAGCAGTCTGAAAGCTGAAAGAGAACAGGAGCTGAGCACAGGTCTCTTACCTCCTGGGGCAGGGCTCATTGAGCATCACTGCACCATCACCATCAGGGCTGGCTCCCGTGCCAAAGAGAGAATGAAAGGATGCAGTAGGTCCCCGCTGAGCCCCATATCTGGCTTGCTAAACCTGTATTTCAATGCTTTGTCAGGTAAAATACATAATTTGGATATACTGTTTGATGATCTCACACTAGGATTTCACACCACTCTATCGAAGAAAATGTTGGTTGTTATTTTAACAGTCATGATGTAAATTAAACCTGATTAACAGATTATTTTCCACTGACATCACTTCTTTATTCTATTTACAAGCTAAATAGCCCAGACATTCAATTGATAAATGCTCATTTCCCTCCATCTTAATTAACTAAATATTCTTTTACCTAAACAATCCCTCATTTTTCCATAGACATAGTAATAGATCCATTAGCAGGGTCTATCTGATACCAGGGATCTTTTATTTATGAGGAGAAGTCCAAATGGTTACTATTTTTTAATGTTTTTATTTTCCTTGATACTGTACACCGTGTAATGGCTTTGGTCCAAACAGCAATCACACAATGGGTGCCGTTTCTTCTTTCTTGACCTATCACACTCCACATGATTTAATCCATTGTTTTGGATGTTGCCAATGATTTATTGTATGAAAAATGTAAATGATCTGGATGGCAGATGTTTTATATTTTCTGACCATTCATTTTCAGTGGGAATGTAATTAAAATTTATGAAGTGTATCTGCTGAATTGCATTGGCAATTGATGATCTCCTCCAGTGCTGTCTGTCTGGAGATGATGAGTGATTGTGGACAGTGAGATGTGTTGACAAGGGCAGAAACAGACGTGATGTTACTGTCATGAGTGAGGCTACCTGCAAAAAGGCTGCCGCTTTTTTTCTCCCTTTTTTTCCCACAGGAAGAAGGTGGCAACCAGAGCTGTCTTTCTTCTTGCAAGACAGAGTACAAAGCCTCTGCGCACTCCTGAAAGCTGTCACTCTTCACGAGTGCAATCTCTGTCTCTCTCAGCAATGGGCATCTGGAAGCCACGATACCAGTTATAACAACCCATGTCAAGGATATTAATTAAATTCCTGATGGCCACCCAGAGAAGCTAATGAGTGTAAATTTCACAACATCCCAACTCATAAGGCAGCCCACTTAACCTTTTCAGCGTAGATATCCTTCCTTCAGGAGGGAAGTAAAGAAGTGAGCTGTTTGCTGAGGAAGTAGGGAAGGGAGGAATGGGAAAAGGAGAAGGTACTTGCTCCGGCCCAGTTTAAAATACAACAGATCAGAACTGGATCTGCTGGATTCAGATATCCCTCAATAGAATGGGAAGGGGTTTTGTTCAGAACTGAGAGCCCAGATAGCATTTTGCATAGAGCCCTTATTGCTATGAATCTGAGTGGATCTTAGTCCCCTCAAGGTCCACGAGCAAGACAAGCAGCTCTCTTTTTAAGCCCAGTGAGGTATACTTACTGGATTTTGAATTTCCCCTGCTCTTGATATAGCACACTTACGTTTCTGAGTGCTGTGGAGGACAGAATATGTAATTACTATCATCCCACCATACAGTTACCACTAAAATAAATGCACAGACAGCCTAGATTAACATGTAGTGAATCATGTAAGTGCTATGGGACCAACAATTGGAACTAGGGAATTTCTGACACCCTTCTTTATCATCAGGGATTTTGATCACTTGAATGTTTAAAGGGTTTTCTTAATTCACAAACCTCATTTAGGATATCTACCATTAGGCACTAATAAAAATGCCTTCACTCTAAAGTCATGTGGCCACCTCATTACCAGAGGCTGGTAAATGAGCATTTTATTCCAAAAGCAAACCCCAAAGGTAGTTTGTCACAAATGCCCCAGTCTCACTGCTGTTGCTGACACTGCTTCCAATACATTCTGTCAGTATGGGTGGGGTCCAAATGAAGGTGATTGTAGCTGTCAGTTCATGAGCTCTGCTTGTGCTGAAGTCAGTAGGCATTTTACTATTCATTTCAAAAGTAAGCATTACAAGCTCAAGAACTAATCCAAGCTTCAGGCCTGGTAGTGATTGTGACATTTGACAGTGTATGATTCAAAACAGACAAGGGATTGAAATGGCAGGTGCAGCAGATGGTCAAGATCCTATTACACAAAGCTTTTTATTTTGATGTGTGCTCCCAGCTCTGCTGCTTCTGTGTGTCTCTGGCCTGTGATGGGCAACTGTGGCAGGAGAGGAGAAGAGATGAAGTAGGACTAGGTTCGCAAAGTCTGGTTAGGCAGATTTTGGAAAAACCCAAGGAGATACTCTCAGGAGACCTCATACTACAAATTGCTTAGTAAATATTGCAGAACTCTGGGAGCCAACAAGGTTAAATTCCTCTTTCAGCTTCACTGCTGTCTTGTTGGGTGCCTCAGTTTACCTATCCGCACGTTTAGGTAACATGCCTTACCTGGCTTTGTGTGCCAAAACTTCATTCATTAATACTGATGTCAGAGAGGACATTCAGCACCTCACAGGAGGCCCAGTGCACCTGCATTAGTTAGCCATAAATCATGGGAAACAACACTTTGAAGTGTCAGGGAGATTTAATGTGGGATACAGAACAGAAGGGGAATGTGATGAACTGAGCCCCAAGCCCCAAATAAGGAATTTAAAATGCACCTTACCCTTAAAAGTGTCAGCAAATGAAGAAAAAGAAGAGTGGGGAAGCCCCAAAGGCAGCAATTTTGAATGCTTTAGTTTTCTCTATTGACTTTAATTAAGCTCACCCAGGATTGCAGGCCTGTCACTTGGGGAACCTTTCCATAAAGAAAAAAGGAGTTTGCTCCCCAGGTGGGTTTTCCCAAGTTTCTCAGGCTCTTACCACAATATATGCCTGGCATCCATGACAGGGTCGTCAAAAATAATAGCTAAGGAATTCACTGTCTGTCATTCCAAAATAATTATGTATGGGGCTTTATGTGCACTTGAGATGGGTTCTATCTTTCATTGAGAAAACCCATGTAGACTAAAATATATATTTATATGTATGCATGTAGTATATGAAGGTTGAAGAGATTAACAGTCAAATAAAGAATATTCAGGAACAGAAGTCTGTATACATGCATGTGAAACATTTAGAAAGAGGGTGGAAAGCACTGTCAGTCCAAGATTTGTTAATTACGAAATGCAGTAATGTTTTATTAGACATTTATCAGTAATTAACATCTACTCTGATGTACGTTTCAAGCTTACAAATACACCATGGAAATTGTCCCTTTGACATAAACCAAGTTTTAAGGGTCAGCAGAACCACAGCACAGACAGCAGCATATTCCCCTCAGCTGCCTGGAAGAGTCTTTTAGTCCCTCAGCATCATGCCTGTGTCAAGGCACGCAGTAGTTTTTGGGTCTTTCAAAGTCAAAACGCATGGGGAAAAAAATGAAGAGAGCTTGCAAGCAGAAGGGGAGGAGGTAGTATACTCAGTGGTATTCTTCAGGTGCACAGTTTGAATAAAAATGCAAAACAGGATGCTCCCATTCAGTAAATATTATCATTTTTATTCACTCATTAATTAAGTTGCTTAATTGCTGCTGTCAAAAGACTCTTGAGTTTGTGACTGGGGTTGTTGCACTGTTTTGATAGTAGCTGAGGAAGGAAAAAGGCAGTATCACTCGGCTTAATAATAAGAAGGCACTGATTGTAGGAGATCGTAACGAAGCTGCAGAGTTACATATGGAAAAAGATATTTACAGGAAAAAAAGGAAGGGGGGAGGTAGGTTGTATTTAATACATCAAATGTTATTTCACCAATGTGACTGATGCACCGTAACTTGTACATTATTGTTCGTTACTCCATGAAAATCATTTTAATACAAAATATTTCCANGAAAAAGGCAGTATCACTCGGCTTAATAATAAGAAGGCACTGATTGTAGGAGATCATAACGAAGCTGCAGAGTTACATATGGAAAAAGATATTTACAGGAAAAAAAGGAAGGGGGGAGGTAGGTTGTATTTAATACATCAAATGTTATTTCACCAATGTGACTGATGCACCATAACTTGTACATTATTGTTCAATTTGTTACTCCATGAAAATCCTTTTAATACAAAATATTTCCCATGTTTTAGTCTAACTTCCCAAGAGGGTCCAAAAATGGAAAGGGACTCAAGCTGTGTTGGTTAACGCAATTATAAATATTTTTTTCCAGATCTGTCTCCAAAAGATTAATATCAGCTGGTTTAGGTACTGTCTCTTCCAGGACACCAGATTGACAAATGACCAACGCTTACAGTATATTATTCATACATTTCTGAGATAGTACCTATTCATGCCAGGATGATGATCAGTCCCATGTCACTCAAGACAGTCTTAGAATTGATGCCCACTTTACTGCACACATCTCACATCTCAGCATCACACTGATGAAGTGCTGTGGTCATGACACATGAAGGTGTCTTTGCAAATGAAAATGGAGACTGATCCAGCTGACATGGGTCAGGACCACCAATAACCATTTATTGATTCTTATTACCAAATAGACTAATGGAAGACAGCTTTCAAAACAGATTGCCGAGAATGGGCTCTGGTACAACCTGAGTTGTACCAGACCATTACATGTGTGTCTACACCTGTAAGGAGGTCTGGAGATGCAGTAGGTTATGCTTGCCTCAGGTTGGCTCATGAGTCACAGAAGGAAAGACTTGTACACAGAAAACTAAGTAGAAATTGCTGATCAGAGAGAGAGTAGTGCTAGGATGATGGATGTGGTATACAGCCACCAATTTTACCTTATGGCTGAGAAAGAAAGGTGTAGCTTATCCCCCAGTTTTAAAGTCAAGCCTGCAGTTAGATTTGTATGTCTATTATCTGTTCCCTCTTTTTTAATCCTCTGTAATGAAGCAGGTGATCACCTCAAGGACTTACTTCTGCTCAAGAGGAAGAATTTTGCTTAGTGATGAAACTCCTTCACCCAGGCATGAAGGGGTGCGGCCTGTTCTGTGCACCAGGCAGGGACTGTCATGACAGGGTCTTACTTTGAGGTTTTGGGTCTCACACTGCCTATGCTGCTGGCTTGGATAATTTCAGAAATAGGTTATGGAGGTCTTCAAAACTCTTTGACACATTGAATTTCTGGAAGGACTTTCATTACATCTCAGTCTGTCCAGATATACTTGTTAAAGTCTCCCTCCCTTCTGTTGATGAGACACTACAGTTTGCACTGAACCATGCAATGAGTTTAGCAATGGACACAAAGGTTAAGGAGAGCAGCAAACCCAGTGCACTGTTATGAACATCTCATATCCAAACGTGAACATAGGTTTTCTAAGCTGAAAGGCTGCTGGTTCACAGCTCCACACAGTCTTAGCTGTCTTACAGGTTCCTTGGAAAAAAAACCAGCGGCATTAATTAAATGACTTACAGATATTTGCTGAACTCATTACTTTTGATCCCACCAGAAAGAAAGGGAAAAGAAAGACTACTATGAAATATTCCATTCTACACACTGGAAGGTGTGAGCAAAGAAAAGTTTTCAAACATTTCAAACCTCTGAGTTACTACTATTCTGAAAAAAAAAATCATAAAATATACTCATTCATCTTACTGTTATGGGTCAGTATAGCCTCTTTAAAATCTGAAGGCCTAAGAAATGTAAGGGTGCTGACTGATGAGCTGGGACAGCCTTACCTCGGGATAAACTGAAAAGGTTGGCAGCTCCAGCTGTCTGCTCTGCTCCTGGTGTCCAGATGTCTAAGCTGCCTGTCAATCAGCTCCCAAACCACTGCAGTTTACAGGGCAGCCTTTGCACTGCAGCCGTCACTGGTGTTGGTTTGCCTTAAAATGCTTCACTGTAATCGCTAGCTGAATTCTATGGATAATGACACAGGACAGAAAGAGATAGCTCTACCACCGGTTCCCATAACAGCAGTCCTCAGTAGTCAGAGTCCAAATGTACTTAAATGTACTCTATATCTGCCATTGTGCTTTTACTAAAATGTCCAAAGCATTAAAACATGCATTTAATTGCTATACAAACTTAAAGCATTCACAAGCTGCTTTTCCGTAGAGTCTCTGCCATCAGCCCCTGGAATTGGGCATTTTTTGGTACTAAGAATTGTGTCTCTCACATCCTCCTTTCCTGACCCTAACCACCTCTGCCAGCCTGCAAATGACAGTGTTGGAGCACCTGACCATCTTGCCAGTCTAGGACACAGGATGCTGTCACTCATGCCACTCGCTATCTCCTGTCCCTGTTTGTCAATGCAGCAGTGAACTTAACCAAGGAGTTTAAGTGTAAAGACATCTAAGTTTTGTCTCTTCTCCGATGTTAGCAAATACATTTGTTTCACCTTTCCCTTGGCCTTCCTGGTATCTCTTGTCATGCTATCTTTTCCTTCTCTTCTCCTGTCTGCTACTTCCTTAATCCAACATGGAGTGAAGATGCTATTAGAGTCACTGTGAAAGGACACTAATTTTCAGAAGAAAAAATTGCTTCTTAGCTCTCCCCAGCCGAGTTTCTCAGGTGTATTCTCAAGCTTATTTAGGCTTCTCTTTGTCTGCAGTGACCAGTGGCTAAATTATGCTCTGATAAAAGGAGAGATCAGCCAAAAGAAGGGACCTGAATTTAACTACACGGGAAAGCAGGTGATGTAAGTTTTTGATACAAGTTCTCAAATAGCCACCTGGACCTGAGTAACTCCTTAAGTAATTACTTGATATAGCAGTGGTAGGCTCTGCCTAGAGACAGTGTAATAAATTGCCAGAGCACGTTATTCCCTGAGGACCCAGCAGGCAAGCACACTGAAAGCTTCCTTGGGAAGAAAAAAAAAAAAAGTTAAGAAAAAAAAAGTACAAAAAAAGCACAAAGGTTCAGCTGCTGTCCTTGGGCTTCTGTTTCCTTATCGCTTCCCCCAGCACAACACAGTCAGACCAGACGATTCAGAAACAGGAACTGACGTGTTCTGCACCCTTTGTTACACATCTTCAGGATGTCAGCACAATCCCCCAGCCTGGCAATGGCTTCCAAAGCCATCAAGCAAAAGCTACCACCCACTCCTTCAAAACAGGGGGGACATTCCCATCTGACAGCAAAGTCCCAGACTGACTCCACAGTTTTCCTTTGGTTTGTGCATCCAGGGACAATGCAAGAGTGGCAGTGGGCTCTTGCAGGGGAGAGACCCTAGGAGGGTCTGGAGGCTCCAGGCCAGGAGGAGATTAAATTGTTGAAAGGTGGCTGCACCCTCCAGAATGGGACAAAATTCTTGTCAAGGCTCCGCAGACAGCCTCTTCGGCTTGCGGGGAGACGGCGATGATGCCGCGGGGCCGAGGACAGGCATCCCGCAGGCCGCGGTGTCCGACGTGAGGCTGCACAGAGGCAGAGGTGGGCCAGGAGGCCTGCGGGCCCCGCGGAGCCCCAGTTCGCGCCTTGGTGCACGTGTGGGAGTTGAAGAGGGGGTCAGGGGGTGAGGGAGAGTTCATCCCCGGGCTGAGCGATGGCCCTGCCCGCACGGGAGGGGGACGTCCCCGGCCCCCGAGAAGAGTCACTGGAGGTTCATCCCGCCAGGGAGGAATTCTTCTCAGCAGTAGCCGTCCTGCTGATGAATCGCCCCGCGGACGGGGCTGGCGGCCTGCGCGCCCTCCCCTCCCGCAGCTGTGCTCCGGCCCCCGGCAGACGTGGCTGCCACCCACCATGGCCGTGACGGGCGCCCAAGACGAATGAGCCCCTCAGAGGGATCGGGGGGACCGCATGGCGGGAGCCCGGGGCGACAGCGTCTGCTGGCTGCTTCCCTCACCCCAGCTCACCCGGTGGGAAGAGGCGGTGCTGGAGCGATGTGGCTTCCTCGGGAACTCCCAGCAAAGCTTGCACGCTCCTCGCTCCACCTGTTGCTGAAGGGAGCGCGGTGAGTGACCGAGGGAGATTTTCTCTTTGGTCACTTAAAAACGCAGATGAAGTTTTATTCAGACAGACCTGGATCTCAAAGCACTGACAATCTGGCCACCAGCCCTGACTTCACCGGGCTGGGATCATGCTCCAGATGTGGGGAGACTGGACTGCCCAGCTGTGACCATGATTATCCCAGGAATGATGGTACCTTTCAAGCCTTCCTGTGGAGCAGGCAAGAAACATCACTGCGAGTCAAGGGATGGTTTTGCAGCAGATTTTAGCAGCAACAAGAATGTTCTGTTTAAAGGGGCTTCAGAACAAATACTTTGAAAATTTTTAAATTTCTATATTTTATTATATGTTTTTATAAAGAAGTAGTGAGAAATGGAAGTGATTATTTTATCTTCCAATTGAACCATGGTGGATCAAAGCAAAAAAGTATGTATCTCAAAACTGACACAGCCCTAAAAATTTCATGATTGTTGCTATTTGATGTGACACGTCACAGAATTTTATGTCAAGCTGAAGAAAACGTGACAGTTTATATGTAGTATTTTCAGAAATAGAGTTTAAGTGCAATATTGAGAAGTATATTTGCAGGCTTTTTAAACTCTGCTTCTTCCCAGACTTAAGAAAAGCAACCCCATATGCTTTAAACTTCTGCACCCCATTAATTAAAGACAGAGCTTAAAAGTAATACTAAAAATAATTGGCTGGATTAGAAAAGGCTGTGGGTGAGCTGAGAAGTTACCATTGCACAAATATTAATAAATCACTTTTCCTGTAATTAGCAGAAAAAAAGAAGGGTGCAATGTGGTAAGCTAGCAGTCGTTTGCAAAAGTATGTTGGCTAGGTTCGTCATCCCTCTTCCTTTCCCTTTCCACACACACATCCTTTCAAACCAAGATACAGCTGCTGATGCCATTCATTGGTAAAGAGACCAGCAAGGGCAAAACAGGATTTTCAAAAGGTCGGTAGAAAATGAGGAAATAAGCCAAATGACCAAGACTGTTAATAAGTGATTAATATTATGCTATTGTTACCAGAAATGGAAGAGTTCAGCCTCACAGTCTCTATACCAGTTCTTGAAAGGTGCAATTTTCTAATGATGTCAGGCAGTGTAGCAGAATGCTAAGCACTCCTCATTCTTTGCTCAGCACTTTCCTAGATATAGCTCATGTGGAAAGAAAGAATCGTAAAGAGCTTTAAGCCTTCCCCTAATGTTGAGAGAAATCCAACATTTGAAAGCTTCCAAAATAAAGCCAATAAATAAGAGCAATGTTTTGTAAAACAAAAATAATCTCATTTAAGAGCATCAGTAAGAACGCTATCTAATTGTTTTCTTTTGGCAAGCAAGGAAAATAGCTATATAGTTTTCTTGCTTGAGCAAACACAAGTAATCCAAGGTACTAAGGAATCACAGCCTCCCTGATTCAACAGATTTCCCAGAGGAAGATTCTGATGTACAGTTCTCCTGGATGGTTTGTACACCTTCCCTTGGCTTATGATCATTCTGCTTTCTGGGTATCTCTTTTATGCTCAAGAGCTCACCTTCCTGTTTCCATCAACATCTCCTCCTGCCTCTAGACTGCCTCCTGTCTCTTTTGTATATGCCAAACATTCTCCTCAGCTTTTCTAAATAACACCTGCTCTTCTGTTTTACTGTTAGGGAAGCTCCCTGAAAGACTAGTTTTCCTTTAAGTGGATGTTAATTGTTACATTCTAGGTAAAAAAGAAAGTTCCAGGTTGTTTTCCCTAAAAAAATAAACCCCAAAAACCCCAGAACCATAACAACCAAAAACAAAACAAAAAAACACACGCACACAACACCACTCACAAAAAAAAAAAAACCCCCCAAACAACACCCAAAAAAAAAAAAAAAAAAAAAAAAAAAAAGGAAGAAGAAGAAAGAAAGAGCACTTCAAAGCATTCAAGCATTTTAAAAGTTCATATACTCATTTTAGATATCCCCTGATGTTTTTGGCTCCTAAGACACAATATTATGAAATTCTGCCACCCTATATCTCTGCCCTTTGGCACATACAAGTTCCATTGACTTCAAAGGGAGCTGTATATGCACAACAGTGACATGTAAAGTCTCCTCAAGCCTTTAATCTCCCAAGAATTTAGTATTTATTACTACCTCAAAATAAAAGGTTTTTTTATTCTTAAGAATAGTCTAAGAATATTGACCATTTCTCCAGCAAAGCACTTAGGCACATGGTAGAGTTTAGGCAAGTGAATAGTTATATTCACATACTATAAGATAAATGCACTTTTAAGTCAGTAGCACTGCTTACGTGTTTGAGGCTGGGAATGTGTTAACCACTGACCAAATCAGGAGAGAAATTTCTTCACCAAAGAAACCAGATCACAGGGAGTATCACAATTCCCTCTTCACCCTCAAATCCCAAAAACCTATAAGTCTAAACCTAGGGTAATAATTGCTGGCACTTGTAAAAATTTATCCTGCTTCTGAATATGTTGCCTTTATGCATTCCAGTCATTGAAGGCAAACTTGAGTCGGCTCTGCACCCTTCCCATGGAGGAGGAGTGGAGGTTACATGGGTGATCCCACCATGGGCTGGGCCTGCAGCTGCACAGTGCCCTGCTGTTCCACAGAGGCAGCCTGAGGCAGTGCCACAGCTCATCTTCCACTAAATTTGCATGGCCCAAGGCCAACCCACTTCGCAATGACATCAATGTCAAAAATTCCATAGACTTCAGCTACATTCTTTGGGTAACAGACTTTTGCTTGGAGTAGCCCCTTAATTTCACTTTTGTCTTTACAGCACTCATTACACTCTTGATATTCCATAGCTGCCCCAACTATTATTCTTACAAGCTCTACAGTTTTTATTAGCATCACCAAACAACAAGAACCAGATAAATACTGATAAGTACTCATAAGCAATTCAAGAAAAGAGAATGAGATTTTGGGGCTGGGAAGTTTTTCTATCCACAGAGCATTTTTTGCAGCAGGGAAAGAACAAAGAGAAATAATGCTGTTTATTTTGATGGTTCTGAGAAGCTAACATTCACCCCGCTCATCCCAGGAGCAAACAGCTGGCAAACAGCTGACAACATAGATATCAGTCAACTCCCACGTAACTCACAATATAATACAAAAAAATATAGGTAATAATGATATGACATGACAGGATGCATCTTTGATTGTGTGTGTTAAAAAAAAAATCTTACAGTATATGGAAAAGATTACAAGAAGTCTTCCTTTCTCTTTTTGCCTCCTACTTTCCTACTTTCATAACATGGTTGCATATTTGTGATTTTTCTGTAAATTATGGTTTCTATTTGAAACATTTTTCTTTAATTTCCATATTCCCAAAAAGTCATTTTACTATTTATGTGGTCAAATCCCCCCTAATGTGATTTGACGGCACATAAATAGTAGTACGACTTTTTATGTTGTCTATTGCTTATGTAGAGTTTCCAGAAACCCTATATTATAGCCTTGTATTAAACCCTGATAATTTTCAGGGGTCATCACTATAATATATGGCTGGAAGACTGCTATTGTGATGCTGTTGTCAGCCAAAAACCTTGCCTTCAAATGTGTGCCTCAACTATAGTATAACATAAATCAAAATATGTGTCTGCTTAGCCATATATCTGTTCTGTGACTTTAAATATTTTTATAATCATGGGTGCAGGACAGAACACCAGGGACTTTCTATAACCAGTGTTGGAAAAAAATAAATGTTAAAAAAAGAAATAATTATAAATGTCAAAATCTTATAGCAAAAATGAGCATCCCTGTACATTTTTAATAAGGGTCTAAGCTTACTTTGCAGGGTAAGCTTCATGCTACTGTGTGTAGCTGTCTATCTCAGCCACTAATTTATTGACCTCTGAACAAAGCACTTGGTAAGCCTTTTACCTCTTTAGACACACTCACCTGTACCCTCCTTTCCCCCCCAAAATACAAGAATTTCTGCGTTGGTCTATGATCACCTCTCTGGGATGATTAAGCTAGCTGATACCAGCTGACAGATGGTGCCAAGTGGCACCCGTATTTGGGCAGAGGTGGTTTTTTTAAGGCTCATCATCCACAGGGTGCCCAGATCTGGTATTTTGGAACAGAATCACACCCTGGTTCAAAGACAAACACTAAACCTATCCATAGCTAATGTGTTCCAGTAGGAGATTTTCCCTCTCCCTTTTGCATTTCCAAGACTCCCATCAGCTCAGAGTGTGAACACCAGACAGCTCCGACCCTTCCTGGAATATCGGTCTCTGTTCATTTTATTTCAGGTATTCCTGAACATCACAATGTTTCCATTTCACACTTGGTCTAGTGCAGGGATAAGAGGTAAATGTGAACCTAAGGGGGCAAAGGTGAACTGTTCATATGCAACGCAGTGCTTAGTGTGAGCCTCTCTCACTCACAGCTACCAACAGACCCGGGCTCTGTGAGTGCTGCCCGACTCCTAAGGTGCTTTTGGAAAAAAAAAAACCTTTATCCACTGCCATCCCCCTTCTGCAAGGTAATCACAGAATATATGGAAAATTCCAGAGGACAGTGGCCTCCATCACAGAAGTAGTGAAGTTTTTATGAAGCTGTTTATGTCTATAGCCAAATTCCACAAAGCTTTATAAAGTGTGCATCCTCCTCACACCACTAATTCTATCAAATCTGATCAAGCTAACAGTGGGAGTTAGGAATACAAACACAGGATCAGGACTATAGCATGCGAAACCCTCAGAGATGAAAGTGCAACGTAGTTTGAAAAAAGTATTTCTATTAATTATGAATGTTCTCAATTTATACCAGATTTTGTAATGTTTCTGGGTACGCAGTGTTCCTCTGTTGTTGTTGTCCCAGATGCTCTCCTTTCTGACTGATTTGG
Source organism: Vireo altiloquus (assembly GCA_013396875.1). Lineage (NCBI taxonomy): Eukaryota > Metazoa > Chordata > Aves > Passeriformes > Vireonidae > Vireo > Vireo altiloquus. The sequence goes on along the minus strand of VZRF01013004.1, from coordinate 147,027 downwards.
TTCTCTTTCACAAATGAGCACCCCCTACTCACCCTGGGGAAAGCGCTTGAGGGAAAAGGGCAGTTAAAATTACAAAACCAGGGAATTGACTGTAATAAAGTGCAGGGAAATTCCATGCAAATGTGGCCCTTAATTTCTTAGGCCTCTGCAACTTATCAGTACCTTTCAACAGGGCTAATGTCAGGTACTGTACAGCATTCCTTATTTTCAGAAAGCTGTTTCCTAAGGTCCAGATGATGTTATAAGTGGTATAACATGACTCAAAGTAGTTTTGCCAGATGTGATATCCCCTGTTGCAGCCTCAAATAGACTGAGAATGAGGAATGCATGCTCCATTAATTTCCATTGGAGTGAAGAATGCATTACTCCTTTGCCATTCCCATACTAAGAAATCTTCACATAGTCACAGCTTTATTTTCTTTATTCAGGAAGCCATATATTCCAGCATTATCCCATTATTTGCTTTTGGAGGATGTTCCCTGACTTTTTCCTTTGTCACTTCTGCAACACATATGCACAGTCCTGTCTACACACACCGACACAAATTATGTCCTCGAGGGAATATCTACAATGACCTGTTACTTTGAGTATTTCATAGCTGGTTTTCTCCTTCCAGTGATTAAACCCACAAATTTAGTTAATGTACAGAGCAGGTTTCGTGCATAAATCTACCCCCCATAATTGCTTTTAAAATGCTGGAACCACTTTCAGATGCTGTCATCCATTTCTTAGGCAGTGGCCTCCTTCTTTCGTGCATTCAGTAAATCAAAATTTACATGACTATTTCCCACCAGACACTTGTGTAAGGTAGATCAGTTCTTTGTGTGGTCTTTTTAAATAGCATTTTTGGTGGATTTGGGGGAAAAAAAAGACACATATATAAATAAAAAGAAATTACTAGGAAAGCTCCTAAAGGATGGTAACTACTGAACAGTCTCAGGTATGTTAATAGAGGGAGAAACTCATGACATGTCTCTCTCACGTTGTTAGACTGGTCATTACAAATTGTTCATCTCTCACCACCATTCTGAAGTGTTGCTTTATTATTAAAAGTGTCACTAACTTGGCCTTTTCTGAATTAACTCCTCTTCACCTCTAAATGACAAGAAAAAGGGATATGTATCTTTTTAGCCAGTCAGCAGAACTGCGCTAAGTCACACTTCGCTAATCCCCACGCTCCACTATTCGTACAGAGAAAATGGTGTTCTTTCATGGCAAAGCTTAAAGCTACACTGGTGGTATTGTAATAGATACCATGTTACTACAATTTCACTGCAATTATAAATATCTAAATGTTTGTGCACATACTGGAAACGTATCCTAGGTTAAACCAAATTGCTTATATTAAAAAAGAAGTAGCAAGTACACTCTGCTTTCTGTTTTCATAATTTCTAAAAGTTCCAGTTTGGAATCAGCAGCTTCCCCTGGATTACCTACTCTTTGATACAAATGGGGGAAATTTCTACCATATTTATTCCAGACTTTGCCAGAGATGTTATTAATTTTCAATACTCAGTGGCTGAGTCTTTGCTTAAGTGAATTTGAAGCATATCTAGTGTTTCTCACAAGAAGGATATAAAGTGCACCTAGAGAGGTTAACTCTCAGTTCATCTCAGGTACTCACTTCTATCATAAAAACGTATTAGCAGAAAGCTGGAAACACAGCCCAGATCTTCAGCTGATGTAAGCTGATGTACTTCCGCTGATTTCATAAACTATGATGGGTTATTTCAGAGGAGAATCTGTCACAATTCATCACTGCTTTGAAAATTATATGGGGTGATAATCACAGAGAATATTGCTACTTGTCTGACATATTGCACAAATATTGCTCAAATGTGGTGTGTTGTTTTTTCTTGTATAGAAAGTCACTTTGCAGTGCATGAACAATACTAAAATTAGCATGATGCTAGTAATTTCCTGATTGCTAAACTAATCTCGTAGTCTGAAATCTGAGAGTGGCAGAAACAGGTAAGAAGCTCTCAGGTTCAAAAAAAAAGAAAAAAAACCCAAAAACCAAGCCCTTAAAATATAATGAAACTTTTCTAAAGCACATACAAAGGTGAGCTCAACTTTGTGAAGATTGCTTAGTGACTTACAACACCACTGAAGTGTTACCAGCATAACCAAGGTTCCAAGTTTCACCTGCCAGAACATTTCAGGCAAAGAGGCAGCAGAAGGTGGCCATCCTCCCCACCGTGAGGCACCCATGCCCTGAGACCCAAGAGCCAAGGCTGCTCATCAGACTCCTTTCTCATTAGTGCAAACCCTGCAGTTCCCCAGGGCTTCCCTGCATCTCAGGTGTGTTTTCAAAGCAGTGAGTAGTCTGAATGCCCAGCCCAAACATGTGACAGGTTGTAATGAAATCTTCCTTGCAGGATTTCTCATTCAGACTAAGAGCAAAATGAGTGTGGAAGTCAACCTAGTGGAAATTGTCCTTTGGAAATCTTCAGTGTCCTCTCTACTGCAGTGGTAGTTCTTGCTATTGCTGCTCTTGACTGCCTTTTCATTTGGCTGCTGCTGTTCCAATCCCTTCCCAGGCAGGGACATTATGATATGTTTATTAATGAAAACACGGGTTTCTGTTGTCTGCACCTTCCTCTACCTCCAGTGGCATCAGCAGAGGCACTTTTGCTCTTCCCTGTTCTGTTCATGATCATGATCATGGCTTGCACTCTCCTCCTAGGTTATCATTATCTCAATTCTGCTTCTCATGTGCTGCTGTTGATTGCCTGCCCCGTGCCAACTTTGCCAATGCTGCAACCCTCACTGACACCTCACCTGAAAGTGCACCACGCATATACTTGCACATCAGAAGGATGGGCTGCAATCACAGTGCAATTGTCATCATCCACATTCGCCTTGGGTGGCTGAAAATGAGCAACATTGGTAATGAAGCTGCAGTTCAAACCTCCCATTAGTTTGTCTATGAAAAACACATTGGACCCCTTTGCTGTTGCACTTTCCTTGATAGAGGGCATGTACTGACTTACAGAACCTGCACCCTCAAGTTTCTAACTATGTATGTCTAAAGAGGAAGGATACAGATCCAGAGACAGGAGAGATGTTTCTCGCTCCAACACAATTTTGACTTACAAACACCTGGCAGTCATATAGCTCCACAGGTTCTTGTTTATAAAATGATGTGGGGCTGGGGACATGGAAGATCACATCTGCATAACTCAACTGCAGTGGCATGGTTGTAAAAAATACTACTCTACTTGAAAACTGTATTTTTTTTTTTCACGTGGGAAGTGGCTCAATCAGGCAAATGCTGAGTGATGCTACTCAGCTTGGGCCGATGTTGATAATTTGCCTCTTGCATCTGCTGGTTAAATGCCACTGCATCTATGTCACAGAGTGCAGAACTGAAGGTTGAGAGACACTTGCAAAGTCTTGTTATTGAGATCAATAAAGAGCAGAGGTTGTTACTATCTTTCCACCATCTCAACTCCTAAGCCCTCCTTTTACAACACACTATTTGACTTTCAGTTTTATGAACTGCATTGAGCTGTATGAAGAGTTCAAAGCAGATGGGCTAATTTACCTCTTTCTGCTCACAGTTACTCTATGGATGGACTGTGGTTTCTTCCCCTTTACCAATTATCTGAGTTTATCTGACAGAGTGTTTTTCATAAAATAGTTAATCAGGACTATTCAAAAATATAACCCAAATTACTTAGATAATACTGGCCACATGAGAAACATGTTCTTTTCATCTCTCAGCTGATTTGGTATACTCAAACACGTATCCACAGCAAATATTTATATCTACACTATTAACATTCTACTTCAGCCTATTAGAGTTTTGATGCTCTACTGTATTTGTAGCTCTAATAATTTAAAAAAACTCTTTTAAAAAATTATTTCAAAACATATATCTCTATAATAAATAACACAGATAGATTGCCATCAATCTGGGCACTCAAAAATTATTGCAAAGCATGAGAGCTTCTACCTTCCCTTCAAATGATTTCTAATGTGGTAGTATAATCCTTCCTTCTCCATTTATTATCCTATTTATAATCTTCTACTAACCTTTATGTTACCATTTGTTCCTAGTGCTTACTCAAATAGGGAACCTGAACTTAAATCCTTCCCTGGGGTCTGGCAAAGATTTAGGTGGCACTGACTGCCGCTCTGCCCTTCCTCGCATGGCAGACCAAAAAGTACGTGGATTTATTCTTGCCCACAAAGATTCCTTCCCATTCAAAGATATTCAAAGTGCCACAGGCACATAAAAGGTATTCCTTTGGCTGTATGGGCCCATAAACACTTCACTGAGAGCAGAACCTTGTTTTCTCAATGGGCCTATGTGGATAAAATTGAATACTATGGAGGGAAGTAAAATCAGGTTATAAAAACGTACCCACCCATCACTTCATGTAGTGTACATGCCATTGCCAGATCCTGTCCTGCGCTGCTCTGCATTCAGAGTAGCTCCATTAAGGCCATCATATTTTGGACTTGCCCTGTGTCATTAGGAGGCAGAGTTTGATTGCATGCAGCCACTTCATATCATTTCTAAGCAGAGGTAACCTTACCCTGGACTTTCCAATCCCAGCTACAGAAGACCTAGTTACCTTACACATGCTGTCTCAGACATGCAAACCTTAATGTCATCAGGCAGATGCTTCCCTTTGCCCAGGTGATCTGCAAGTACTGACGCACTTTTCCTGGTCTCCCAGCCCCTCCCTCCTCCCCCCTTTCATTTCTGCTCCATGCTTTTGGATCACAGTCTGTGAGCTATTTCAGCAGTGAGCCAGAACAGGCTGCACAGAACTGCTCCCACAGATGATGACATGAGATGAGATACAAGATGTGATGACACCAATATCTGTATGAGTATATATGGCCTTTTTGGCTGGTGCAATGAAAACATGGAAAAAGTCTTGCCTTAGAGGAAAGTTTTTTTCTCTCTGGGTTTTGGGGTTTCAGTGCATTTTCTGAGGATTTGTTCAACTCAAGACAGAGAGCTTCAATTAAACTTTCCACTGTGACCAAACCTCAGATCATGATCGTGGCACTGCTGCTACAATCTCAGCTGCCCTATGACACAACCAGGCAAACATTAAGACTAGGACTAGTGGAGAGGTGGGAGAAGGGAAGATGCCTTCTCCTCCACCTGCTGTAAGCCTTGCATCCCCTGCACCATATTCCACATTGTCCTCAGCTCTCCCCTTCTCTCCTCTCAAGACGGCTCGCTGCCAAGGAGAGTGAAACAACCAAGTTCTCGACACACCTGTGGACTGCAGCAGTGAATCCAGGCTCAGCTGCAACCTGGCGTACACCCACTGTCAGAAACATTCTCTTCATTACCAGAATAGGTGGAGCAGGCCTGAAGCACTGCCCTTGCTCAGCCTAAGCCGTGACAGACATACCTTGCTCCTAACAGGTAGAGAGCTCATCAGCCCAGCACACCTCCAGCACCAAAAGTCAGTGCTGAAAGCAGACAAGTTCCATCACTCTCCCGGAGGCACAGTGGGCAAGGGAAGGGAGAAGTTTTGCTTCGGTGGGGACGGGAAGAAAGGGATAAGGAGTACATGCACCCACATGTGAAGCTCTGACAAACAGTCGTGTGATTTATCATCATACTCCCACTTGTAACTCTAACCTAACAGTGTGTCATCTTTACTTTTCATGTTATTTATTTACAAGTGCATTTTCAGTATCAACCCTTTCATTCATTAATCCTAATGTGGCCTTTTTCAATGTCTACTTACCATTTTAAATACTTACTATAATTTACAGGGCTTTCTTGAACACATCCAAGGTATATTATATGGGGCTAGCTTAATGGAAAGTCTTGTACACCAAAGCAGGAAAAAAGCACATTTAATTTATGATGGCTTTGAATTTTGCTCATAATTTACTTCTGGAGAACTATTCATATAAAGCCACACCAATGAGAATTTTCAGTGGCGATGTAGAAGGAAAAAACCAATAAATGCTGATCTTATTATTCATTTTTATTTTGAAAGCCATCCCATGTTGCATTCTGGAATTATGTAAACTACTTATAACTTGGCAAAGAAATTTTTGCGTCTCACTGTGAAAGAAATGCAGTGTAATGACATGTGAGCCATAGCAAGACCTTGTTTCAGGTGTGGTCTTAAGAGCAATATCTAAAACATTTTGATATTAAGAGTCATAAGGTTTCAGTTGTATTCATCCTTTACCACACCAATGTTCAACAGGAGCTGAAGAGTTTGAGCACAAACACTCACACCTAAAATTTGCAGCAGTCCTACACAAAGAAAAGGCTCTTTCATCTCACTCTTTTTTTCTGCTGATTCATTAGCAGAGTGGAGATCATCAGTTTCTGCCCCATATCAGTTCCAGTGCAACCCCATGAAACACTAAAACAGATGGGGCTGATGATTTAATGGACAAAATAAGAAACATTGCATGGGTATGATTTTTTTCTAATTAAGATTTTTTGAAAACCATCCCATTTTGGGCTGCTTAAATCTAGAGAAGTGGGACCCTGAGAAACCTTTCCTACCCAAGCATCATAATGGAATGGATTGAAGAAAGGAAAAACAGGTCACTGAACGCAGGCATAAAGATGAGCACCAGCACAGGTGATGCTTTGGGAGCGCCTCAGGGGTTCACCTGCCTGGAGCAGTCATGATACCCCTGCCCACAGCTCAGATCCCAGCCCTCATTGCACTGGCTCTAGTTTGCACTGGCAGAAGGCTGGCATGCCTCAGACCACAGAAAACACGGATGGGGATGAAATGCACAGCCGTAATTCTCTGTTATTTCACAGAGGAAGTGCGTCGGGTGCAGGCAGAGGAGGCAGCCAGGTTGCTGTCAGTGGATAAAGCAGCTCACATGCCTGCATCTGTCTGTCACATAGCAGGCAAGAGCTCCCTGCTCCCTCCTGCACTTTGTTTGATCCCCAGCATCTTCCGCTCCCTCACCCTCTCCATCTACCCTTTCCCCATCCCCCCCGGCAGGATATTCATGAGGTGAGAGGACAGACCGTAGAGAGACCAGAAGAAGGCAGGTATGCTCTGTTGTGAGCATTTCTTGGGCTTCTGCCACTGTGCTTCTGATCCTGAAGCCTGACAGGCAGAGAAATCTGGCAGGCACGATCCCATAGTCTAATATTTTCCATGAAGAGGTGGAGCAATGGCTGGTGAGATGTTTTCATAAGTCACCAAAAAAAAAAAGTGAAGCCTCTTCCATCCCTCCATCACTGGCTGCACAAAGACCATCTGTTTCTTGTGTGCGGAGACCTTAACATTTTGCTTTTGAGAAAGACAATTTCTGGTCACTGTTTGCAGGGGACACAGGAAATTGCTTTTGGAAAGGCATACTGGAGGGCTCAACCAGGACATAGCTCCTTCAGGAAAATGTGGTCCTGCAGACCTTCCTCAGCACCGTTGTAAACCTGCTGCACTAGCAAAGGGACCCTAGAAAACTACACTCCATGGATCACTTTTATGGCAGTACCTTGAATTCAAATCATAAAATTTTGGAAATATTAATATCATAAGTAGAGAAGAAATAGTAAAATAAATACCCTCTTCTAATTTTGTCAGAAGGCTGTTCTCCTCTCTGGGAAAAGATCTGGCTTGAACAGAATGTGTGATATCAGGGCTAAACAAGTTAATTTGAGTTTAAACTTTCCCATGAGTCTTAGCATTTTCCCTTTCACTGAATATTATGATACAGGTCCACTGCAGTTTGTAAGGGATTTTTAACATTGAATGTGAAAGATCCTGAAAAGCAAAAAAGATTACTATTTGTTGTTAATTTAAATAATAGCATGAATGCACAGAATGTCTCGCCTCAATCTTCTTTTTTTAATGGCTGCTGGTTTGCAGTCATAGTTTTGTGCCTGCAATTAATTGTGCCTGCTATAGAAACTGTGGGTTGCACTTAACTGTGACTTTGGCTGATAGCAGTTTGACATCTGGCTCCTTGGTTATTCTTGCAGATATGAAGGCTCTTTTAAATACTTGCTCATTTGTCATTAAGTTAGTCCAAACAATTTCAGGAACCCAGAATGGATGCATTAAAGAATTTGGAAGATAAATACTGCTCTAGTATTGACACTTCACCAAAAGCAGTCTCAGGACACTCATTTATACCTTTGTCACAAGCCATGAGCAACATATAACATGCACTGTGTTGCTTCAGAAGCAGACCAGGAATTGCTGGAACCTCCACTACAATCAAGGATGTGATTTTCACATGTAGAGGTAGAGCAGTGTGCATCTAATTACAGTGAGCAAGGAGTAAGAGCTTGTACCTTGCCTTCCAGGAAGACTTCTGTTGCTCACACCCAAGCCCAGCCTGCCTGAGCATCAATGTTTCTGCAGTGTCAGTTAGCTAAATGAAGATCAGCTGTGGGAATCTCTAACCCTCCTGTTTTCACAACACTTATTGTAATCTAGGCACAAAATTCCCATCTGGTCTTTGTTTTTTTCTGCAAGGAAGAAACAAAGTGTATCAACCATGTAAAGTCTTCAGTACATGTCCCTGGAGTGTCTGGTCCATTAAAACACATTGAGCAACTGGGAGAAGGGTGGAGTCCAGCTTCTCACCTGAACCTAATCATTGCTCACCCAGTTGTTCATGGAAACAAGTGACTTTTTGGCCATAGCTTCTTTGCAGTACAAGTATGGGAAGGTCACCATGGCCTCCCCACAGAGCTGGAGGGATGTAAGGTTGAACATGTGAATGCTTGAGATCCTCTGATGGGAAATAATCATGTTCTTTGTGTGAAGTTTTAGCAAGACATTTTTTCTCCAAAAACAACCAGTCTTCCCTACCTTCTCTTTAACTTTACTCCTTACTCAGGTGTACCTTAGATAAACAAAGTAGTTTCACATACAGATCTGAAACAAAATGCAAAAGATGGCCAAGATTAAATGACTACCTTTGCCTCCTTGTGTGTCTGTGTTAAAGAGGTCCTAGTAGCTTCTTCAGCATTTTAAAGCCTATTCTGGAGCATTTGTGATGCTTGAGAAAGAATTCAGCAGAATTCAGCATTATTAATGCATTACAGGTTGAGTTAGGTCCAACCAGAGCTGACTGAAAATGAACACAAATAAGAAAAAAGCCTGAAATTGAGAAGCAGGTTCTTGGTGACCTATTCATGGATGGGGAGTCTTGGAAATGTCAAAAAGAAATATGGAGAGGATATCAAGGTAGAGCACAAGCAGCTTCCAGCAGGAAAACAAGTGGTGGAAAAATGTTCCCTGGGATTTTTAGAAGGAAGTCAAGAAAGGTGCAGTGGTAGAGAGACACAGAACACAGTATGTAGGGACAGGAAAAAGAGTGCTGTTTAACACAGGGAAAACTGAAAGAAGAGCAGGTGAGATCCTCTACTCATTACCGATGAAGGAGAATAAATCTCCAGTGAGCAGAAGTGAAAACTGCTGTACAACCTGAAGAACAGGGCCCAGGGAGGGTAAATGCTGGGGTGCAGGGCGTGGGCTGTTGTGGGGAATCAGACATTTCATTCAAAGGATGATCAGGCCAGACCACTGAACCAGGAGAAGAGTTTGGGGACATATGGGGTGCCACTGGAGGAGCCTCTGCTGTTCCAAGGGCACTGTGCTGATTATATGTGACCAAACACATTTGTCTGATAATTGAAACAAAATCTGGCAACGCTGCACTGGAAATGCCGTGGAAGAAACATTAGTCTCCTGCTGCAGCACTGGTGAGACTGAAGGGAGCTGACTAACAAAACCCACAGAGAAAGAAATTCTATTTTTTTTTTTTGAGGTAAAGTGTGCATGAGGGATTAATATATCTGAGTATTTGTTTCCCTTAACTTTGGTATAATACTCTCTATGTTGATTCAGTGAACAACAACAAAAAAATAAAGTTAAAATAAGGTTGAGTACAGCCATTCAGCTGTCAATCTAAAATCTTATTAGACATGTTTGTCCTCAAATTCAAGTATAACATTTTTTTGATTGATAGAAAATGACAGGTAGTAAAGTTATGCAATTATGCATGGAGGTGACATTTTTTCTCCAATAACACTTTAGGAATGTAAGAATTTTGTCATCCTCACTACCTGCCTTGTTGAGAAGATGTGATTTACACTCTTATCTTGGGGGAAGGGAAAAAGAATCGTTGCTACCTCGGTGAATGATCTGTGCATATTTTAAATTGGAATATACATCCTTTTTATAGTACTACAGTACTATATCCAGACATCCTTTCTTAGGAGAGTTTCTTTGGGACTGGATGCATTTTTGAGCAGCAGTGGCAGGAAGCACTTGCAAGCAGGAGGCTGACACTGACATACTGTAGCAAGAAGAAGACCTGCCACAACACCTACATACTGGATGCTGCTCAGAGTCCAAACACAGCCTAAACTTTTGGCTGATCCTTTTCCATCTCAGGCTGTAACCACTGACTGAAACTGTCTGCACGTACATTGTTTTCTTCCATCTTCTGCTGCCTGGCACCTGACACCTGCAAATTGGATGCATCACAAGGACCGCCGTGCATCCGTTACAAAGTCCACGATATTCAGCACTTGTAAATGAACAATAATTAAAATTAACAAAGCAGGCCTAAGAGCCTAATGCAAAATGTCAATTCTCTCCCTGAGTGAAACTGTGATCTACATACATTAGAAAAGAACTGGTAAGGCAGAGGAGACCTTTCAAAGAACAATGAGACACAGAAGGGGCAGCAACAAAATCAAAAAAAAGGACTTTTATACCATTCCTAGTACCCAATTTAGAAAGCAGCCACCTGCACTCTCAGTCAGCAGTGATGCCAACCACTGCTGCGTATCCAAAGCAAGGTATCTCTTCCTGTCATTTCAGCTGCCCACAGTGACACAGGACCAAACTGTGGGCAGGAAAACTTGCCCAGAGCATAGGAAGGATCTGAGCTGGACTGGACCGTGCATCTCTGGAGATGCACCAAGGAAGAGACACCCTGTAGCCCTTCCCTCCTTCATGGAGCAGTCATTAAAGCACATTATTTTTAAGACAGCATTTCAACATACAATGGGTAATAAATCAGAATTAGGCCAATATGAAACCAAAGGAAATATTTGATTTCCCATATTTCCAAATATCCCCATATTTGATTGTAATGTATACCTTTGACTCAAAAAGATCTGGCTGCACAGCTACTAGTAAAGGTGATAAAAATAGTTGTTAACTCCAAGCACATGGTTCTCGCTAGAAATCTAAGATTACTTCTTCAAAGTCCAATGTTCTGAGATCAATTTGAGTTTAAACAAACAGGACAACCATCAGCCTTTTAACTTAAGTAGGTTGTTAGATTATGTAGATTACAGAAATACTTCAGCACCTCAGAACCAGTTAGAGTAGAGCACATAATGGAAGAAATTATTTTATTCCAAATCAATGGAAATTTTCTTATTTCTCCCACAGAAACTGAATAATTTCCCTAAAAGTGAAATTTCTTCAGGAAACTTTCAGTTCTGAATTTATATGCTTGTTTAAGCTCCTGGAGCATCTTAGGAGAAAAAAAAGTAAGCATTTTCTCAGACACCAATTTGAGAAAGGTCCTCTATTACGGTGTCTTCATTAAGCATAAGTCCTGCTTTCTGCATTTATCCTTTCATGCCATCCTGTCTTTAGCATCTTAGGAGATCATCATAGATACTGCAGCACATCACAGCACTGACAGCAGATGTACACAGCAGCAGCAGACTGCCTTTTCTTTTTATAAAGAAATAAACAACCAGTGTGACCAGCTAATGTAGCTCCTCACCCATGCAGCCGCCTCTGGGAGTTCCCTTGCTGACTGATCTACTCATTAGTTAGGGTTAAGGTAATGCTGCCAGACGAGTGCTTTGGGGAACACAAACCACGTGGGGCCAGCTCCCTGGGAATGGTGCTCTCCCACCTCTGTACTGAAGTAGGAGGCATTAAAGGTGCAAAGACTCGCTAGATCATACTGCAAGATCCCTCCCTCCAGATGGAGAAGTCTTTTATTTTGTCCTACTAACAGGACAACTCCAGGAGTGAGAACACTCTCCTTGTCTTCTGAAGCCCATTCTGAAATCAAAAAGGGGGAAATATGCAATCAAAATCCCTCAGAGCTAAGGAATATTTCTTGATATCCTGTCTAAATTCTCTTTTGATCTTCATCCCATCAAAACCTCTGGGGCTGTCCTAAATCACCCTGTTCCCTGTTTGGTGTTTATGTCTTTCTGTTACTTATACACCATTAAAATGCACTCCTAATCAAAATATAATTCACTTAATCTTCTTTATAAATGAATCCCCTGAGACTCTTAATCATTTGGATTACTCTTCTCTGGACTGTCTCCAATTTCTTGACAGCGTTCTGAGATTGACATGTCCCAAACTGTACACAGCTCTTTTGATGCTGCCTCAACAGTGCTGTAGAAAAGGAAATGGTTGCTGGAACTTGTCAGAGGGACTCTTGGGGAAACCAAATGCCATTGGCTTCATCTCTTGTTTCCATAAGAAAGCATAATGATTTAACATCTTCAGAGTGAAGCATTTTCATTTTTACCTTTGAAATAACTTCTCATTTTGCTTTTTAAATAATAATTTTTATGATTTGGACACATTCTGCATCCTGGCTGGAATGCAGTACCCACTGATCTGAACAATTGTATTGAGTTTTGCTGTTTTATTTTGACTCAGCTACATACACAGGCTGTCAATTACAAGATTTATCATAATTTTATTATTTATTGTTATCACTTATCATCTTTGCTTTAGTGCACACCATGTAGAAACCCATTCTGCTACTCTCCACCTTGTCCTTCTCCACCCTTTGCCACATCATAATCAAAAATGTTAAGTAAAACTAGACCTAGCTCATATCCCTGTATAGCATCACTGTAGGTAGTCCTCAGTAACTGAACACCTCAAGTTATTATTTTCCTTATTTTATGGACCTTCAGTTCACTCTTGGTTTACATAGCAATGCTGACATTCACATCAATGTTAATTCGTGCTTCAAGTAGGATTTCAGAGGGTCCAGATGCACTATGTTCCTTTACTTTTTTTGCCCGCTTTTGTAACTTGATCTGAAAAATCAAGGTTTGTCTGTCATGATTTATTCTGTAGAAAACCTTGCTGTTAATTGTGCTTATGGTTTGATTTCTATCTTAATACACATTCCATTACCTTACTGGGAATAGAAATTGGACCACAGAATTCTTAGTGCTTGGATTTTTTTTTTATTTTCTTCTTTTTACTTTTTACCTTTCAGAAGTTCAGTATTTCCTTTTTTTCTCCCAGCCCTCTGGTACCTTCCCATCACACTCTGTAACTTTCTGTAAGTAATTGCTAGTGTTTCTGTAAGTTCATTAGCTAATTCCCTTAACACTCTGAAATGCATGCACACCTGCTGATCTGTATATATATTCAGATGTTTTAAGTATTCTCTTACCTGCTGTTCATCAATAGCTTTGACAAAGTCGTTATTGCTACTTAATTATCCATTTCTCCTGCCCTTATTTTTCTTGTTTAACAGATTTTTATAAAGCATTTCAGTAGTTTACCCATTTTAGAACCGTCATTGATTTAATCTTCCTCCTCATTTATTAATGAGCCTACTTTTTCTCCCATATTTTTCGTTCTCTTAATATATTTCATATGATTTTCTTCTTGTCTTGAAACCCCTTGGTTTTGCTGACCCATTCTTCTTCCTGCTGTCCTAACAAGCCTAAATCAGAGGGGTTTTCTTCTTGGAACTGTTTTTTGATACAAGACTAGGGAAAGGTGCTATTTATTTATTTACTTACTTCTTTCTCTGTTGTCGGTAAAGAGCTGTGGGTTTGTGGTTAGGGTTTTTGGTGTTTCTTTTTCTTATTTCTCCCTCCTCTTTTTATTATACTTAAAAGTTGTTGCTGTTAGAGGTTGGACTCGATGACCTCAAAGGTCTTTTCCAACCTAGTTAATTCTGTGATTCTGTGATTCTGTGTCTCTCTCTTAGACAGCTCTTAGACCTGTGTCCCTGGTGCCAGTGGGGTTTTCATCTGATGAAAATTCTCATTCCTTCTTCCCCCCCTTGCCCCATTTGCTTATTCACTCACCTGTCATATATTTTCAGCCTCCTAAATCAGAGTCCAACCTGCCTAATCTTTCAGCACAAAACAGTAGGTGTCCACTCCCTGTTGGGGAGCTTTAATCATAAAAAGACTGGAAAAAGTGTGCTCCTGATCCGGTTTTCTTCCATTTTCTTTTCCTTTATACTGGTGACATCAAAAAGTTCTGGACACCTTATCTTGTCTAAGCTGTGAACAGTTACTCTAACTCACAACTGGAGCAAGCCTTTGGAGTTAATGTTTTGCCCATTGACTGACACCTCTCTCCCCATGACATACGAGAAACAGTCAGTCTGGACTCCCTGAGACGAAATTTTTAATGAACCAGCCATTTAGTTGAGGAGCTGGGGAACTAGGGATCAGAAAAGAAGGGAATTTTCATAGGAGATGGTGGTTGGAGCAGGTTGGGTACTCTTCTTTCTCTAAAAGTTGAATCTCACCTCTAACAATGACTTGGGCAATACAGGGAGAGAGCAAAACCAGCCAGGTGTACAAACAGCAACATTGTACATGGACATGTTTGTGTACATTGTGCATCACAAAGAGCTGTTTATGAAAGAAGTTTTGTCTGAGAGAACTGAAAAGAGACAAGTTCCAAACACATAAAATAAAATAGTTTTTGACAGACAAAGCAGAAAATTATGTACCAAAAATAAGAGTAGAACCAGAGCAGGAAAAGGAGGGAAAATGACATGCAGTAAAGGGAGAGAAGTTCAGAAAGAAGAATTTCATTCAGGATGAAGGGAGAGAGCTGAGGATCACACAAAGAAGCAGGTCTATCTGACTGCAGATAATCAGGAAGCCTCTCTCCAGAGGTGATCTACAAACTGGTAAACTGCACACCAGGGAGTGTATGGTAGGTCCAGAGCTGGAAATGAAAGTGAAAAATCTGCTGCCTATCTTCAGCACCGAGAACATAGTCAGATCAAGGATGTTTTCATTAGGAAAGACTCTCAAAGTGAGTTATCTTCCAGATCCCTTCAGTAGGAAAACACAAGTGCTCAGGGATTAATGAAACTACTTAAGGAAGTCACTTGAACAGAANCCCGCTTTTGTAACTTGATCTGAAAAATCAAGGTTTGTCTGTCATGATTTATTCTGTAGAAAACCTTGCTGTTAATTGTGCTTATGGTTTGATTTCTATCTTAATACACATGCCATTACCTTACTGGGAATAGAAATTGGACCACAGAATTCTTAGTGCTTGGATTTTTTTTTTATTTTCTTCTTTTTACTTTTTACCTTTCAGAAGTTCAGTATTTCCTTTTTTTCTCCCAGCCCTCTGGTACCTTCCCATCACACTCTGTAACTTTCTGTAAGTAATTGCTAGTGTTTCTGTAAGTTCATTAGCTAATTCCCTTAACACTCTGAAATGCATGCACACCTGCTGATCTGTATATATATTCAGATGTTTTAAGTATTCTCTTACCTGCTGTTCATCAATAGCTTTGACAAAGTCGTTATTGCTACTTAATTATCCATTTCTCCTGCCCTTATTTTTCTTGTTTAACAGATTTTTATAAAGCATTTCAGTAGTTTACCCATTTTAGAACCGTCATTGATTTAATCTTCCTCCTCATTTATTAATGAGCCTACTTTTTCTCCCATATTTTTCGTTCTCTTAATATATTTCATATGATTTTCTTCTTGTCTTGAAACCCCTTGGTTTTGCTGACCCATTCTTCTTCCTGCTGTCCTAACAAGCCTAAATCAGAGGGGTTTTCTTCTTGGAACTGTTTTTTGATACAAGACTAGGGAAAGGTGCTATTTATTTATTTACTTACTTCTTTCTCTGTTGTCGGTAAAGAGCTGTGGGTTTGTGGTTAGGGTTTTTGGTGTTTCTTTTTCTTATTTCTCCCTCCTCTTTTTATTATACTTAAAAGTTGTTGCTGTTAGAGGTTGGACTCGATGACCTCAAAGGTCTTTTCCAACCTAGTTAATTCTGTGATTCTGTGATTCTGTGTCTCTCTCTTAGACAGCTCTTAGACCTGTGTCCCTGGTGCCAGTGGGGTTTTCATCTGATGAAAATTCTCATTCCTTCTTCCCCCCCTTGCCCCATTTGCTTATTCACTCACCTGTCATATATTTTCAGCCTCCTAAATCAGAGTCCAACCTGCCTAATCTTTCAGCACAAAACAGTAGGTGTCCACTCCCTGTTGGGGAGCTTTAATCATAAAAAGACTGGAAAAAGTGTGCTCCTGATCCGGTTTTCTTCCATTTTCTTTTCCTTTATACTGGTGACATCAAAAAGTTCTGGACACCTTATCTTGTCTAAGCTGTGAACAGTTACTCTAACTCACAACTGGAGCAAGCCTTTGGAGTTAATGTTTTGCCCATTGACTGACACCTCTCTCCCCATGACATACGAGAAACAGTCAGTCTGGACTCCCTGAGACGAAATTTTTAATGAACCAGCCATTTAGTTGAGGAGCTGGGGAACTAGGGATCAGAAAAGAAGGGAATTTTCATAGGAGATGGTGGTTGGAGCAGGTTGGGTACTCTTCTTTCTCTAAAAGTTGAATCTCACCTCTAACAATGACTTGGGCAATACAGGGAGAAAGCAAAACCAGCCAGGTGTACAAACAGCAACATTGTACATGGACATGTTTGTGTACATTGTGCATCACAAAGAGCTGTTTATGAAAGAAGTTTTGTCTGAGAGAACTGAAAAGAGACAAGTTCCAAACACATAAAATAAAATAGTTTTTGACAGACAAAGCAGAAAATTATGTACCAAAAATAAGAGTAGAACCAGAGCAGGAAAAGGAGGGAAAATGACATGCAGTAAAGGGAGAGAAGTTCAGAAAGAAGAATTCCATTCAGGAAGAAGGGAGAGAGCTGAGGATCACACAAAGAAGCAGGTCTATCTGACTGCAGATAATCAGGAAGCCTCTCTCCAGAGGTAATCTACAAACTGGTAAACTGCACACCAGGGAGTGTATGGTAGGTCCAGAGTTGGAAATGAAAGTGAAAAATCTGTTGCCTATCTTCAGCACCGAGAACATAGTCAGATCAAGGATGTTTTCATTAGGAAAGACTCTCAAAGTGAGTTATCTTCCAGATCCCTTCAGTAGGAAAACACAAGTGCTCAGGGATTAATGAAACTACTTAAGGAAGTCACTTGAACAGAAGAGCTCACAGACTACAAAGTTAAGAGATTGCAAGGAAAGTCTCCAGACTTAACTGTGTGATCACCTCCAACTATATTATCAGAATGAAGCCTAGACTCATAGAAGGAGAGGGTCTAAACAGTAAACTATTTCCTCAGGCAGGAAATGCAGACACGAAGTGAGAATCTCCCAAAAAGCAAAGTTTTCTGGAAAATTAAGCTGAGTTAAACCTTGCAAAGGTGATTAAAACAAATAGCAGCCATTTCTTCAGCTGTCTAAATAAAAAGCGAACATTGAATGAAGAAATGGAGCTGCTGCAGAGTGAGAATATAGCAGAGATTAAAGATAACCTATAAATGGCCTAAAAATAAATTAATACCTTTGCCTCAGTTTTCAATGAAAATGGCATGAGGACAAAGGGTAATGAGTGGAAAAGCAGGGATTAAAACCCACCACATTCTGTGTACAAGCAGAATGCAGACAGTGTGGCATTCACAGGTGAGAGAGGTGAATAGCCTAGATTTTGAAGGCACTATTCCACTTGGAACAAACACTCTGATAACAAACATTCCTAATTTAGATATCAGGTCATGATTAATAGCAAGCCTATACCCTGCTTCAGTTCTCAGTCTCAGTTTACCTTCTTCCATCCCTTTGAACGATTTGTTCATCTTCTCTTTGAGATTCCCCAGACTTTTTAACACAGGCAGCACGCACCTTTTCCCTACTTCTGTTCCACAAACCCACTTATTCACCTGAGGATTTTGGAGAGGAGTTTTCCAATGGCAGTCAACATGGGGTCATGTGAAACACTTCAAGTAAATTACTTACATCTTGCAAAATTGTAAGCACCTGAAAAACAAAAGATTAGGATGTTAATAATGTAGTAATAAAAGAAATTATATCAGTTATGATAGAACCAAATTTCAGTGAAGGGTGTTCTGTTTTACTACACTGTAATTTCTCTCAGCAAACCACTCCAAGTCACAAAAATGCATAAAGGGAAACACTTCCAACACCTACCAGAACCACACCTACAGCTAAAGGCCTCCTTATAAGTCCAACCCTACCAATAATGTGAAGGATGAGGTTCTGACAGAGTTAATAATAAGGAATCTGTAAAATTTATACTGAGCTGACTGATTTGAGAAGTACTGTACCCCCTTCCTTCTCCGCCAGAGAATTTCATTTTTATCTTGATTATTCTTAACTGTTCTCTGTTAGTTACAAGCCAAAAGCAGAGTTTATTTTACATCACCTTTATTCCTTCTTCCTAAGTGCTACTTAATGAGTTGAAGGGGCTGGAAACTTGTTCTCAGCGAAGCAAATATCCTATGAGTTATAAATGACATTTCATCCTCATATGCAGATTTTTCTGTGCCTAAGTGAATTATTTACAAGGTACAGCTTGTGGGCTCCAACAATCAGCTGCCAGAGATTTACACCTACACTGAGTCCCTGCTCTCCTGCTGGGAAAATGTGAAGTTTTCCACCGCCCTTTAAGATCTGAAGACTTAACAGAGAATAGCTCTCCCCAAAGCTGGCACTGCTTTTCTTGGGATGGTGGCTGACTAGGCTTTGCTGAGGGAGAGAGAATAATGGTGAGCTGAGACACCAAGAGTGACTGCTTCAGTAGCTTAAAATAGTCTCCTTTTTTCCCCCTCTGCATGCAGCTGCAAATCAAAAGTATCATGGATCATTTAAATATTGTACTTCCAGTCCTGTATGCATAACGACAAAGGTAGTCATAGCGTTGTTTTTTCTCTTTAATGAGGAAAAAGCCCATAGAAATTGGATGCTACTGTGATCAACAAAGTAACAGGGAACTGGATAAGAACAATAAGTGAATTATTAAGTTCCCTACAAAAGCCTACCTTCATATTTAAAGGACCAGGAGAAAAGCTTTAAAAACATATGAGATTTGAGATAAATTATTTAAAGTAAATTGGGAAGTGTTTTGAAAGCTCTGTTGCTCTTCCTGAGTCTTTTCATGTAAGACAGTACTGCGGAGAGCAAAGCATGGTGAAATGGGGTTGTAGTTACAAGAGCAATGACAGTGTGGTGCTGCATTGCCAGCAGCCAAGTTGCTCCGGAGACCGTGGGTGTGGAGCGCATGTGGCTCCTTCCTGACGCCACAGGTGGGCTTTCCTTCTCCTTTGTAATCTTCAGAGCTTCTCACTAGCTTTCTATACTTCCATAATGTTTAGAAAGCTAATGATGTTTACACTCGGGTGGAAAAAAAGAGAGCGCTGTTGCAACTTAATCTCTCAAGAAAAGCAGTAAAAGCCATCTATGTGGTATATGTAGGTAGCAAAACAATGTAAAAGAGTCATTTGGGGGGAACAATCCCTCAGTGGCCGGAAAACAGTTCAGAAGACATAATAATTTTTTTCCCTATTTAGGTATCTCTGATCCTGAAATACTCGATATGATTCTTTCTTTCCTTCCATTTAAATCTCCACTGACAAGAGAGAATCTGATTCTTTTTTCATTTCCTTCTCATCCAGTTTATTTCTTATAATATTAGACTTGGTGTAAAATTGTTTGGGTATGCTTGTACCTAAACAGCCTTCTGGGAAAAAAAGACTTACTCTCAGGCTCCTGCCACCAATAGATAGACAGACAGACAGACAGATAGATAGATAGAAAGAAAGAAAGAATACTGAGGCTTTCTTCAGGTCACATGTGGCAGAGTTTATGTAGAGGCTAAACATTCAGTAATACTTTTTAGTAAAATATTTTCCCCCTTCACGGCTTTGGGACTTGATCCAGCTTGAAAGTTCAACACATAATTACATGCTTAATTATACATCATGGAATTCTCATTGAGTCTAGCAGTCAATCTGTGTGTGCTGCTGAATTTGGGACCACAACCACACCCAAGGCTCACTGTCTGTCTGCAAATATCTGTCTACTGCTGCCTCTGCTACCCCAACAACCTCACTAACATCTTTTGCCTCTGAGCAGGATGTGGGGAGCACAACCAAGATAATCACTTGTGTTCCAAGGGATAATGCATGGCAGAAAAGCCCAGACTGGCTTTGTGAGAGAAATGTCCCCAGAAAGTAGCTAAAATTTTCCTGCGGAAAGGAAGAGTGAAGGTTTTTTTCCACATCATTCCCCTTGCTGATAAAAGGTTTGAGATTGTGTTGAGAATCTTCCTCAGTGTACTAGTAAATACCTTTTTTACTTTAAACCAAAGAACAGTAAAATGGCAATTAATTTAGACTAGGTAAAATATATAATTACCTAGTCATAAAATGGACCATAAAAGTACTACATTGTTGAATCCATTTCATTAGTAGCATGTACATAAAAACTGTTTTAGTGTATAAAGACATAAGTATTGTGCTTCATTGTTTTCAAATGACAGTGCTTTGCTTTTTCTTGATTTTGCAAACAGACCTCTCAGCAATGTTACTCCAGGAGTTGTTTAAACTTCTTTTCCTTGTATTATCCACATTATGCTGACTTCATCTTGAAACAGCTCAAAAGCACCAACATGACTTAAGAACCCAAAGCCAAAAGCTGTAGGTCACATAAACCCAGACAGAATGTTGATGAGGCAGTTTTACCTGGACTGGGAGGTGGGTTTTTATGCCCTTTTTTTCCTTTTGTTTTAATGCCTACATTTGGGGGTGTTGCAGACAAATTGGAGGGGTAAGGAGCAGTGGCAATCCTGTGGAGCTGCCTTTCCAACTTTCATCTCTTTATTTGTTTGATGTTTTCAATCTGAAAAGCCCACAAGTCGTTCAAGATCCACACATCTTAACCAGTATGTTCTACCAAAAAACAAAAAAAGAAAAAAAAAAAAAGTAGAACCTTAGGAGATGAGGAAAGTTTTTTCCTCAAGTTTTTAATCTCTGATAAATTCAGTGTAGCTGCTTTGCGATGTCACCAATTCCTGTGAAACAGAATATTTTTCAGTGATCGAGAATATAAACTGGCATAAAGAATTTCTTCATTAGGACATCAAAACTGTAGGAATATTTTCAATTTTTGCCATAACTTTTTCTCCAAAATTATTTCACTCATTTTGTGACCACCTAAGGCTCTCTAAGGTACACAGCAACACAGTTTGAGACATCTCTGTGATGTTCTGTACATCATGTAGTTGCTAACAACCTGTCAAAGTCATCCTGACACCAAACTGAGAAGCTGATGATTTTGGTAAGGTATTAGCAGAGATGAAAAAAGATGGTCCTCATTATTGTAATAAAACCAACAGAGACACACTGAGAATCAATTACTGATTCTGTGACCTGTTGAACTAACCCTCAGTCAAGTGAGGGAACTGCACAGGGCATCTTACATTATCAAATGATTTAGGATGGAGCGCTGTCTGAAGACTTCCAACAAGTCAAGGCAAATACATTTCCGTAAATTGTGGCTTGCTTAATTACCTTGTTCCTGAGCACAAAGATCAAATTGAGCAACTTAAGGTGCTGAAGCACTCTGCCAGCTGGTCATGAGAAGGAAATAATTAACACACACAAGAGCTAAGTTTAAGGATGAGACTCCTACTGACAACAGCAAGGAGATCCAAAGTTAAGGCAGACACTGTGTCCTTGACTGGATCCATGTGCCTAGAATTTGCAGCACATATTGGATTGGGGAAGAGCACCATGTGTTGCAGCCATTTCAAGCAAGCAGATGGCTTTTTAAAGCGCTCGGTGTAGGGAAAGCAAAGCCCTTTCAAAGGCTGGCATTTCACTCTCATTATTTGTCACAGACTGTTCCACCTCTTGCCTTTGCAATGCCCGAGTATCACCAGGAAAACTCTCTCTCATGGAAGGATCTGTGCAAGCATGTGAAAACATCCCCTGATACAATGAAGTGGCCAGTGAGACAGGAAATTAGTAATGATATTTCATGTTTGGAAACCAATGCCCAACACTGAGTTATTTTTCTTTCCAAGATCCCACCCAGCCTTGAGAGAGAAAGCTGAAAGTCACAAAAACCCTGTTTTGTACCTACCTACACTTCTCAAAGGCCTTCATGCCCACAGCAGAATCTTTTAGCCTACTCTGAGCATCTCACAAAGGTAACACTTTTCTTCCATAACCAAATTCAGTTATAAGATGAAAAGTAATTGTTTACTGTGAGAAGATGAACCTAGGAGCCTAACTTTCATCCACTGCTTCCCGCATTTTTTAACAGGATCTCTCATGCCTGCCTGAATAGTCACCGAAGACGAAGAGAAAATGGCACCTAATTTTAACATACCATCTTGAAGGATGGACTCTTTGGAGTCTACTGTGCACTACAGATTTGTTATGATCAGAGGGGCCAGATGTCACCAGCTGAGCCGTTCATTTGATGCTGCACCATTGCTCGGTGCTGCTGCCGTGGATACTGCCCTGCCCTTATGGTGGCTGCTGTGATTCATTGAAAGTAATATCATCCCAACTGCCACTCCGGGGAATCTTGCAGGCATGATTTTCTAACACAGCATGACCCATTAAAAATAACTGCCAGGAATCCTGCGCTTTATAAAAGGGCATCTTCATTAGCTCTCGCGGTGGGTCGCCAGAAAGTCCCAGGCGCTAGAGTAGTCATGGGGTAATTTGTAGTTATCAGAAACATTGCATTTAATGCTTTTATTCCTGTGGAGCTGGAGCCCACTGGTTACTAAACACAGGCTCCTCCTCTTAAATCACAGAAATTAAAGAGGGAAGAGACCCATCAGATTATTTTGTCAATCCACTCTTTGAATGCAAAACTGGTGAGTGTATAGTCTTCGCCGCCAAGATATTCAGTGCCAGGGACACTCACCACTGTGCTATGGACCACTTCACTTCTCAGTGCCTACTAGAGCTTGGCGTTTCTCCTAAAACAATGAATTCCTGGGTATGCTGTGCAGCACTTCGTCCTTCACATAGAGTTTCATCCAAAGAACAGGCTCTAAATGACTGCAGAGTGCTGTAGATTGGGCCTCTCACCTGCTCTATTTGCTCTTCCAAATATACTCGAATAGAAGCTGGTGTTTTACTTGGATAGTTAGACAGAAGAAATCTAAACTTCTATTTCTATCAGGTTTAACGGAAACTTTTATTTTTCCAGAACTAAACAAACCTTCTACATAATTTAAAACAAAAATCTTGGCTTTAGTACTGTATGGACATGTTCTACAGCATCAAATGTCAACAAATCTTATAAACCCCCATTGTTTATTAAAACAGGTACACACCTCCCTGAAGATGTCTCCTCATTCCCAGCACTGGAGCTCATTTTATGATGAATTGTCAAGGGCAGAGAGTCCCCCAAAGAAGAGAAGAAACACATGACAGATGTTATCCATGAGTTTGTCACTCTGGTACTCAGAAGCTATGATGATAAATGTCCTCCAAAAAAACCACCCCAGACTAGAGTAGGAAGGTTGTGGTAACTAGCATTAATGAGATACCTGAGCCCAGAAACACATTTATTAGTCCCTTCTGGTAAAAGTATTTCCTCCTGTAGTCTAGGTTGAATATTGACTCAAATGCAGTGGCCAAGTGACGTCCTGAAGCTCACATTCTCTCCAGCATTGAGTATGAGCTATAGTGCTTCGGGCCATAGCAGCAACTCATAACAATGAGCAATAAAAAAATAAATTCCAACACATGTCTTGCTCTGCAAGGGTGTGGACTGAGCTTCAGTGCAAGCTCCATGCAGGACTGAAAGAAAGGCCTCCAGGCTATGTTGCAGTTTCTGAACAGTGTCCAAGAATAAATCCTAGTTCTGTGGTGAGTATATCAAATAGGGAGCAGTTCTTTCCATTATATATTACCTCCCCAGTCATTATGAAATCATTTGGTATTCACTGTGATAGTACCAATCATTAATGCACTCATTTGGTGTTCTTATGGCTTGTCTTATACGCTTCCCCAGGAATTCCATTGTAATTAACCATTAGTTAATGTAAATAGTAATGGACATTTAAATGAAAGTGTTACCAGGCAGGGTCAGTAGTAGCAGAGAATCAATGTGTTCATGAAACCAGCTACAGTCACTTCAAAAAGCTCCTCTAATGGTAATGAAAGCCTAACAGTAAATATGTTGCTTAAACAGAATCAGGAGCTGTTGAAAACATTTTACAGCATTTCATCTGAAAACCGTATTCAACATTCCTCCTTCTCTTCCTGCATCTCTAGAAGAGTGGACACATGGGCAGCCTTCATGTTATGCAGCAAATAATGAGGATTACTACAGAGCTTTTCTCTGCAGAGCATTATATACTGCAAGTATACCAGCAGAGCATCGGATGTGTTGGCATGTTGCATAGGTCCTACAAGTGGTGGGTCACTGATTGGTTTAAACCAAAGAGAAGAGCAATAAAGAAAAGTGAGCCTGTGAAAAGCTAAACTAGTTTTACTGTTTGCATGGCATCGGTCCTTGAATAAACTGAAGTAATGAAATGTAATAGAATGGGATCTGGTATAATACCTTCTTCCCTGCCAGACTTGTATTCTTAGAGATATTTTAGCGCTGGAATTCACTGACCTTTGTACAAGTGACACAGATCTACTTTTCTGGTAAGAAGACACAAATTATCATTGAGTGGAACTGTGAGAATAATTTCTTGGAGAAAGCAAAAGTAGCAAAACTTGATGTTTTGCCAGATTATAAAAGGCCAAAAAATTTCACTTTTCATCCAGGGCACTAATGTGAATTATTATCGTGAGAAAAAAGTTCCTTTTGCCAACTATAATAGAAATGTGAAATAGGAAAGTTTTCACTGTCCTGTGGTGTGCTAGCCAGGGTTCATGTAAATAACAATAATAACAAATCTAAGTCTACCTCAAGAACCCAGTGGAAATAAAAAAGTGCTTCTTCATTGGGTTGCACCTTGGTAAACTTCATTAAAAGAATCCAAAACCAAAAAGAATGAGAGCAGAGTTACTGAGCTTGTGGTATTTCCATCAGATCCCCTCAGTGCTTACAGGGCTATGCTTTTGCACATTCCAGCTTTTCAGCTTGCCACTCTGAATGGTCCCAAACTGTGAAGCACTTTGTGCAGAAATCCAGTTGTGAAATGGAAAACACAAGGAAGAATTTTATATTACCCTTCCTTTGAAACTAAATATTTTCATCCTTTGTCCATTTTAGATTTTCCCTGAAAGAAATGCACTAGAAATCTTTAATTACTCAGAAAGTTCAGGCTTCAAAATTTGTATTTAATCTGGATTTAAAGGAGCATTTTCTGAACAGATGTGCTGGTATGCAAACACCTGCTGCTTCCTTTCTCCTGAGCATGCCTAATTTTAGTTACTTATTTATTTTTTTCTCCTCTTTGTTCCTGTTATCGTGGTTTCATTTAGGTCTTATTCTGAACAATGCCTTTGCTCTTTAAACTCCACTAGTTTGCCAAATATCAAAGGACACCCTGAGGAGCAGTAGGACTTTGAGCAGAGCAGATAATTTCTCTTCCTAAGGGGCTGCTCTTTTGGGGCTTGGGACAAATGGTCGTAGCCCATTTCATCATGACCTCCTCACTATGCTGATCTCAGCCATACTGCTCCAAATGGAAAGTTATGTCACCACTATCAGTGGAGGAACTGCAGCAGGTCCTCGGTCCCACTTGTGTTGAACTGGCTGCACTTACCCTATTCCTTAAGGCAGTCAAACTGGGCTGAAGAAGGAAATTTTTCTCATTACCAGCAGAAGACTAGTGCAATGCGGTAAGTTTTTCATCACTTCTTTCTCAGTCTATGCTACAAAACTGATCATAAATAGTTTCTGGGTGCAATAAAATTGGGAGCCAGGCTTCTAGAGCAAGAGGGGCGAAGTAAGAATCTGGCAGAGACTTTGGAGCCATCCCAAATATTGGGTGGTGGGTGGCAGGAAAGTGAAAGCCATCTGGTAGCTCAGATTTCCTGTATAAGGAGGTCCTCTGGTTTTGAAAATGTGGGCCTCAGCTCCTCTGGGAAACAAATGCTTGCAAAATGAAGAAGGAAATGTAATGGTTTGCCTGCAAATTTTGATACGTGATGCAGTAAAAACAGGGTTTCTAATAATGACATTTCTACATTTCTTCATTATGAGTCATGAGTAAACATGACATTTCTGCAACGCGATCTAGATATGTGATCAAAGATTAAAATGGAGCCATTTTAATATTTTAATTATTTCGGCACTGTCAGGCTTCAGAGTCTGTTATGCCAACACCCAGTGCAGAGGAAATAATTTGTAACAAAGAATTTTATCAATTTTAGCTGCTTTTTTCTCCGTGCGGATTGTGTGCGAATGGGTCATTATTTTCTCAGATTTGCTCATTATTCGAAATGATCCACAATGAATAATTTATACTAATATTTCTTGTTCTGCAGCTTCTTCACCATGAGTTTATAGCTGCCTGGACTAGTTTTGTCTGAACAAACATATCACATGGCCTCATTTCTGCTTCCAGGTTGGCTGATAGGTGTTTTGCTGGGTAGAGTGCTCCCATTTGCACTTTTTATACATGCTCTCAGCAGATATGGCTGTTCTCCATTTAAAAGTGCTATTTCCACAAGCAATCTTATGAGTCAATTCATTCATTATGATATTCATGGGGAGTGAACAAGAGTGCAAACACAGCAAAGAGAATTTGAAATTTTATCCCAGGAATTATTTGCTGATTTTTCTTTTTCTTTTTCTTTTTTTTTTTTTTGAGTTCTCAGCCCACCCTGACACCTGCTTTCACTAACAGACCTGTATAACTACTGGAGAAGTGCCACTGAGTTTATCTAGGTGCAAACATCTTGTGAATGTGCATGAATGAGAAGGGAAAAGTTTTCTCAAACAGCTAGTGGCTTACAAATTACTGATATTTCAGTCCAGGGCCAAATGTTCCAAAAGGGTTAGGAAGAGGTTCCCCTATTAGTCCAGTAGTTTCAGGCATTTAACAGTGTCTCCTGAAGCATTTGACTTGGTAACTAGGGAGTAATCCCAGACGGCTGAGTATCCATCCTATTATCCACAAAACCTAGTAGAGTAAAATGGATAAGATGTGAGAACGACCCTTCCTTAGTATGGTAAATCTAAAGAGCTTATCCCTAACACAGAAGAGATAAATCCTTCTCTGTCAAATCTCTATGTCTTCTCACTGCAGGTCTTGCTTTCTACACCACCTGTGGCAATCAGTCAAAATTTCAAATACTCTACCAGTAAGACAATTTTACTTGTGTATTCCCTAAACCAATCCATTCATTCATGATGCTTTGTTCTGGAAATACTTTTAACCTAGCACTTTTAGGGTGGCCAGAAGATATCAGAGGTAGGTGTCTCCTCCTCAGACTGCATATGGCTTCCTACAGCAAAACCCAGTTTGATTTGTAAATTGGGAAGTCTGAATAATCAATTTTTTCACCTTCTCCTCGGACTCATACAGTCATACAGTCCTTAAACATCCAAGGTCTCACCAGAGTACTATCCCCCTCCACAATGCAAGTAAACCCAATCTTTTGCTGGAAATGATCCATTTGTGGTTCATGTTTGGAAGCAATCCAAAACCAAAGAGACATGCGGTTGGAGCAACCTGCCCATCAATTAACATTGCTGAATAATTCCTGAATTCCTGGTCTGCCAGAACAGCAGTTTGCAGTGTGGTTCTGGCCATAAAACCAAGGGTGAGGATGAGGCTCAGGGTGGAGGGAATCACACAGCTTGCTGCTTTCTTTGGTGTTCCTGTGCCACATGGTGCACAGGGGCTCAAGTAGGAGCCGAAACTGCTTTAGAGAACGCCTGTTCTCCGTGAGTCACCGAGGGTGAGTCACGCACACCGACACAGGATCAGAAAGCCTTCCATTTTGCAAATGATAAGTGATGATGATAGTTAAGCAAGGGAGTCCACTGTGACTCTCCTATTCCAAGATGTGTCATTATAAACCTGATGGAGCGCCCGCAAAGAAAATACCGTGCTCCAACTGCTTTTTTAGTTGTCCTTTCCTAGATAAAAGGAACATCTATACACATTTTAAGTTTCACCTTCACATTCTTTTATGCTTTCATCCTCAGAGGGGTGACTATGGAAAATGTCTATAATGCAGCTACATCCATCTATCAGCCCAGCTTTTCCTGCTTCATCCCAGTAATAGCCAATACCAGTGGTTACGCAGAGCCCTACAATGGTACCTCCAGGAACAAAAAAATGTGGCTTAGAAAGATTTTTTTAAAATTACTAAAGAATAGTTTTTCATTTTCCATTCTCTGCAGATGTCATTTTCTTCTGATGAGTACCTCTAAATTTTGCCCTCGAGTCATTAGACACACAGTGTAAGTGAGATGCTAAATCCAACAGGCTATTCTGGCCACCAGATGGAAAAGTTTCCCTTCAGCACCCACAAAACCATACATATGTAAATACAAGTCTCATTATATATTAGGTATGAATATCTAGGTATACCTGCGGGTATCTGTAATCATGTATAAACTAAAATAAAGAATGCATAAAAAATGCTAAGGTTCACCAGAAAATGGGCAAAATATAAGGAATCAGTATTATCGTAAGCAACAAACTTTTATTTGGCTTTTTTCTGTCTATGTGCCATAGCACAGTCCTTAATTACCTTACTGTGTCTTATTTTTCTTCATTTTCTTCCTCTGTGGAAAACAAGGCTTATGAAACTGGGCTATTTTTCAGTATTATATTTTAGCTTTATCCGGCATGTGGCTTCATGTACTGTTCAGCTCTGCACTGGATACGAAATTATTGTTTTCTTCTCCCCTTCTTCTTGTGGGGGCATCATAACTGTTGTTCATATTTTTTGCTGCATTTAAGATTATACCTTCATGATACTGTGAAGAAACCTGAAATCATTATCTCTGGTTTACATGCATAAAAACTGAGGTGCAGACTAATATGAACATTCTCAAATATGTCACTTAATTTGGGATTCCCAACTCAAAAAATTACAGTCTGATTTTTAGAGTGTTTGGCATGTTCACAATCCTTTCTCTGCTCATAGCAGAGATCATCTTGACCTCGCACATGCTTGCAGGAAGTCTGCAGCTCTAACAACCAGATCTCTGACCCCAAAAACTTCAGGCTTCCCATGGAAGTAACTTGCCTGTCAACAGATGAAATCTCTGGACATGAAGCCTCTGGACATCCAATTCTGCACGATGCCCACCTTTGACAGAAGTCTACAGAGAAGTGTTTTCTTCACCCGCTTTCCTTATTCCAGGCACGAGACATCTATTCATTCCCACAACACGAGCAAGGAGGATGTCTGCCTACAGTCACCACATTGCTCAGATACATCACCAGAGCACACAATGTCCTTTGCAGCAAGCCAGACATGGGTCCTCAAATGAAAAGTAATGACATCATAGAGACAGTGCTATGCAGATTAGGAACTAGGGTGATGATTAATTTGCAGACACAGTGCCTGGCATTTTGTGGCATTCCTCTTTTGAGCTCTCAGCTACAGTGTCATGCATATGTCATTGTTCTTAGGCTTATTTATATGTTTTGCCCAATTCCAAATTCTTTGTTTTACCTTTGTTAGTTTCTTCTAATTTTCTGTTCCTCCATTGCACCCATGGTGGAACAAAGCCAATTCTCAGTATGGAAATCGCCTCATAAACAGTTTAGACTTGATGGGGCCCAAACAACTGGCAGGAGAGTCTTCCTACAGGCCATGTTTAGCAGCATTAACTCAAGCCATGGGCATCACTGCAATCTATAGGTCTCCATTCCAGATGGGCTGGACTGTAAAACAGAGTGTTACCAAAAGAAACAGAGTTCGAAAATCCAGCCTGCAAAATGTATGATTTCTTTTGATAGCATTCTGTTAAGCCATTCCATTTTCATCTGCCTGCCTCTTTCCAGGGCCCCTCCACCGAGATGTCTGCACTGGAAAGCAGGTGTTACATGCATAAGGTTCTTCTCAAGCACTCCTTAGGGTGGACACTATCACTGAAAATCTCAAAACAGCCCTACTTACCTTCATGGCAGTCGGGTATCTGAAACTCTGAAGCAGCTTTTAAAGTCTAGACTTGCAAGCACTATTGTTTGAAAACTATGGCAGTCTGCCTTGCTTGGTGGTGATATGAAAAATAATGATAAAATGCAGCATATATGCATTGGTCATTTAATTTAGACTTGACCTGAGACTTAGCAAGCCCATCTTCCAGCAAAATTGATTGCCTCTGAGCAGTGCAAAGGTCACAGAAAGAGACCTTCCTACTATTGAGGCAGAATCAAACCAGGATTACAGTCTTTTCATTTGATGTGTACTCAATTTTAAAAATAATAAAAAACCAAACATGAAACAACAACAAAAAAACCAGCTTAACAATGTGCTTGATGAGTTTAAGACCTGCAGGAAAATATTTAATGTCACACAACAATGAAAGGAATTGGTACAAAGCATAAATGGCAAAGCAGTGAAAAGAACTGACACAAAGCATACTGGCATGTACAGCAACACCCACACAATCAAAAGCATTCAAGGAAATTAAAAAAAGAATCAAATGACTAAAGATCTAGCTATGCAAGGGAGTTGTATAGCAAAAGTAATCTCCATCCACAGCTATCCCAGAGATTTGAATGAGCTGGAATTTCAAGAATAGGTTGAATTAGTTGGCAAGAGAAAAAGAAAGAAAATTAATTAGGGGTAGAAAGAGAACTCAGAAATGCAATCAAATACCCCACTCAACGTTTTTAGTTCATCTGTATTTAAGTAGACACATTTAGAGGTGCATTTGACCCCAAACTCTGGGGGTTAGATTTTGGGGTGCTTCAAAATTGATGGGATATCACAGACAAGTTTGTATTTGGCCACAGTCCCAAGCAAAAGAAATCTAAATCAAGCCCTTTCCAAATTTTGGCTGTTTGGTTTAACATCCCAGTTTGGATCCAGATCTATACTGAGTCTTTACTTCTGTCACTTCCTATCATGTCACAAAAGAAGAGCATACATCTGGATGCAATGTAATAATGACACAAAACATAATAAACACTGCAATGGCTACCTTTACAACTTAAATGCTCTGGGTTTTTTCATGTGATAAGCTGTGCACTGGGGATTTTTGGAAATTCAGGGCATAAAATGCAGGAATGCCCAATGAGCCCCATTCAGTTCCATGACAGCATTTGTCTCTTAGTTACAGCAAGGGTAATGTTATCAGCACCAAGCAACCCAGAAGAAAATTATCAATTGGTTACCAAGAAACCTAATGATTTCATCAATATTATTTTACCAGTTACAAAGGTCATTTGGAGAAGTAATGCCACACGAAATGTGCTTGTGAAGTGGGTGATGTGTGGGTGGCTGTTAAGGGTCAACACTTCATTTCTCATTTCTTTAATTGATACTTCTGAATGAGTATTAATTGAGCTGCAATGAGAAGAGTGTGCAGTTTGACAATGCAAGTGACAGGATGGAAGTGCCATTTGCAGAGTGTATATAACCACAGCTAACACCCTCAAAGCGTTAATTCCATTTTATGTCTTTCACATTTAATAGCAAATTTGCCATTTAATCTTTAAGACAGAAGTTACTTATTCTCAATCTACCTCTCACTTGCACTGATATAATCTCATGCCACTCAGACTGGCCTGTGGCATGAAGCACATCACACTTTCAAATCAGGTCCATTTTTTCATTAGCTCATATCCTTCCTGAGATGCCCTCCTTTACAGATGGCTGATCAGCAATCAACACTAGTTTGTTTCAATCAGAAAAGCAGCCGTAACTTCTCATTTAAAGACTGTTCCTGGAGAAGCGCATTAGTCGAAGGCATAAAGCTGGCACTGGGGCAACAGTGACTCTCACAACTGATTTCTTTTAGGATTTTTTTTTAAAGAGATAGACCTCTTTTTATGTGGAGACCTGTTTTTTATTTTAAAAGTAAGCATAATGAAATCCATGCCTTTGCATGGGAGCTCTTCCTGTAGCGTGGGCAGGTGCCAATACACTGTAAATCTGAAGAGTGAATACAAAAGGTAGCAAAAGCCCAGGAGGAAGCCAAGGAATAGTTCCCATATGTACGAGCTAACACTTTCTCCCTCTCTGTTCCTCCTCCAGCAATGCAGTGTGTTGCCCTTTGAGCCTACTTGACTGAGGTTAAGCATTTACACTTTTTCAGAGGACAGTCAGTCCACTCAGGGAGATACTGGCTTTCATAGCAGGAGGCTTCAAAATGATTTCCTCTCTGCTTGGGCAGCTCAAAAACACACGTGCACAGAAGCAAAGGTCAGATGTCATCCAAGTGGTGTGAGAGTGCTGGCTAAACGCTTGGGATATATTTTTATATTGGCCTCAACTCAGCCTCCAATTCCACAGGAATCTACTTGGCACCCACAATTCTCTCCAGTGCATTAACCCTGGGTGCAAGTGATAGGATTTAGCCTTCCAGCACTGACTAGTGGGTGCAGTCAGATAGCTAGATAACTTAATGATATCATTTGCCCTCACAGTTAACTACAGGAAGAAAAGAAAGCTGGAGTTGCTGGAAAAAGACAAAAGAGACAGAGGTCTTTTTCCCGCTCTCCTCACCCTCCCCAACCAGATTTCTTGTATTCAGTGTGGAATTGCTTTTTAGCTTGCAGTCCTGAAAATACAGGGATTCTCATTGCTTCTTTCCCTGCGTTGGCCATTTGCAGTTGAGTGCATCAGTCTCCTGCTCAGTCTTTTTCCTTCTGTTTGCACAAGCTGGCAATCCACAGGCTACCCACCTTTCTTTCCTTGCTCCCTGCTTTCTCCTCTTTCATATCACACACATTCCTGTTTTATATTTGAGCTCATCTCAGTGGTAACTTTTGCCTATTTCCATCTGCCCCTACTCTTCTGGTTTTTAATTGCTTGTTAAGTTTGTATGGCTTTTTTCTTTCTCTCCCAACTGCTGATTTTTTTTCTGATACACTGTTTCTTCAGCCAGATCATCTATTTTCCCACTAATTGCCCTCTTCCCTAGGCCTTTACCCACATCCCTTACTTTTTTCTCCCTTGTCCTCTCCCAATTTCTTATATGCAACCAAAGCTGCCTTCAAAGAAACTGAGGAGAGATCTGTCTGCGTGCACAATTGCCCCTGTTGATGTTTTATACAAATAAGTATGTGTGATGTCACCCACATGTCATCATCTCATCCATGATTGCAGAAGGGTGGCATTGGATGGCAATTTCTTCACAGGCTCATGGAAGCAGGGACTAAAAAAGGACCTCTTCACGAACTGAGGTCTGTGGATTCAAGGAATAGACACAAAGGAACTAAATTAGTAAAATGATGCTGGTAAAACCGGCACTGGCAAAAGACACGCTGGAGAGCCAGAGCTTCTCTAACCAGTGGGTGTGGACCCACCTTGCATGCCTTCTTCAGTTTCCATGAACTCCTGCTACTTTATTCCTAAACCAAATGTGAGCTGAGTCCAAAGATACTCTGAAACTTAATTACTACTCCAGTTTAGTTGAAGCCCGTGCTCAAATGGCTGAATTATATCATTTGGAAAGGACAATTGGTTATTACACTTATCAGATTGTTTGTGACAGGAATGGGTTAATTTTCCTAACCTTTTCTGTTCTTGTTCCACTCACAGGGTTGTCAAAAGGATGGATAAACGTGTTGCTATTTTCTGGTTTTGTTTCAGTGTCTATCACAAGACTGGACCAATTTCATACCATTTGCTGCTTTCATTACTGTCTCAGGGTTGTCACAAGAATTGATAAATTTCAGACTGTTTTTCTTGTCCTCATTACAATCTTAAGGTTGTCATGAGAATGAATTGATTTTGTGCCATTTTCTGTTCTCATTACAGTCTTTGTCATGAGAATGGCTTCATTTGGGGCCATTTTTGTTCGTGTTACTTACAATCTTTTGTCACAAGAACAGGGATTATTTGATGAAAATGAGAAGACAGCATCTCAGACACTGAGATTCAGGGATAACTTGTTCTTGTGACAGAGATCATAACGAGGACAGAAAGCAGTACAGAATGTATCCATTCTCAGGATGATTTTAAAGGTTGTGATTTTATGACCCTGATTGTGCCAGCTGGCTTTGCCAGGAAATTTTGCCACTTTCATTGTAGCAACCACTACTTCATTCAGGCTGCTAGTAAATTTCTCACTACTCAGCAATGGAAGATATATTTATAAGGGAGATATGAGAAGTATTGCAGATACTGGATAGGCTTTGGTATCCACAGGGACACATATTTCAAACTCCAACTGGAATTTCAAGAGCTTTTCACAGGATTCAGGTAGTAATCACCACTATGAAGCCAGTCATCACTGTTGCATTTTGAAGGGTTAAACACACAGAAAAGATGTATTTGAGTGTCTGGATAATTTTGGGTTTGCCTATGTTGCCTGCATAGCCAGCTTGATCCGAGAGCTTTGGGACTCTGAGTTCAAATGAAGGTAAACCAGTGACTGCAAATGAGCACCTACAACTCAGCTAAGAATGAGTTACCGCAAATGAAAGGGCAGAAGTGAGAGATCAAGGCATGTACAACATCCAGGGCCCAGAAAGCCTAGAAGTAATTATTGCATTCTCAAAGGTGATCAAAGAGAAGCAGCAGGAAATGTTAAATACAGCAGAAACTCATACAGCACGTGAGAAGGGAGTGGGAATGAAAAAGGCATCACAGTAAGACTGAGGCTATGGACAGGGAAAATGAGAAAATAGTTTTGGAGGAGAGTACAAGAAGCACTGACAGAAGAAAGAATGTTAAGGCATAGCTAAACACTCAAATGCTCAGATTTGGTTAGCGCAAGGCAGAGAACTGAAAGGAAGGACAAGAGAAGGAGAAAACTAGAGAAGAAAAACACTTGTCTCAATGACAGGATGGACAAGAGAACCCTGAAGAAGGTGCATGTGTTTACCAGCCACATTTTTAGTAATGTTGAGCAAGAGGCAACCTACTGCATTGAAAAACCTTGCATTAATTGCTTTTGAGCTCGCCAGCTTTTATTTTGTAGCAACTAAGGTTTTATTCCTGATTTTAGACTCCTGGTTCCACCAGAAATTGAATAGAGGATGTATGTATGGTATTCCCTTTGGCAGGCCTCATAAGATAGATTCCAAGGAAAAGAAAAGGTGACTTGGGAGCCATTGCCGTAAGGGGGATTCAAGTTGTGAACAAACCCAAAAGGAGATCATGTTAACTGGAATACACCTCTGGAGCTGCCTGGATAATCATCTTGAAAAGCTGCCTGGGAAATAATCAAAAAACCCATCTGAAAATAAGTATACCTGAGCAGTGAAAGACATCACAAGTAAAAGAAGAGTGAGAGGCATGGAAATTCCCCACTCTCTAAGTAAAATAAAGCAGGAATGCTGCAATAAATAGACCTGAGAGATGACACCTGGTATTTCCTGGGCCAATTTCTGTGAATGTTTTATTGATCTTTTACATGCTGATTTGTCCATCAGAGCCTATGATCCTTTTCTTTGTCTGTCCCATACCTCCTCCCCTGCCCCCACTTTTACCATATGTACCTGAACTCAGTGCTCTGTCTACCATCTGCCATTGTTTGAAGTACATGGGAATATAAGTTTAATCATAAAAATGGTGGCCCTGGCTGTGTATACTACACTAATGTTCAACTTTCAGAAGATGAAGTGACCTCCAAATGGCTTACTGCTTTTCATTAATTTCTCTGTATAATTGAACACTTTTCGGCATCTCATTTAACAAACTGTTAAGCTCCTTATTGCACAGAAGGGCCATGTGATGCGCAGGGATTCTGAAATGCTTCCCCTCATTCACAGTTCTCCTACTAATATCCTGGGCATTATTAGTAGTTCACAAAGCCAGCACATTTTCTTTTTGATAAGTGTCCCTGTTCTGCCCTTCTTTGTCCACCTCAAAATGCCTCCTAGTACTTACAAAGAATAAAGCCGTGCTGCCTAACTAGCCTGGTGCTTTGGATTGCTACCCCTACTCACTCAGTTGCCTGTAAGGGGATGTACTTATATCATGAAAGATAAATCCCAGCTAGAAATACAGGTCCCTGACAACCTAATCACTGAAACCCTGTCAAGTAACCCCTAATTTTAAAGCAAGTGGTTAATTCCCAGCAAATTGATTTATGCACTGTTTGAGGTTTGGTGAGTTGTGTTGTTCATCTGTTATTACCATGAACTCAGCTCAGCCTATTCATTTAGACCACTGACACAACACAGTGCATCTCCCAAGAAAATTTCCTTTGTCAGCACATCTAGAATTTGCTAATTAAATCAACAATGACATTATTCACTTTCTGAAAAAAGCAACTTCTCTCTCCTGCCCCCCCTAATACACATGTGTGTGCATAAACATACACACACCCAAGCATGGTTTTTTGTAAATATACACAATCCAAAACTTTGAATTATCATTATTAACCATTTTAGTCATCTGTAGATCATCTGGTCATCTCAGTAGACATGTACTGTCTATATGCCTATAAGCTCAGTAACCTCTAAAGTGTGTGTGCATCTGTGTGTGCATGTGAATGGGGCAACAGAGGGAGCCGTGTGATGCTCATGAGCAGCCGTGAGTCTCACTTTCCAGAGCACGCCCCAAAGTGTGAATTTCAGTAACATGGTAGGGTTGGCCAGCAAGTTCTTTTCTCATGTGTGTTATCACAGATAAAGTAAATTCAAAGCACCAGAAAATACAGGTCATGCCCCAAGTCCTGTAATTATGGGTCCATAATACCACTGCAACTCTTTGTACCATTTAAGGTGCAGGCAATCAAAGAACATAGAAATTAGCCTTTTTTGAGCATCCAGTAAATTTTGCGAAGACTTCTTATCTTTAGAGGTTAAAAACTCTGAATAAGTGACCAAAATAAATCCATCTATGCTCAGACTCCTGCTTCCATAAGTGTTAGGTGCCATGGAAGGAAACCTTTATCTGCACTTAGAATGCCCCGGCAAAGGCCCTTGGTTGTGCTTGGGATAGTGTTTGCCTTGCAGGCCACCTTAATTTGGTAGTTATCTTCTGCTGGGAACACAGTATGGCTTTTACCCCCATGGTGAATCCTGTGTTTCATCAGCTGCTCTACAGACCACTGGCTTATTACAGCCAGGATGTTTGTGATGCAGCTGAGGAGAGAGGTATCTGCAATGCTCTATCTCCTGTTTAAAAAGGTATTCTTGATTCCTGTGTGTCACTTCCCCTCTGTGATAGGTGCCTTATCCCCTATTGCCAGACCAGGACATGTCCATTCTTACAAGGAAATAAACAAGAACTTGACAAGGAAATGGGAAGTTGTTTAAAAACCAAATGGCTCTATCACTCTGGTCCATACATAAACCAGAGTGTGGCAACTCACCCCCATTACCCTCAGCCTCTAATTGCAGGATTGCAGCTGGTTTTTCATCCTTCTGAAGACTGAGTTAAAACCAAATTTCACTTTTCAAGATAAACTGACATTCAGCAGGCTCAGAAAAATAAAACCAAAAAGAGACAGTAGACACCATGCCATAACCTTCCTTTACAAAGACAGGGGTGTGCAGGGGTGTGCCCCGAATACAGATTTGCTGTATACCTACTGTCTTCTGGCTGGAAAAGACTTTCCAATATCACTGTTTATGACTGACCCATTTGTGTTACTGCTGAGACTTAAGTGGTGCATGGTACCACCCCTTCCAAGCAGGTCTTGAGGTAACACCTCCTTAATCAAATCCAAAGTATCCTCAATTTTTTTCATTCCATTTAATTCTGTTTATTGAAGCCATTTAATACCCTTGTTTAGTCAAATACAGTCCTGATGTATGCTCTTGGCCCGCTGTGGAAAGGTTACAGCATTTCATGCTTTCATTCTTCATATCTGAAGCAGCCGTGCAGTTTTTCCACCAACTCATTGCTTGCTAATGAACTTTTTTTTTTAAGCAGCCTGTCATTTTGTTTAATGTTGCAAAATAAGGCAGTCTTTAAGTGGGATCTGATTTTGCTAAGAGATGTCTAAACTTAAGTGAGATAATGGATGTAACAAAATACCACCAAATATGACAGCTTTGTTCTGCCAATGTAATTTGCTGATTCTGGAAACCAAACGCAGAACAGTCTGTGCCAGTCTTAGAAAAGAGGCTTGTTTGACAGATATAAACCTGCTTAAATATCAGCATACACTACATTAAATAGCAGACTTCTGCATTCATTTGTGGGTTTTAGTCACTTGTCATAACACAGGGTTTTTATTTTATTTAAAATGTCTCATTGCTCCTATCACTCTGGTGCCCAAATGCATTTGGCTGCTTCCCCCTGCACCCCCACACCTAAAGCTGGAAAGGGATGTTTCTTGATGGAGACACCAAACTCCCCTAATTATACTAATGTTAAAAATCATACCTACATCTTCATTCATTTCAGAAAACAAAAAGGTTTTTGTCTGCTGTGTTGTGGAGAAACTTTGGATTGGACTTGGTCATGTTCTTTCTGCAGGTAAAGAAAAAAGATATATGTTCAGAAAGGAATTCTAGGAGCAAAAACTGTTCAGAAACTGTTATTTTTTTCTTGTTGACTGTGTGCCACTTAGAGATGCTCCTAGAACCATGAAACAGAGCCATCAGTGTTTCCTGGTAATCAAGCTGTTGGTGGTCTCTAACAGTATCTGCAAGTAGTTCAGATTCAGAGTTTTAAAGTATGTGACCAAAAGGTATTGGATTTACCAAGCTTCTGCATTCATTTGGATCTTTTTAATATCTTCCAACACATACACATATATAGACATAACATACCAGGCTATCTTCTGTTTACTTGCTATTGACACTTCCACATTTATCAGGCTTATTTCACCCTACCTTAGTCCTTCTGTCCACAGGCTGCTTCCACAGTCTCTTCCTCCTCTCTGCAGTTCTCCCATATTGCTTTTTTACGCTCTCCATTTTTCATATTTAAAGTTTTAAGATGTTTGGACCTTGGTTTTTAGCAGCAACGTATTTCTTCACTTAAACATTGTTAAGGTCCTTGTGACTTTCCAGGTGCCAATTCTGACACTCTCAAGTAAAATTAACTGTAATTGTCACATATTGCATGTTGCCAATATTTCCACAGTAAATTCTCCCCAGGAATATGATGTTGGCAGCCCTTTCTCCTGCAAAGGAGGTGTGTTCAAAATGATCATCCATGTTATAACTCTCCTGCACTCAGACCAGTCTTATGCTAGTTTGCCTTCAGACACTTCGGATCAGAACATTAAATGATGGTGTTTTTTAGATCAACAAAAATTAATGGTGCTATGACATTTCATCTCACTGAAGGATACACATCTAAATGTGCTGTCCTGGTGCCATGGGAAAAAAAAAGGATTTTTTACTAGAGACCTGAATTTCGCTTTATTCTACTCTTACTTATATTGATTAAGCTTAGTGAAATAATAGGCTTTTAATTTATTTTAATCAATCGACTTATAAGTCTTTTATTTTAATAGCAAATGAAGCTATTTTTAGGCTAAATGAGTGATTTGTGGGGGGAAACTATATAATAATTAAAATGAAAGACAAAAGTAAATGTACCCGACAATTTAGAGTTGCATCCTTCAATCCAGAAAATATCTTTCGTATTCTGGTATAGAGCAGATATTTCTGGTTGTGTTACCAGTCTTATTTTGCATGTGTATGATATTTTAAATGTAAATTAAGAAATCAATTAAGCCAAAACCTCTTCAGAAAACCAAGTCAGTACCAGTCTTCTCTTTCCCTATCCCACTGAGACTCAGATATTGTAAAGTCAAGCATTTATTATTATTATTCTTTCAGTCACATAGCAGAAGAAATCATGAGACCCTGCCTTAGCTGCTGAGGCCGTGTGACTGTCCTCTGTCTCATTATGGAGCTGAAAAGCCCCAAAAGGCTGAATACAGAACCATTATTCTGGCCATGGTGTAGTCTCTGGAGACGCTTTTATTCTTCCCAGATGGGTAAGACATGTTAGGTTTGCTAATTTTCTTCAGGAACCTGACCATGTCAAACATTTTGACCATGTCAAGGAGCAGAGCTCCAGCTGTGAGAAGGTTTGGGGGGCACGGCGTGGTTTGGGCAGGTGTGGCACAGAGGAGTGGCACCCGGGAGTGCCTCACGCTTCTCTCCCAGAGAGGCACCGGCCAAACACAGCACAGGTCCCCCACCCTTATCTTCAACCATGTATTAGGCAGGGTGGAG
This sequence comes from Vireo altiloquus, assembly GCA_013396875.1. Taxonomy (NCBI): domain Eukaryota; kingdom Metazoa; phylum Chordata; class Aves; order Passeriformes; family Vireonidae; genus Vireo; species Vireo altiloquus. The sequence continues at coordinate 106,808 of VZRF01013004.1, read as the reverse complement.
GTTGTGCTGGGTGGAGGCAGAGGGCTGGCCTTTAAAGAGTAGACCTCAAAATCTGTAGAGGTTTTCGCACCTCAAGAATTAAACTATAGGAGCGAGTGGGATATCAGAAAACTAAACACTTTAAGCACACTTTAACACTTTTAACAGTGTCCTCTGAAAACAACCCTTCAGATCAGATATCAATAGCATGCCTGTATTGATAGCCACTGCTAAATGAGCCAAGATGGATAATTTTCTTTGATAAAGACAAACCTCATAATTTTACACATTTTAGCAAAATAGCAAATTGCTGGTAATCTTGCAATGGGATTCCTTACTTCATTTTAAAGTAGTAAACCTCTCTCTCATTCTGCTTATAAATTTCCTGTGCCTCACAGACTTAGGATAGAGCATCTTTATTACTATTTAAGTCAGAAGCATGAGCAAGGCATATTTTTGTGAAATCTCAGTTTCTTCTGAAAAGATTTTCTGGAAATTTTGGCACTCATCAGTTTAGGAGTGGCCAAGGTGGGGAAGAAAATTCTGACTTGACACACTGTAGAACATATCTGAAGGTCAATTTATTTTTGTCCCGATAGGAGCCTGTAGGAACCATGCAAATTCAGTGGTGCTGGCATATTTTCCTGAAGATGGATGGACTGACAAATCCTGGAAATTTTAGGTTTATACTTAATTGGAGCAGCAACAATGAAAGACAAGTTCTTTCTTTTAACCCTTCATGTCTTCAGCACCCACAAACCATTCACTTGCAAAAAATAAAGTTGACTCCACATGTAAAACTCTAAGATATAATTCCCACTAAAGCAGATGAATCTGGCAGAAGGAGAGATAAGGGAGAGGCTTCACATAATTTTTCCACTGGACATTACTTTTAACTATTAAAACAGTAAAATCTAAGCATTAGGTAACATCTGTCGATTAGTCAGTCTGCCACAGACAGATATAAAGGTGATTAGTGAGATCTTTGCCTTTATTTTCCAAAGGATCCCAAAAGCCTAGCAGCATTGCTGGTCTCTGACACACATGGAAATTTGCTACTCAAAATCCTATGGGGAAGAAAATGCACTTTATTACTGAAACTATTCAGAACAATCCATCTTTTTTGAAGGCCAAAACTGAGAGAAGCTATTTAAAGTGAATTTAATGTGACTTCCACTGTAGAGGATGGGAAGCCAAAAGGAGAAGTTAAAAAAAATAAATCAATGCATGCCAGGAGTCAGAGAACCACCCACTCATCCAGGCAAGCCAGAGAAGAGTGCAGGAGACACAGCTGCCAGATAAAATACATTACAAACCAAACGAGATCCAAAATATTGATGATCACAACCATCAGCAGAAACAGGAGAACCAAGAGAATTTAACTACATCTACAGAGTCTAAACCTGAATTTAAAAATGAGGGCTGACTGCTCAGGTCAAACAAGCATCATCACCAGGTATCCAAGCAAAATAGAGGCTTTATTCCTGTATTTTTATTCACACCAAGTTGTTCATACTATACAAATTAGCCCATTGAATTCAGCAAGGCTACATGAGTATCCTATTCAAAATCATTTCAGGCACTAGATTTGGGTTCTAAGTGTGGTAGTTCCCTTTCAGTCTCTTAGAACACAGAGCTGGAAAGAAGGTAGATGACACAGACAAGGGTTAAGGGCGGGCATCAAGTTGAGAGCTCATGACCAGTCCAGAAACAAAACCCTTCCCACTGTTTCCTAGGGGAAGGACTATCTCCTGGATTCCCTCTCACCTGTAGAACAGTTTCAGATGCACCACTGGACACACACTAGCCAGGATGTCTCACTTCCCATGACATAACATTTCTGATGATCTAGCAGAGCTGTGTTGCTGCCACACAAAGGGGAAAGCTCAGACCTGAAACTGCATCTCCTATTTCTTAGATGACCAACAGCTTTGGAAGGGGACCTTGATCCAGCACAGCTGCAGAAAATTTTAATAGCTGCAGACCCACCTGACAGAGGGTTTACCAAGGACAGCCATAGTCAGAAAACCTGTGGGGGCTCCAGATCTCCTGGGTATCATACAGAAAACTGCCTGCACACTAAGGTATAGAATCACAAAATCATAAAGGTTGGAATATACCTTCAAGATCATCTTGTCTAACCGTCAACCCAACACCATCATAATCACCCCTAAATCCTATTTCCAAGTGCCACATCCAGACACATTTTAACTCTTCCAGAGATGGTGACTCCACCACTTCTCTGATCAAATTATTCCAATGCCTCACCACTCTTTCAGCGAAAACTGTTTTCTAGTATCTAATCTGAAGCTCCCTGTAGAGCAGATATGAAGACAAGAGGCTGTCATTAACTCTTGCCCTATGCACATCACCAGGTCAGCAAGGCTACTTCTCCCACACTGGACCTCCTTCAGTTTTACACAACCCTTTCCACACTGTCATCAAGGGTGCAGATCTTTGGGTCCTGCTCTTGGAAAAACATGTATTGACCAAAACCTCCTTCAATTACACCCATAAGAGCACTCTCGTGTCTGAAGTCAGCTTCAAACTGGCTGGTATGAGGTAAAAATGCCTTGGTGCTGTAGGAGGGCTATTTGTTCATCCTTCAAGGCAGGTAGACCAACATTCTGGTACTTTGCTGTATGAGGGTCTAAAACTTGACTGTAGTAGTGAATGCTGTTGGATCATTATCAGAGGGAGCTTGATTCATTAAGACTGAAGGATGGTCCCAGTGAGGATTCCTGTTGAAGCTTATAGAAAAGATAACCTTTAAAACACCACATGTAATTAATTATTGTACCACATATAGACATATAAACTATTAGTCTTCAAACCATGTTTTAGTGTTCATTTTAGCTTTCTTCTCTCCAAACCCTCAGAGAGATGTCTGTGGCTACAGATCCATTTGCAGGTACAAGGTTTTTTGGTTGTTGTTGTCTTTTCAGTTCAGCATTTCAATGTGACTCTCAGAGATGATGGAAGTGCTCTCCTCACCCAACCCAGGGTCTTCAACTCCAGCATCTGGAGGTAGAGAAGTGAGTTTGCACTGAAGGCAGCTCTGGGTTTAAGGGCAATAATATTTCACCCATACTTGTGAAGCAGAACAATGGCAATTGGAACACTTTGTACCTGGGTACTTATGAATTTGGCATAGATATTCAGAAAAATTAACAGAGTAAACTTTGGACAATGGTGCCTCTTATGCTTCAATATGGTACAGTGTTGTCTATGATTTTTTCCTGGAAAACTTTTACTAACATTGGAAAATGGTGGTTGATAAGGCTGGGCTCCCAAAGAGTTGCCAGACACCTTTCTTCTAGTCCTCTTAACCTAATTTTTGCATTACACTTGTCACTTTGACCCTGACACAGAGAGGAATGTATGATCAAGGTTACTTTGCCATAGTGCAAACACTGTAGTTTGTTGCAAACATAAAATAAGGTGACCCCCTTATAGAGATAGTAGGGCTGCAATTCAAAGACTCTCCTGTTTGTCCTAGTTAATGAAGAATAAAACATATTAGTCTGTAATGGAGAGAATTTTTGGTAACCTTCCTGCAGGAGATACCCAGAGTGAATGTCCTTTAGCAGTTCAGTAAAAAATGCTTGTAAACATGTTTTCCTTAAGCCTATGTACACAATAGGGAAAACCATATAATAGATGTGGATTATTCAGAAAAATGTTTTGCTGAAAACTTGATAAAAAGGTTTTGGTCCCATGGCAGAAAGCTTAGTTACAAAAGAAAAGAGACTGCTCACCACTTACAGCCCCTTATCTCACAGATGTTATCAAGGTTTCAGTTCAGCCTTACCAGCACTGAAAGCAGGAAGGAAGAACTTTGTAGGCACAATTACAGCCGGCGACTTTCCACCCTTGAGCCTGAAAGAGTGTCTCACTCAGGGAAGTCCCAAACAGTTTAGTTCAACACTGGTAAAAATACTGCTGCCGTTAGCAATATGGACTACTTTCCAGCTAGAAAGGAATTCCAGTTGGCAAGGACCTGCACCATGCAGCACACACAGATGTCCCTACAAAGGAGGCAGAATATTTCCCCTCACCTTTGCTCTCTTGCAGTGGTGCCTGGTTTTCCCAGGGAGCCCAGCACTCGGCTCTGCTGCAATCCTGACTCCAAACTCTGCCTGCCCTGGCCCTTGGAGCCAGGCGATGGGCGATGAGCCATTCCCATAGCTGACTGCAATCTTCATTGAATAAACGAGGCAGATACCCTTTTTAATGAATGAAACACGTTGCCTTTTATTATAGTGGCTCAGACAAAAAAAAAAAATGGGGAGGGAGAGAGTTCCAATAATTCAGGTATGATTAAAAAGAGGATATTTACTGGCTTGTAGGCCTTGGGGAGAAAAACAACACAGCAGCATAGTTTCTATATACATCCCTAGGGAAAAGTTCAAGAAATAAGAAAATGCATACAACCATTGTTCGTGTGCATTATGCAAGCTTTAAAAAAAATAGATAGGGCTGAGTTTCAGAGTATCAGGAAAAGTATTTGGGCTGCATTTAAGTGAGAAGGATTAGCTTGCATGATGTTGATTTATAAATGGCAACAACCAATCCCTTATATTCTCTCCTGCAGCCATCTCTCCTGCACAGTAATTCCCAATGTTCCCTTTTGAAAGCCCTTGATACTCAGTTAGCCCCGAGGTATAATGTTTGATAATATAACTACTGCTTCTGTCACTGCGTTTTGTACAAACGCATTATATGTGGCCCAGAATGGTAAAGATTTATGTATGGGTATGGAAAATAAAAATCAGCATTGATTAAAAGCCCCAGATAGACCATCCAATCCCGCCCAGAGAACATCAGTTATTTTGCATTTTGACGTGGCGATTGATAACTCATAAATGCAAGCAGGAATGACAAATGCGGATGGAAACTGGCTTTGACAAAAACGATAACAGTATCAGTCTCAAGGGGCGATGGAGGTATAAGCAGGAGCTGTTTAAAATATTTAATCATTTTATGAAGGCTGCAAGATGTTGTTTGACCCTGAAGGAGTGTGAATGTCACATGGATCAGAAATTGCCAAGTCTTTGAAGTGAAATAAAAAAAATGGTGTTATTATAGATCCTTCTTGACATCCTATCATTTTTGTATAGGATTAAAAATATGTATACAAAGCTCTAGATAAAGGACTCCGGCAAAAGATGTCTTGGTTGAAGGGAAAAAAAAAAGTAAAGACATACTGTTGTGAATTTTTACTTCAAAATCCCAAAGCGTCTCTTTTATATTCTTCTGGAATGGCATGAATAGAACCAGCAGCCCCCTAGTAAAAAGAATCCTTTGGTTTTTAACTACAGGGTAAATTACACTTTACTTTTGTTACCTTGGGTCTGACTTTTGGTCTTCAAAAGAAAATCTTTTTTTTTCCCCCTTGTAGTTAACTGAGCGACGGGTATTGTGTGTGAATGTATATAAGTATATCCATATGACCCCTAGCTGTAACACTACATTAAACATATTTATTTTATTATATACACACACAAAGGTATGCAATGTGTAAGGCGTGGGGTTTTTTTATGGGAGAGGGAGGAACTGGCAACTCAACAGTTAATTGATACACTTAATTCTTATCTACATTTGTGTTTTCAAATTTTCCAGGTCTTCCAGAAGACCTGGAACTTAACCAGTCAAGAAAAAGTACCAAAGCCACAAGTAAATTCTGAGTGAATATTCCCATATGAATGAGGATTAGTTTATGTTTCACTGTGGTATATCAGCAGATGAAATATTACACTGTATATTTCCTCTTTATCTGGTGTATTTCTTCCCTCCCTCCCTCTTCCATACCCTCATCTCTCCCTTAAGTAACTGGGCTTTGCTTTATTTTATTTTTGAATTTTGTTTAGTCAGGGGCATGTGGATGTTTAGAAGGACATTTATTTCAAGGGGGAGATTTCTGAAAACCGTGGTTCTTTTAGGGTCTGGTTTTGTCTTGTCCTTGAAATATGCTCCTTCTTTTCTTTCCAGTTTGGCCTGTTCCATATATTTCTTCAGGGCAATTAATCATTTAGACTCGACATATAATTTGTTTATTCAGTAGTTATATATATGCAACCTTTCTTTTCTTCCCTCCCATTAAAGGTTTTGCTTTCCTATCACAGACGTTTTCATCAAACCTGTGTTTTATGCCTTTACCTAATATTCACTGCTAGAAGCATGCAAAGATCTTGCTGGCTTTGTATTAAGTTCCCCACGCCCTGCCCAAACCACTAGGAAATTACACAAATTCAACTTTACAACAGACCCCTCACAGTACAGTGCAGTCACAGCTCTTTGTGTATCCTGCATGAGCTGATCCTTTTATTTGCTTAGGATAGCACAGATGCTTTGTTCCTTGCCGTAGAAGGGATTCTGCCTATTCTCATTTACATGTCCCATTGATTTCAGCTAAGTACGTACAGTACATGGTATTGCAGCAAAGACCATTGGAAATATCTCTGTTATTGCAGCATGCTGCACACTCTGCAGCAAATCTGCACCACAATAAAGCTCTTCCTGCAGCATCCAGAGATCCTCAAATAGCAGCAGGAGGGAAATGCCTGATGGTGTCCTGAGTGATACGTTACGTTTGACTGTTACTTCTGGTCTGCCTGCTGGAGCTATTCCATCCCGGTTATTTATTAAAGAAATTTCAGGGTCGTTTGGTTTTTTTTATCCCTCCCATTCTTATGAATTCCAGACCTTTTCCTCCTCCGTTCACAAACGAGCTCCCCTCTGAAGTCTGAATGACAAGCCGAACTTCGTGATCTTAACGTAGATCCTTACAACACACAGCTTTTCAAATACTTCCGCAGGAATATTTCATGCTGATGGACAATGCCAGAAAGGACACATGCTTTTGTTGCTATTTTACTCGCACATCTTCCCTCAGTATGTCCCAGTCACGTCCAGGACTGTTGATTTTAATTTGCCGTGTCTCCTGGAAACAACAGGAGAGCATTCCTTTCAAAGGGGACCAAATTTGTCCCACAACATTTGCCTCTATTTTATGCTAATAAAATTCCTCCTTGCCTTTTTTTTTTTTCTTTTTTCCCTGTCACTGAAAGAGGGTCTGTCTCTCTAATGACACAGGTGGATGTGGTACTAGCCAAGGGGAGCAAAGTATTAGGAGCAGAAAAATATCTACTGACATTTCACCACGTGAGTGGCTTTGGGATGGCACAGGGAACACTCTCTCTGGCAGTGAGAATCCCCAGGCCAGGTCCTTGCTGTAGACAGGGTATTTTCTATTCGGGCCAGTACACAGCAGGGCTGTGACTGACACCTCAATGTCACCTCCAGCACTGAGCCCATTCACAGTTGAAGGTGCCAGCAATGGTGGGGCAGCTTCCCTCTCAGAGGAGAGAGGAAAGCACAGCTTGTCCAACCAGAAAATTTAGATAAATTCAGCTCATCTAAATTATTCGTAGCTCCTGTTCATGTTTAGACTTGTGTACTTTTAAAATATAAGTACAAATGAAAGCCAACAAAGGAGAGGTGTTTTGTATAGCCATAGTCTCCAACTTAGACATCTAACTGTTTTTAATTGGAACTGTGAGTCATTCAACCATCAAAATAAATGCTGGTCAGAAAGTAGCAGCCAGTTTTATAAGCTGGATCCATTAGTTGGACCTTGCACACATTTAACAATCTCTGCATCCACCTCAAATGAGAAGTTTTTGTGCCTACAATATGAAAGCTAATTCTGCCATTGACCTTTCTGCAGTCATCCCACCTTGCTGCCTGCCTTCTCCCAGAGCCTGTCATTCTCCATTTTCAGACCAGAATGGGACAGAACATTGTCTTGCCGGTTTTATTTGCCTGAAAATGCAAATATAGGTAAACCATGACACTCATGAATTTATGATGAATTTGTAGATGAATGTCGGTTCTGCAGCAGACATTGTTATTTTTAAAATACGGGGGTAATTTGTTTAAATTTTACCTTGGTGTTCTTGAATCTTAACAGCTAAGGAATGACAAATTTTCCTTGAAGGTACCTTTTATTTCAGAGTAGAGCAAATCTTGAACAGAGAATGATTAAAAGTAGTGAAATATTTTGTTTAGGGCAATACAAGATTTTGCACGGAACTAAAAGATTTTAGGATAGACCAAGGTGACCTGCTTCTGTAACTTTTCCATAACCTGTTAGCAACCTGTAGTGATCATTTGCCCTACAGTTCTTCTCCCCACACCTCTAACTTCTTTTCCCCCTGGGGATTTTTTTCATGCAGCTCTTTAAACCTGCTTGTCTTATTCGTCCCACAACTCATCCCATAGGATGCATAGCTTGGAAACCTCTTCAGTATAAATCAAATCCACAGAAAACGCTCCCATTTTGGGAGACAGGAGGAATGCCCTGGTAGCTTGGTGCAATGGTTGGGTCATATGTATTTTTATTAAAAAATTAGCTTCTTGTGCCAGATAATCTGCCACCTTCTGTGCACTGTGTAGATCTGCTGAGGCTGCATCATATAAACCAAACAGAGTTTGGTCAGCGTATTTAATTCACCCTTGTTTCTTTGACTATCATTTGTTTATCAGGGAAAGACTGGTCTAGACCTTAATCAAAATGAGGAAAATGAAATTCCTACTAATTAGGGAGATCTCAGCACTTGCTAGATATTTTCAAAGATGAAGAGGTTAATCGTTTGCAGTCAGACAGTAAGAAATGAACCTCTTGTCTCTTCCTTCATCCTCTATGCAGTTCCTCCATTTCAACATCCTTGTTACTAAATCTGAGACAATGTGTAATTATACAGAAGGAAATCTCTCTGGGGTATAGCTGAAGTTGCTTAAATTGTGCTGATTTACAAAGATGAAGGATTTTTATTTTTTTCCCCCAACTAGAAAAAAAAATTACCTTTTTTTCATAATGGCAAACAACCTCCTGCAAAGTCAACTCCTTTTCTGAAAGTCATTGCTAGTTTTATAATTTCTGAGTCATTAGATAACAGATAGAACTCCACACTTAGTGGTTTCAAATGTTTATGGTCTGCAATTCATTCTTAATGAGCTCTCTCCATGTCTTTATTCTTCTTCACACCCTCCTGCTGGGAAATGTCTTACTCTGCCTTGGCTTTTGTTAATGATTCCACAATCATTTCAGAGCCATTTCTTCTGCCTTATGTAATTCTGACACTGCATAAGAGCCTGGCTCTGCAGCCTCACAGTTGGAAATGTAACCTTTAATGTATTAATTTCTCTTGCTCAAAACAATTTAACCTCTGTCTTGGTTTTGTGATTGCTAAGTGTTCCAATTAAATGCCTCTTTCATTTTTTGTCCTGGAGGGCTTGATCTTACCAGTATTATGTTTAACATACCCTACCTAGCAAATGATGAGCACTCCAGGGTCCCCTCAAGTGTTCTTTATCAATCCATTATCTATCTCATGAGTGTCTGTCACATTTTCAAAACAACAACAACAGAAGAGATTAATTAAACTACTTTTAAACACTAAATAACAAAAACCAGTACAAGTGGAAACAAATAATTACATAGCAGGAGAAGGAGTAATCCAGGAGGAATAAATGCACTCCCCCACCAGCCCCCTGATCAATAGTAACCCATGAAAGCTATTTAAATGCTGAATCTTCCACATCAGGATGCAACCGGGATCAGGAGTTGTAAGAATGTGAAAATTAATCACAGTAAAAAAAGTCTCTGTGTACTTGTCTTTTTTTATTTCACCACCTGGCACCTAACAAAAAAACATGCCCAGCAAGTTCTGAGATGTTTTGAACCAGCATCCAACAAGAAAACATCTTTTTGAACAGAAAGAGGGAGTAGGAGCAGGGAGAAGGTGGAAGGACTGGAAAAATATCCTCAGATAGGTCACTACCCCTAGAACTATTGTTAGTAAATAGTACCATAACGAGTTGACTATCAGCTGCTTCAGTGGGGAAATTCCATGTTTTCTGTTTCCTCCTAATTTCTTTTTGCCCTGTGCCACACTTATCTTGACCATCAGCTTTATTACATCAGCTATTAACACTTTTGTGTAAAGTAACTGAAAGAGTGATAGAATAAGACCTCAGCTGAGCCTGTGCCTGTTTATTCCCAACTCTTATCAAAGTGCTGCCTACATGTATCTGGACTCAAAATGCCGTGCAGGCGACCCAAGAGCAGAGGTAAGAGGAGCAGCAGGCTGGCTTGTGTCACAAGTGCCGGGAGCCATGCTCGAGCTGCCCACTGATGGTGGGTAACTGGTGCCTTCACAGCTGCTGTGCCCGAATTCGGGGCAGCAGCCAGCACTCGAGGTGACCTGCCACTCCCTGGGTCCCTCCACGGGCAGGCAAACGAAGGAGCAGCGAGGGATCAGGCAGGCATCTGAGGCAGAGGGGAAATGGCTCATGGTCACCAGAGCTGTTTGCTGATGCTTGCAGCTGTAATTCCAAGTACTTCCCAGACAAATGAAATTGTTATTGGTGTGCATGCTTCACAGGCATCATCTGAAAGCAGGAAAGGATTCAAGTCATAAGGAATTATTTGAAGGCTAATGCCACTCACTCAGTCCTGATTTCTTTTCCAGCCGTCTGTCCCCAGGGGAAATTCAATGGCAGCCCAGGGAGAACTGCACCACAAGTGCAGCCTGTCCTCCTTGCTCTTTCATAAGCACTTTCTGGAGCCCAGACACAGGAGAAATGGCTTTGGCATGTTTCTGACATTAGAACCAAAAGTGTCCCTCT